>OX421974.1:17250987-17653487 GCA_949128135.1 Parasteatoda lunata
ATATATATATATATATAATATATATATATATATATATATATATATATTATATATATATATTATATATATATATATATAATATATATATATATATATATATATATATATATATATATATATATTATATATATATATTATATATATATATATATATATATATATATATATATATATATATATATATATATATATATATATTAATATTAATATAATAATTATGAATGCAATGATTTATAACAGTAGCATTCTGAAAATAGATAAACCTTAATTTATGTCAATGGAATCAATCTAAGTATTTTTATTAAATAAAGAATATGCAATATCAATTTTAACGTTTTATTAACAGTTGTAAAATTAAAAGAAAAATGACGGAAAACATAATTGCATTATTGTTTAATAATGGTTAATTATATATAAATAATCATATCCATTACAGTAGTATTTTGAAGAATGAATCACAATATTTGTTGTCCAATTTATAAGTAAATGGTATCAATCAAAGTATATTTTTACAGAAAAAAGAATAGTCGACTTAAATTATCACTAAGTCATAAAAACAAAAAATACGTAAAACATTCAAAGGTGCTGACATCTATCGACTTTTGCGGAAAATAAACTCCGATGTTATTGGAAACACATTAGACCAAAAATTCTTCCGAAGGGCATTAAAACAGAACTTTAAAATGAGCATCAATAAAAAGAAGCTGCCGCCGTTTTATGGCCGTTATTTACTTCATGTCTTCAGCCATACGTACATCGAATTATTTTAATTCATTATTTTAAAAACTTAAAAATAAAAAAAAGGAAAAGAAAAAGCTATCAAGTGTGTTTTTACAGCTTTCTAAACAGCATAATTTTATTTTCCCTGTTAATGTATTGAATATACCTTGAAGGGGTAAAAAAAAAAAATCATGTCGCATTAAATTTAACTACCTTCTCCCAGAAATTTATGACGTAATTTTTCTAACACAAATTTGTAGCTTGTTATTAACCGAACTAATAATATTTGAAATATATTAATTTAATTAGACTTTTAATTTTGTAATTAAGAAAGGAAAATCAATATGTTTCGAAGATTTAATTAAAAGGCTGATTACACTATTGTGAGTATTTTTTCTCAAATGAAAACACATGTTTCCCTTACATATTTATCGTTAACGTTTTTGTTAATATATTAGCTTAATAAACATATTTAATGAAAAACCTAAATTAAATAATACACTCCCTAATAACAAAAAAAAACAATTTTTTTTTTTTTTTTTTTAAAGTTTTGAGGAAACGATGAACCTATAAACAACATTTTTGAAGTTCTAATTCAGATACCAAGAGAAATGTAAACAACGAAAATATAATTTTTATAATTATTCGCTTTTTATTGGAAAAAATTAAATGGTATCTTATTTGCGCAAAGACAGGCGTAACTAGGCTGCGTAAAACACAAATAACAACCTTTCTTGTCATTTAAGAACAAAATTCATTATTGCTAGAAACTATGTCTGATGCAAAATTAAAATAAAAGAAATATGAGTAAATTACGCACGAGAACAGTGACGTGGACTAACGAGGTTAATATAATTCAGAGTCTTACCCTGAATTAGAATATATAAGTGTTCCCACTGAAATGAAAGTGTTCCCCTTTCCGAAAAACATTTTCAGTGAAGTTTACGGTTAAGGCCGCCGCACTGGATTATGTGATGGGACATATTCCGTTCGTAAAACTAACTTGTTAAATGATAATTAATATTTAATTGAATTAGCTATTAAACAAATTAAACGTAAGTTATAATTTAATATTTATTAGAGATTAATTAAATGTTTATTAGATTTTTACACTCCAGTATTTCTTCTTTCAAAATTAAATTTGTTTTTTTCATTCTTAGGTTTGCTTAGACGTAACTATATTAATGACTTTTTGCTCTACATTTTGCATAGTGTAGTTGTAGTACCACAGATAAATATACTTTCAGATTTGATACCCCACCCCCCCAAACCGTAACAAAAAAAAAATTATTAAAAAAAAAAAAAACAAAAAAAAAAAAACAAAAAAAAAAAACGCGTGTTTAATAGTTTTACATAAAGAACATATCCTAAAAATTTCAACAGATTCAAAATCGTTAAATAATCAACCTTGCCTAGTTTTTTCATTTTATTAATACTATTATTTACTTTATTTTATAAATGTCATTGAACAGCAGACCCAATTTTCGGGGCTACGACAACTGATGTTCAACTCTGCGGCCTTGTAATTTTGAACCCAATACAGAAGACAAGGGAACTCCCGGTTTATTTATTGAGAGAAATTTGCCATCATGGTGAACTTTTTGATGGAATTAACCGCATTTGCGTTACACGGTGAGGAAAACCGCGAAAGTCTTCCATGTTAGACTGACGGCAAAGGGACCAACTCATGCTCCGTTGTGCTCTCCAGAGTCTTGGATAGTGGAGTCATTTTAAGAGATGAGAGAGTTCGATCCTAGAACTGAGAACAATGCCTTGAACATTTTGTCTCTCGGAATTTTTATGTATATATGTAAATGGTGGCAGCCGGTCGGAGCAGGAAACGGACACAGGACTTTAATAAAAGTTAATTAATTTTATTTGATCATTTTCAAATGGATGACGAGCGAAAAGTGAAGTTTACTCCATCGAGGTACAGTCTTACTGGAAGGGAAAATCTTGCAAAAAATCAGAAAATGTCTCGATTTAGGGAAAAGAGGGAAATCTTAGAAATTACAATTGGTTTATTAAATAGGTCGCGCGATTCCCACAAAGAATTAAGGGAAAAAAGTCTTACTTTTAATTAATGCATATTTGAGCCAAAAATAGATTAAAAACAGGATGTAAATTTAAAAGTGTAAAGAAGTGTTTCGATTTGAATAAGAAATTAAGGAAAGGGTATTCAGAAAAGGAATAAGATAAAAAGCTTAACTGAAGATTTTTATGTTATATATATATATTTTGTCTGACTGTTATTTTTGTTTGTGATGTTTGGGTTGTGAAAATATAACAAAAGCATAATAGTTATTTCCAACCTGGATAACTCATTTACAACACAACACAGACAAGATATATTTTTGGAGGTTCTACCGATATAGAGAAATAAGGTTGCGTGTTCTCATTTTTTTTGCATCCCAAGCCATAATAATAATTTCGATAAAAATAAATTTTTTAGCCTGAAAAAAAATTTAAAACGCAGTAGAAGGGGAAAAAAAATATATTGTGAATATATGTTTACATTACATGAATATTGATTGAGTTTTAGTTATTATTTTTAGCATGAGAATTAATAATATCTTGGTATTCTCAACAAGAGAATTTCTGTTTTTATATCAGGGTGCGTAGCCAAATCTTTCAACAAAAAATAAACACCTTTTAGGTACTTTTTATGCACTCAAAAAATATTTTTAAGCACTATATACATCAGCAAAATGCAAAATAATATTCAAAGACTTTACCTGATCATCATGAAATAACTAGTTTCTGACAAAGAACGCTTTCCTTGATTATATTAGTTATTATAAAATGATCAAGAAAATTTTTGGTTCGATATCAGAGGGCGGAAAATGAAACCTGAATTGAGAATATCTTGCAAAATGCAACAGAGTTGCACATGAGAGTGCAATAATCTCACAGTAGACGCACATGCGGACTCGCAAGAATTTCATCAAACATGTAAAATGATTGGTGCTTTCATACGCTACGAATCGACGGTATGCCGAAATAGATCGTTGAATGAATTGTTAAAACGCTGAATAGAGCAATGTGAAAAAAACGCTTTTGCATAATACGTGGTGAAAATCGACATGATAAAGAAAAAAATCTCAATTTTCTATTAGGGAAATTAAACACTTTTTACAAAAACGCAATAAAAAAAGCACCTTTAAAGGCTTTTAAAAAACGATTATCGAAAACAAGCACTTTTAAGAACTTTTTTAAAACGCAAAGCACACTGATTATAGTTATTTACCTGACCTCAGATGCATTAATTTGTTTTATTAATCAAATATTTGTATATTATTTACTGTATACTATAATTGAATTTAATAACCTTAATATTTAGAATTACAATTAGTATAAATACCACACTAAGTTATAAAAATTTAACATGCTTACTTATATCGTTTGCTTTATGATAATTTCCGTAAATTGTGAAACATATATCTCTTTTTTAATGAAACATTTGTGTATAATTTACTACTTTTTACATACAATACTTCAGGGATATTTATAATACCCTTCAAATGCCGAAAATTCCCTTTTTTGAGAATTTATTAGCAAATTTATCTCTACGAAATAGATAAATTGTAAATTTAAAAAAAGATAAAACATAGATAACAAAATTACATAAAACTCTTTCATTCTGACGAAAAACCATTTTCTTTTCAAAATTGACATTTTTAAAGATTATATAAATATATTCTAATGAGAGTGTAACATTTAATTGTTGGCATAAATATGAATAACATAATCTATCTTTAAATGTAACGTATACTTCTGGTACTTGCACACAAAATTTATTTTGTTATAATTCACATACAGACATAGAATATTTGCGGCGCATAATCTACCGCTTCTCTCATAATACTTCAGGGGAAATTATCAAACCTTACAAATGTATCAAATCCATTCTTTTCAGTAGGGAAAAAAATATTATTTCATTTCCGCGATAAAGATAAATTGTAAATTAAATCGAGATAACAGAAAGATATTAAAATTATGTAAAACTCTTTCATTCTGACAGAAAAACCTTTTTTTCGTTTCAAAAATGACAGATTTAGAGAGGATACGAATATATTCTAATAAGATTAGAGAGAAAGATTTTAAAAGTGAAAGTGATTAAAATATACCAAATAAAGTTTTTCTGTTAAAAATCGATAGTGTGAATTACCATTTATATTACAAAACCTCTCAGGAAACGGATTCATAAGTAAGCCAGTTGAATATTTTAGATGGAATAAATAAGACTATTATTTGCAGATGTGAATTAACTTAGGAAAAATTTTGAATAAGAAGTTTTTTTTTTTTAAATTTTGGTATAAAGTGGATTATGTGGTAGAATTTTTAAAATTTACGAATTCTTAAAGAATTCGATTCGTTTTCGAATCGAATGCACTTACTTCTGTTTCGAAAATTAAAGAATCATTTCTTTAAAATGTTATTTAAATATTTTGAAAAAAAAATAATTACCTTTATAAGTTTCATTTTTTTTTTCAATTATAATTAGTTAATTGAAAAAAAGCTATCTGAATATTTTAAAAGGAATAATTCAGGATATTGATACAATACAAAACAAATAACCATTCAACAATTGTAATACACACACCTGATCGTGTGTAACACTCATTGGAGAATGAAATTGCTACAGGATAATTTAGGTCAATTGCCACAAGAAATGATGATAAACTAACTACCTTATTTCAAGTATGAAATCACGCTGTAAGAACTGTATATCTGTAAGATGGGACCATCCCCCCCATTTTTTGTTTAGTTTATTCTGCAACCGCTGTTTCATGACTTCCGACTCCAACAAGTGTTACGCACGGTCATGCATGTGTATACAATTGTTGAATGGTTATTTGTTTTGTATTGTATCAATGTATGTAGTACACATCAAATTTCATTAAAATCAGTAGTTATAGAGATAATTGAACAAGTCTGCAAATTCTCTTAAAATTCTTACACCAGTGTAGTTACATTTTGAATGGAAAAAAAAAACTATAAAAAAAAATAAAAAAAACATTTAAACATAGAAGCAGTTAGCAATTTGCCTATTTTTTCTGACCCGGATTTGAAAAGTCTTAACGGTTTCAAATATTTAGTTTTCATATATGTCCCTTCAAACTAACTAAGAAGAAAATATTTACTGCTTTTAAATTCGTTAGACATTAAAAAAAATATAATATCCTCTTTAAGCTTAAACTACAAATAATTCTTAACCATCTGCACCTTCGATATGGTTTTTTTTTCTTGAAGAGGTTAAAAGGAGTTAAAAGAAACAATATCAGGATTTACTGTAGGCAACATCGAGTGTCTTCACACATACATATCCGAGAATAACCACTAGAGAGATTCTTTCCCTTTTCTAGGTTATTACTATTTATCAAGAGAGAATTCTTTTTTTTTTATTTTATTGTTATCATTACCACTTCTTCCTTTCTGTTTTTCTATCCAAGTTGTCAGATATTTTTGTCAAGATGGGTCTATTAGAAATAAAGCGAGTCTCATGAAATTGTGATAGGAAAAAAAAAAGCGATCCTTGAAGTGGTATTAATCAAGATGATATAGTTAATCGACTTTCAAAAAAATTAGTTTATCTTTTTATCTTAATATCGAGCAAATTTGCTACAACTTTTACAAGATGCCAATGTTTTTTTTTTTTTTTTCAAGTTTAATCGTAATCATAGAATGGTGTAATGGAATTTAAGACGGTTTATCATTGTTATCATTTTTTATTTTATACTTGTAACGAGATGGGTCGATTAGAAATAAAATTATTCTCTTGAAATTGTGATAGAAAATAAGTGATTGAAGAAATATTTTATTTTATTTTATAACCGTCGTTTAACAGTCGACCCAATATATGGATTTACGACTATTAATGCCCAACTACGTAGCCTTGTAATTTTGAACCCAATCCAGAAAACAAAAGGATTCTTGGATCAAATATTGGGAAAAATTTTGTCTTTTTGGCGGACCTTTGGATGGAACTAACTCGCATTTAGATATATGGAGAGGAAGACCACGAGAACCTCCCATGGTCAGCCTGACAGCAACGGGACTCATGATCCATCTACCACTGAGGATGTTTCAAGTCAGCACTGTGGTCGGTGAAAGCCGGATGCGTATTCGTATAGACCAGCCATCACAGGGATTTGAACCTGGTTCACCTCATTGGAAGGTGAACACTCTATCTTCTGAGCCATCACAGCTCATTGAAGTAGTATTAATAAATATGATACGACACTTAGCCTCGATCAAAATAAAAAATAGATTCAATTATGAAACGGAAGATTATGCAAATTCGGTAAAACCTTAAAACTATGTTAATTGAATAAATGATTTCGTTCAATTTGAACCATTGTATTATGTCATCAAATTTTGCATGACGATCTTAACTTATCACCTTATTGAGAGTGCAAAAATATCTATATCATATGAATGTTAGTATAAATTGCAGTCGCGTTTAGTTGTACTATTAGTTTGAGTACCATACACAATGAAAAACATCGGCTCAGAAATGACAAACAACAACCTTACAACAACCCTGCTACAACCTTAAATCTTACGTCAAATTTTTACCCGTTAGTTATCCATGGTGAACTTTCCCAATGGAATATTTAACTTGGCATCATATTATGATTCCTGAAAACAATTTAAGAGCTTGGTGGATAAAATTTCTATGTCACGTTTTTAATGAGTTTGCGTGTGCACTCATTTTTTTACCTTTATAATGCAAAATGAAAATCTTCAACAACAAGCTTAAATATCTGATAATAGATCTTAGTTCACATTTTTTTGCTTCAACAGACAAGTTTCCCACAATTACACATTGTCTGTTTGTCGCCAAATGCACATACTTTAAGTCAGCCCCCAAAATCCTCGCAGATTGCCACTTAGTTCATTCATCCACTAAGATCTACAAGATTTAAAACTAGACAGTATAAATTCCATAAAGTTAAAAAAATACTAAAATAAGACAGGGTGCGTAGCCAGATTTTTCAACAAAATTTAAGCACCTTTTAAGTACTTTTTAAGCATTCAAAAAATATTTTTAATCACTTTCCAAAAAAAAAAAAAAAAAAAAATCATAGTCTCATAAAATCATAAATCATAAAAATCATCTGTGCAGCAATATAAATTAATTTTTTTATGGTTTAAAGTTCTTAATTTATAAATATAAAATAAATAATATTCAAAAAAATTTTCAAAAACTTAAACATAATCGTGATATAATTACTAGTTTCTGATAAATATTGCAGAGAATGCATTTTTTGTAATTTAGAACGACAATCAGCAAGACAAAGAAAAAATCTCTTTTTAAAAGGTAGAAAATTAAGCCCTTTTTACAAACCCCGAAAAAAAAGCACCTTAAAGGGCTTTTAAAAAACGTAAATCAAAAATAAGTACCTTTAAGCACATTTTAAAAACGCCATACACGCAGCAAGATTTTTACCCAAGAAATCAAAATTTCTTCTTCTAAAATGCCACTAAAAACCTTCATCCAATAAATCCTTTCAATGTAAAACAACACATTTAGAAAATAGTTACAAAATTTCTTTGGCCAGCATCGTCTGAATCGTAGTATTGTGTATTGAAATTTAAGACGGTTCATCCTTGTTATCATTTTTCATTTTATCCATGTAACAAGATTGGTCTATTCGAAACAAAATGATTCTTTTGAAATTGTGATAGGAAATAAGTGATTGAAGTGGTATTAATCTCAATTTTTTTTCTTCAAAAATGTCACTAAAAACCTCCATCCAATAATTTTTTTAAATACAAAGCAACACACCTAGAAAATTTGATTACAGATATAGTTTCAAAATTTTTTTGGCACTTACAATATTTTAGATTTGTTACAAAGTGCTGATTTCATTGGAACATTGCCATAAGGTGTGTCGGATAGCGGGAAATGGATTAGAACGTTAAAGGGTTGCGGAAAGGGAGGAGATTGGCATGACAGTGATTAATGCATCATTATTGGCGAACTGATAGCTAGATTACGCTTGTGGCGAGAAAAGTACATTTCCGTAATCCTGCTGGAGTTTTACCTGTACCATTAAATGGAAAAGGAATGAAAACCAACAACTATAGAAAAAAAAGTTAATACTACCTTACTCTCTTTCAATTCGTCAGCAGAATTAATCACCAGCATATATTACGAATCCTGGAGTTCTGTGCGTAGAAAATTAAATTTGAACGATGCTTTTATTTTTAGTGACTATAAATATAATTTGATTTAAATAATCCTTTGACTATGCACCATTAAAAATAATTGTTGATGGCAAAATTTTTTTGTGAATATTTATTGTGCAATTAAAATTAAACCAAGATGTAAATAAAAATAAAATGCGCTGTTAAGTTAAGTAGGAGTTGTGTTAGGTACATATTCTGAGTGTTGCTTAAAAAAATTATAGCAATAACAATTTTTCAGAGAGGTAAATTTTCAAAACTTATGATTAAAATAATATAATATTATTTTATGATTAATTTCCTTCTTTCGCAATTTAAATTAAAAACTGATTCAATTTACTTAAATTATCATTTTTAATTTTTGAAAATTTCAACAGACTTAATTATTTATGAAAATATATTCTAAAATAAAAGTTGAATTGTTCTATTAAGGTCAGTAGGAGTTGTGTTTGGCGCTTAAAATAGTTCTAGTTAAAAAAAAATTCTAGTTCTGTTGCTTGAAAAAACTATAGTAATAACAACAGCCAGAGAGACAAATTTTCACAACTTATGATTAATCTAGGAACTTCCTCTTTAGTAATTTAAATTGAAAGCTACTTTAGTTTACTTAAATTACCAATTTTAATTTTTCGGTTTTTCAACAAAACGAATGATTTATAAAAATATAATCGAAACAATAAGTGCTATAAGCCTTGTCTTCGTTCAAATTCATTAAAATTTTTCATCTAAAAGAATTATTACATATTTGAAAAAAGAATTAGAAGCCTTAATATTATTTATATTAATTAATCAGAAATAACTAATTATTTTACACTCTTCATAAAAACATATTAATGAAAAACATATAACTCTAAATAAAAATTTGTAAAGAATCCCTTGAAATCGAAAGAAAGTTTGTTAAAAAATTTTCCTCAAAACATATTCTTTTAGATTCGATCTACGATTTTCGGTGACGAGAAATTAAATTTATTTAAATATGTCGTCGTCTACGCGCCATTCTAAACAAAAACCAACAAAAGTGATCATGTGAAAAGTAAAGAGTGCTCATTTAATTTAAGGTTTAAAATTAAGCCAAGATGCCGATATGTGCAACTAAAATAAATAAATAAATAAATAAATAATAATAATAATAAGTAGATTTGCTTAGCTTATATTTTTTATTTAATTCCTAAAAAGAAAAAAGAAACATTCAGGTTACACATTTTCACCATATACTTATAGGATTTACAGCTATTCGCGATTTAAAATAAAAAGGTCCATTAATTTCCTCTTTTTATTTTCAGAAATACCTTTTTATTTATAAAACTCTTTCGATAACATAAAAAAAATATAAATTCTTTTTTTAAATAAATATTTAATAATAATTTATAATTTTTAATATTAATTCTTAATATTATTTGGCAATAAATTAGAAACAAATTGTAATTTAACAGACATCATAAAAATCATTTTATGAAAAATATTTACTTTTAAATTAAAATCAGAAAATTCCCTTCAATATCCACAAAGGGCATTCGGGCAATATAGTATAAAATTTTCATCATAATAAAACTTTTAAGTTTGAACCACAATTTTATTTTAAGGGACAATAAATGTAATTCGGTTTCAATAAGTGTACGTCTATGACTTTAAGAGTAAATATTTGTATTTTTTATGAATATTTATTGAGTGATTAATATTAAACAAAGATGTAAATGAAAGCTAAAAAAAGTTCTAAATTTAAATAGAAAATGAGTTTGGAACATGCTTATTTATTTTTGAAAGAGAAAAAAAATGACAGTGAGAGAGATAAATTTTCTCCACTTAATGATTAATAGTCCCTCTAGCTATTTTTAATTTACATTAAATGCTCATTTAATTTAACTCAAATTTATTATTATAATTATTTTTTAGTTTTTTTGAGTTTGAAGCACAGTTGTTAAGAAAAATGCTCTACTGTATTCGGGAATTTTTTTGTTCTTTTGAAATATTTAATGTTTAAAACTTAAAAGAATTATTGTTCAACAAGAAATTAATTAGATAATAAATTAATAAACGGTAATTATTTGACATTTTTCAATAGTCTTTTCATAGGAAACAGTTAATGCTAAATAAAAAAATTGTATTACGTTTCTTTTTTTTTTAATTAAGTGACAGCAAAAATTTAAATTTGAGCAAAATTATACAGAAATTTTCAATTTTTTCCAATGCTAAACACTCAGTAGATTATTTTAAAGAATTGTTAAAAAACACGGCCGATTATTTTTAAAGGATTTATCACAAATCTTTATTCGACTGAATAGTTTAGCCGGTAAAATAATAATAAAAGGACGTCTTATGTGTTGCAAACGATTAGCCAGTTAAAAAGGATAAAAAAATTATGAGTTTATTTATATAAAAACAAAGTAATGCTATTAATTTTTATAAATTGTTAAGTATACGAAACATAAAACTTAATTGCGCTTTCCAGATTTAAAAATATTGTGATGATAATTTCACCACCTCTAATTGAGAAATTATTTTGAGTAATAATGAAATAATTTTTATGTGTAGCATTTTCTTTTAAGAAAGTTGCAATTATTATCTAAATTAAAATTGAATTTTTATTTTCAAAAGCTACAACACAAAGTTTTTCTTAAATTACATTAAAATCTGTGTAAAAAACACGCAAAATAATCACTCATTCAAAACTAAGATATTCCGCAATATATATTTAAACTAAATTTTAAAAATTGAAAGACTGTCTTAAAATATTTAGCATGAAAAACAATTACAATATATCTTTTTTTAAATATTTTTTTATGTTAAGAACGATTTGTCCTCTTGTAGTCGTAGGTTATTAAGGCAGTGGGGAGTGATTGTTCTTGCTTTCCAGCATCTCCATATATGGCCCAGAATTTGACTTCTGCTACACCACCCATACATCACACCTGTTTATAGGGTGAATCCATTCATTCATCCACAAATCGTAATTTTGACCTGAGTCAGAGAACGATAAATCTCCAATCCAGTACCCCCCAGAGTATAATTTATTGAGTCAAGATTGAGGACTTCATGACCTGACAGATTTAATATGCACCAGTCGCCATTTACTACACGGCGAGTCTTCGGCCGGCTGGGTCCAAACTCCAGTTCTCACGGACAGGAGTCCGTGTGAACTTTCAAACTACCGGGTTCGAATTTCATAATTGTGTTTAAAAACTTTTTAATTAACTTAAAAATTTCTGGAGATATGATGAAATATGCGCAAAGTAAGATTAACATTAAGGGTCCAATCTTTGGATCATTTTCCTGAAGAAACTATGGGGACCACATCTCCCAGATTGTGGCTACCCCCTATATTTTGGGGGTCAGAAATCCGAATCCGTCAAAAAAAAAAAAATAAAAAATAAAAAAACAAAAAAAATTATAAAAAAAAAAGTATAAAAAAAAAATACTTGGTTTATTCAGAGAATGTAAGTTTTGTGCCTGATTTTGTAATTTTAAAGTATCATTTGCACTAATTAATTAGCATATTTTAGAACATCCCCTTAAACTATTTAAGTCTTATAACGCGAAAACTTGATCATAAGATCAAAAGTTATTTAGGGTGGACCTTTTTTTATTTTGCGCACCACTCATCGTATGCAATGTTTGTGAAAATATTCAGTACCTTGAGAACGTAATTGAGTTTTATGATGCTTTTTAAAAACCAACATTTATTAAAGCATTTTTGTTAAATCAGGGCTCGCAATAAACGTGTTCGACTGTATACTACAGAAAATAATCCTCTGTTTACGATGTTTTTTCTTGACAATATCGATTTCAATCCCAAATATGGATAAAGTGTGTAAGAAAAATCCTTAAGATATATTTTTTTCTACTAAATTTCTTTGTATATAGTATCATCTTTTCCACTCGATTAGAGAAGAAACAAGACACGCGCCGTATACGGCACTATTTCCTTCTCTGTTATCAAAAGCAAACAGCCCACCTGTAGGGGTTAAAGCTTACAAAAATAGCTGATATTGAATTTCGTTAAACGCGATCCCCTTTAAAATCAATACGAATATTGTTTTCGCTTTTTTTTCACAAACCTCTCCGGAACTTTTATCTAGTTCAACAAAAAAATGAATATCTAAGTCGCATGCAAATATCCTTAAGCGATGTCTTTGATTCGAAAGAATGTTTAATTTCATTGTCTAAGCACTCTAAAACTTCTATTAAAAGTAGCAACTAAAACTGCAAGGTTACCTTTTGAATAAAGGAATAAATTCTTGAACAAAATATTTAAGTAAATTCTGTGTTAAAGGAGTGTAACTTTTTATTTTTTGAATTTATCTATACACATTTTTTTCAACGGTTTCTAATTTTTAATGAGCTTGTTGTTAAAACACGAACTAGAACTGATTAAAAGCACAACTGAAATATTAAATCACGAACTAAAAAATAATTCAAGCACAACTCTGTTTGAAAAAAAAAACTACTAATACTAATGTTATAAGCTTAAAAGCTTTTTAACAATCTTAAACATAACAGTTCTACCAAATACTAAACATCATACAAAAGAACAAATCAAAACTGAAAAACGTCGGTGGCGGAACTAGATCACTTAAAAAATACAACAATAACGAAGGAGCAACTAGATCACCCATCGTTTTGTAATTTATTATCGTTATTAAATTCCAGAAAAATGAATGATTGTTGTTGTTGTTGTAGTTCATCTACGTCGCACTATAGAGCTGCACAATGGGCTAGAAAAATGAATGATCTAGTTCATCGTTTTTCACACTTGTACACTTTTTCACACTTTTTTCACACTCCCAATATCAAAGACGCTACATATTCTGAAATAAATTTATGTTATGAATTCAATTAATATATAAGTCCTCTTAGATTTCTCTTAGTTTACTTTCTATATGAAAGTATTCACACTTTTACTTATTATACTCATTCATTATATTGTTTATTTAATTTTGTATTATTAAAATTTTCATCATTTAATTTTTTTGAATTTTTAATGACAAGATGTTCAGCGTATGGGAAATAATCTTTAAAATATAAAATTATTTTATTACGTCGTTTCCATATCTTACAATATTATAAAATGCGCAGAAAAGGAATTTTCCTATTTGGAATTTGAAATCATTGAAAAACCCATCAGGATATCAGCGCAGTGGATCTCTTAATGCTTCGTCGATTTTTTGACACAACTGTCTTTCCTTAGAGTTGTTATAAAAGAAAAAAAAGGCATTTTGATACAAATATATATTTTTGATTTTTCTGTTAGGTCGCGTACTCGATCTAAATGCAAAATATTTCTATCTTGTTGTGTTTATCTGTCGAAGAAAAAAAAAAATATTTCATACATTGCAATGAAATCCTCGATTACGAAACTTGTTTCTAAAAGACAAATCCTCTTGATATTTATAAAGTACAGAGAATTTGAGGGTTTCCCTTGGATTTTTCTCTATTTAGTGAGAAAAATATGAAGGCTTATTACTTTAGTAGCTTGTCATATAAATGCAAATGTAAAAGACACATTTTATCTATCATTTTGGAAGAGCTTAGATTAATTTTTTTCTTTTCTCGTTTGCTATAACAATGTCAGTCAGTAGTTACGTTTACTTTATTTTTTTCGATTTACATTGATTTAATTAAATTCCGAATTTTTTTTTAAAAAAAAAGAAAACGTTTGCAATTATTACACAAACACCTAACGGAATAGGAGGAAAAAAATCTTATTGCAAACAATTAAAATTGTT
Organism: Parasteatoda lunata; assembly: GCA_949128135.1. NCBI lineage: Eukaryota > Metazoa > Arthropoda > Arachnida > Araneae > Theridiidae > Parasteatoda > Parasteatoda lunata. The sequence goes on from OX421974.1 coordinate 17,265,624, forward strand.
TACAATCTAAAACATTTACAGTTATAATCATATCTATAAACAATAATTGTTATTATATTCAAAATAAAGAATAATGAACAAACCAAAATAACACGAAGGCAGAACAAATGAAGGCACTAAAATAGACAAACTATAACTTCAGTTCTATAAGCAAAAATCTTCTTCTGTGTCAAAATACAAAATGACTGCAGAAAAGTAACAAGACAAACACGTTGTAATAAAAAAATTGGTTTAACCAGTAGGGAAAGAAGCTTTAAGATCTTGACATCAGGAAATTATTCCATATTTTGAAAAGTTTTAATAATTTACTTAATGGTCTTTTTAGTATCCAATTCTTTCAGAACGTTTTAAAACCTATTCTAATTTAATTTTGTATAACTTGCACCATGTGGCTTTCCCCCCCCCCCCAAAAAAAACCCCCATTAATACTTGTTTTTCTTTCTATTTCCTTTATTATCTTGTTCAAGTTTGTTCTTATTACTCTATTAGTTAAATAACAGGTATTTTTGCTCTATTTCACTTCGATTTTTTTCCTTATTATAACATGTTGCCTCAGTACTATTCTATTGTTATGTTGTGTTATTATTCTGTTGTTATTTCGTGTACACTGAAATTTTTTACTTATTGAAACAGAACTATAGTAGGTCCATTTTTGTGCCTTTACTTGCGCTTTATTCACATTTGTTTTGTTTAATTCTTACATAGCACAATGAATATCCATTCTTCATTTGAACAGGATCAAAAAAGTACAGATATTACAGTTTTATTTAATCTGCAGTGTAACAGTAACTGATATGGCAATTTCCTACACTGTATTCTTATTATGAATCCTCGTAGATCAGGCATCCTCAAATTTTCTGATTCTTTTACGTTTCAACTTTTAGCCGAAATCACATGATCCGTCTACCATTGAAGATACTTAACGTTAACACTGTGGTCGGAGCGAGCTGAGAATAGCCATCATCATCGGGTTCAAACTAGGGTCAACTCGGAAAACGAAAGTTCTATCAATGAAGCCATCCTAACAACTGTTTTTTAATTGTTGCATATTAGCTGTTAGCGAACTTATAATGACATTTGTAAGCTAATTTTTTACTATATAATTTAAAGGGGAGATATTAAAAGATGCCCAAAATAAATACATAAGTTAATAAAATAGTACATGTTAGTGAAAAAGACTGGTCTTTTTAATGCTTCCAAAAAATTCAAATTCTTTTAATATATATGGTTTATTTGTTTTTAAAAATTGATGAAGTCTGATATTGCCTTGTTTAAAGTTACCAACTATTGTGAATTTCCTTTACAAAAATAACTTATAATCAGCACTTCGGGATAAAACTTGCAAAACCAATTAAAAGAAAAAACAATAGCTAAATTTAGTGTTCGACAAAAAATTGGAGCACCGCTAAGCTAAATACTGCTTTTGAATTTTTTTTTTCCTTTTTAAATTACTCATTTTGTTAAATCATTATTAAATTTCAACTAACTATGCTGATTCTTTCACGGTGTATACAAACGCCCATTTACATTTAATGTTTTATTTTAATTTACCCACTTCAAACAGTTTTGGAATTGCTAATGTTTGTGCTTAAAAGCCATCTTCTTTTTATGTAATATAATTTCGAAGTATTCGCGCTTTTTCTCAGTTGAGCAACGATATAAGATCAAATGTTTGAAAAAGTTTTAAATAAGTAATATTTTTCCAATGCATCTACTATAAATAAGGTTTAAGTTAGTAATTTTAACTGTTAAGAGTAATATTTTTTTCTATGATTTGATTTTGAAATACGTCCACTGTTCTGTGAAGTGGTCAGGGAGTTTAGCTCAGATCATAAAGATCCTGGGTTTGAATCCCGGGTGAGGCATGGCTGTTCTTCCATTCTCTGCACTATCTGTCCTTATTGTGGGAGTAAAGCTGACCCACCTAATACGGCGCCTCTGAAAAAGGGGCCGACCTATCTGCCTACTGATACCTGAATGACCAATACCAATCGGGTGAATATTGGAGAAAAAAACTCAAAATAAACTTGTTTTTATTCGTTTCTTTAATTCTAGATTTCCCAAGGAAGTTATTTTGACTGCTTTTTAATTTCAATTAGAAAACACTGATGTATATGATGACACAATTTCTTACAGTTTTGTAACTTTTTGTAAAAAAAATAATTTTTTTATTGTTAATATTTACTAATAATTTTTTATATAACTGTAAATAATATAAAAAAAATATTAAAAATTAATTTTAAAGAATTTATTTTCAAAATAAATTCTTAAATTCTTCAGAGTTTTTCATAGAATTTATTTTCAAAATAAATGCGATTTCTCTCCATTCAAAAACGATATAAGAACAAATTTCTGAAAAAGTTTTCAGTAAGCGAAATAATTATCCAATATATATCTACTACAAATGATGTTTGAATTACTAATTTGCATAGTTAAAGGCCACTACATATTTCAAGTGGTTGGAAACACGAATAATATGGTATAGGCCTAGAGCGCGTCAACAAACAATATTAAAATCTGTTGCTCTTAATTTGGCTTTAATTAAACGGAAAAGATTACTTTAGCTGGACATTCTTTTATATATGATGCGTACCACCGAAATTGAGGTGTCGAGAACAAGATAAATATTTGAGCTGATGGGGTTCACCTCTTTTGCTTACATTAAAGCCACCCCACGAAAGGCCGGCCTACGCTTATTCTTTAGAATTAATCACGCGGCCACCTTGCGCCAGCATTATGGAAATTTCCGGAGACTTAAGGCGGATTTTACGCGCTCCAGAAATTCATCTTCATCCGGGACCTTGCTCCGGATGATGGCTCTATTTTACGCCGCATCTTGAGGCTCGTACATCATTACCGCTAACGATGGGGACGAAATAAAAAGGTTCGGAGGGGGAGGGGGGTAAGAGACGGATGAGGAAGAAAAAAAAGGAGTGAAACAAAACATTGATTGCATCGTTTTAAACCGAAAAATTGAATCTTCCCAGAGAGGAAATTCGAGTATATTTTCCCCTGAGAAATATTGGGAAATGTGTAGTTCATTGTTTTCGAAAGCGTTAAGTGTTTTTAGAATCAATTGGCGCTCGTTAACTTTCTTTTACATTAAACGTTTTACTGTTGATTCTTTAAATGGATTCGTCACTTTAAAGTACACCCGTTAAATGTTAGCGCTTTGTTTGCTGATGCAGTTCTGTTTCAAAGATTGAATGCATTTCTTGAATTTGCCTTATATGTTTTCTTAAGAAAGGATTCAGAAACTATTTTTTTTCTCAATAATTGCTTTTATATTTGTTTTTGTACATTTTGCACTTAACTAAAAAAAATGTAATATATATATATATATATATATATATTTGATTTACACTTGTGTTTAAAATCAAAACATTTCACAGATTTAGTTAATTTCCGGAATATCCAAATTTAATAGAACACACTGAAATTCTAAACTGTTTTATTGTCAACAGTTAATTCTTGTGTCACTTTTGTATATCAGTAAAAGGGAACCCCCTCCAAATAACCCTTTTTTCGTTATTTTCTGACCCCCCCTATTTTATATCTAGAGACAAGGGTCATACACAATTATTCATGTATTGCAACCGTTAAATAGTTAGTGTTTACGTATTTTATCAATTACCTATTTTCATTGCGCAGTGGTTCCACTAAAAATCAACCAGATCTGAACATTTTCTGAATTTTGAATACCACTGTAAATCAATTGAATAAAAAAATTTCTAAAGGCAAAACATAATCGTAGCAGGATTTAATCTGTTTCCTAATTTATTCTCAAATCATGTTCTCGTTTCTTAAAATTTTTTTTTTTTTTTTTTTTTTTTTTTTTTTTTTTTTTTGACTTCTTAAAAATTGCAAGAGTGATTTGCAAAGTAATCAAAATTGACAACGGCTCAAGGTAAGGGAAATGATATTAAAAAGAATTACACAGGCTTTAATTTATAATTTATTTGTTTCTTAATTATCTACTTCGCAATAAATACTTATCTTCCGAATTTTTTTAATACTCTCCCTGTCTCCTAAACAATTTGCAAAGATTAAAATTCTATCAATGTGTTGCAAAGGGAACAGCTAAATAGAATTCGAGTTATAAATCTAACGTCATAACTAACAATTGTTTATTTAACTTAATTATAAGATAAACAACCGTTTTATTGATTCTTTAATTAATTAGGCTTTTCAACTTTTTTTCTCGTTTAGATATTTTGGATATAATTAAGGTTTATTCAGTTCATAAATGGGTAGTAATGTAAATCATATTTGAAACCAGAGTTTGCAGTAAGAGTCATTTATCCCATAGTTGAATCAGGAGAAAAAGTAGTTTCCTCGATAAAAAAATGTTTTTTTTCGAGGAAAATATATTTTTTTAAAGAATTTTTACTCGTATCGCTGAAATGAATTGCGATGAAATGTTCAAGATAGCTTTATAGATCAAGATAGCTTTATAAATCAAGATAGCTTTATAAATCAATATACCTCTTATACCGATCAAGATATTACTTAATTCAATAAATCAATTTAATCAATCTATTAAAAATGATTGGATGTAAGAACGAAATATATAAAACTGATAAATACTAATATTAAAATTGATTGGATATCAGTGCCAATTAAATAAAATCAATAAATACTAAGATTAAAAATTATTAAATATAACCGCTTCCCACTGACGGTTCTGCACGTAGAAAGTCGTATTTTAACCTGCAGTCTTCACTGCATAGCAAAACCGGTTTTCCAATGTTAATAGATAGGGGAACTGTGTGTAGGGGAGAAACTTTCTCCCAATTTCGCCCATTTCCTTAACCGCCAGTGGGTTAATATATAAAATTTTCTTAAATATTAATATAACTGAGTATCTTGATCATTTATAAGAGTTATGACAATTATATATCTAGATGCATCTCATAAGATTAAAATTGATTCATTATAAGGGAAAATTAAATAAAGGTGATTGAATTTAAGCACGAAATAAAGTAAACTGAAAACTGCGCTTATGTCCAATCAGTCTTATTCTTATTTTATCAGTTTTCTTTGTTTCGTTCTTATATTCAATCAGTCAATTTTGCAAGAAATATTTTGATATAGAAAGGTTGTACCATGATAAAGATACCGCAAACGTCGATAATTAATAAGACTTTATTAATTTCCCACTGATATTCAATCAGTTTTAATCTTAGTACTTATTAGATTTACTTGTTTTAAGCTCCTAAATCAGTTTTAATCTTAATATTTATTAGTTTCATTTATTTTGCACAAATATCTCCTCAGTTTTAATCTTAGTACTTATCAGATTTTTTTTAATTTCATGCTTATATCCAATCAGTTTCAATCTTAGTACTTATTAGATTTATTTATTTTAAGCTAATAAATCAGTTTTAATCTTAATATATATCAGTTTTAATTATTTCACGCTTATATCCAATCAATTTTAATCTTAGTACTTATCAGTTTTATTTATTTCAAGCTTATATCCAATCAATTTTAATCTTATCTTATTAAATACCGATAGAGGAAAATAAACACGAATAAAACAATCTCTAAGGAAAAAAAAAAAAACTTTTCCGTACACAAAAATTTTTCAAATTAAGGTAGTCGCGGCAGACATTAATCGGCGCCGCAATGAATGCCAGCAGTCTTCCTGGTTTCTTGAAGACTACTTCATTCTTTCCTTCCTAAACAATTTGCATTAAGGGAGATTTACAAAGTATCTAAATGGACGATAAGATGAACTGCCTAATAAAAGGAATATTCACGGTAACGCGTAATGTCTACGCTCCAGCGTTAATTGCATTAAATGGGAAAGTCGAAGCAAATTGGAATTAATTTACGGGTCTCCAATTCAAAGGAAGCTCACCCTTGATCCACCTTCACAGAAATACTAATTTGTGGCTAAATTAAATGTGAGGTAAATCTCTTTTATCCTGACTCGTTTTTAGTGTCCTTAAGGGCGAAATTAAAATGACAACTCGGAAAACGCTTTCTAAGGATGATTAGTTTCAGAGATTTGCACGACGCGGTTTAAGTGTCTATTATTTATTCAAAAATCTCGCCTTGATTAAATATGTCTTCCAGTAAATTAAACTGTCATATGAGATTAATGACATCGATGTTTTTGCTTGTTTATTGCTTTTGAAGGAAAGTCTGAAACGTAGTCAGAAGAGAATTAACTTAATAATAAAAGTACATTTATATGTATTTTGCTGTACTTTGTATCGTATTAATGAGCTTCAGTTTATTTATCTTCAGCAATATCATCTCAAACTTTCAAATTTATTTTAATAGTTTGAGAGTGAATATTTGAATAAGTCATTCAAGGAAGAATTAAGTTAATGAAAATAATATTCATATATATTTTGTACTAAATTTAATGAATTGCGGCATATTTTCTGGAGAATATTTCTCCGACATCAAATCAAACATTCAAATTTATTTTAATAATTGACGGAAACAATTTCAAAGCAGTGCAATGGTTTTGATAAGATGATGTGATATTTTTATGTTATTTATAATTTCATGTGTTATAACATAAAACATTTGATAAAAAATTGCTATAATGTAGGAAGCGTATTCCACACGTCATGCACACGCATATCATTGCGCACCTCAGTCAAGGTAATGAAAGCTGACGAGGCAGACGTCCTCTTGTGATTGTTAAGTATCTTGCGTTGTGTCGTCCTTTATTAAGTGTCCTGTAATAAATGTTATTCGTTAATGTAGTTAAGGTCCTTGCCTTTTCCCATAATAATTTTGTTTTATGAGCTGACTATAAAGTAAACGCACGCTTGTAAGCCAATCATAGTCAAATTTTTGAATCTACTTGTCTTGTTTTCCCACATCTATTGTTTAGTCATATTTCCATTAAGTAAAATTAAAACTATTTTTATGTTTCTAAGTGACAGAACACGCAAAAACTAATTTTAAATAAATTATATTGCTTCAATATTCCGCAAATAATTCCATGTTATATCGTAATAACTGAATAATGAATGAATTTTATTGATTTTTGATATTTAAAGTCAAAGCAAATATTTTACTTAAATCAATGCATATTGTTCTCTTATGATCACATAGCATTCTAATTATTTAAAATAGGTTTTAAAAAATAAAATTTTGCAAAATGATGAAACAATTAAGAATCTTTAAACTACAATCAGAATTTTTATGAAACAGTTTATAGATTGTTTTTAGAATAATGAACGTAACATATGGAATAATATATAATTACTTCTGCAAAAGATTTAAAAAATCTTTAAAGAAAATTGCAGAAGTTTACTTATATTCTCTATATCATCTACTTTTAACATGCGAAATAGTTTTATTCTTGGTTTTTCTTTTGTTCAGAGTCTCTAATGCTAAATAAAATAACGTTTTATAGTGGATAGAACGAATAAGTACTCATGATCGTTAGTTTAAATTTTGACCGTTTTTAGCAGGCCCTTTCTATATTTATAAAAGTCACTACTTTTTAAAATAAAAAAAAAGTATTTGTGAGGTAATTTCTTTGTATTTAAAAAATAACTGTGGCCCTAAATCGTTATCAATGACTTTTTTTTCTCAAAACTGAGCAATTTAGCATAATGATAGTTTAATAAATTAAATCTGTTTAAAAATAACAAGAAATGAAATAAATAAGAATCTATCGAAATTAAATTTCTAAATGGAGTGCTTTTCTGTTATCAAGTGTAAATTTCAGTATATGAAAGTTCCATTTATGAAATTAGCTTAAAAGAATTAAAAAAATTGTTCTTACAATATTTTAATTTCTAATCAGAATAACTGTTTCAGTCTAAAAGTGTAAATTTTAGTTACGGTGGATTCACCTTTAAAATAAGTGGAATCGCCTTTAAAAGAATGAAAAAGAAATCCATAAGTTATTGTATGTTATAAATTAATGGATAAATAGAATGATTCTTTTTTCAAAAAGTGTGCATGTAGTAGTAAGTAAATTGAAGTTTAATTACTAAATTTGCTTTTAAAAAATGCAACGGCATTGATAGTGTCTTAAATGGTCTTTCCTTTCATCAAAATATTAGTTTAGTTCATCTAAATTCATATTGTATATTCTACGCGCAATTTACATTCTGTTTTGCTTGAGCTCATTTTGTATTAAAGAGCAGCCTTTCTAATTGGTGCAGTGTCAAAAAGCATTTACCAATCTATACTAATACCAATCTATACAATCTTTAACGCCAATAAATGAAATTGTCTAAAAAAGAAGGAGAAAGGAGTTAAAGTACCAACAGTACTTTAATATCTAAACGGAATGACTGTTTTAGTCAAAAACTGTAAATTGCAGTATATGGAACTTTAATAATTGGAATTGCTTTTAATAAAATGAGAAAAAAATTCATAACTTTTTTTATTTTATTGTATAAATAGAATGAATTTTAAGCCAAAACTTGTGTATTGTTGTTGTGATGGCTTATCCTCAAAATGCCTGGCGAAGTCAGACACGGTCCATCAGTATTGTAGTAAATGAAAGTTTAATAATTCAATTTGCTTTAAGAAAAATGCAGCGACATTGATAGCGTCGGGTTTTCCTTTTATCTAAATATTAGTTGAATTCATCTAAATTTATATCGTATATTCTACATACAATTAACATTCTGTTTTGCTTAAGCTCATTTTGTACTAAAGAACAGCTTTTCTAATGAGTGCACTGTTAAAAAGCATTTACCAATCTATACCAATTAACCAAGCAATATAATCTTTACCGCCAATAAAGGAAATAGAACATGTAAAAAAGAACGAGAGAAAAAATAGCACCACACTTTAATGTCTAAATAGAATGACTGTTTTAGTCAAAAAGCGTAAATTTTAGCAAATGGAACTTTAATAAATAGAATTGCCCTTAAAAGAATGGGGAAAAAAAACCACAACTAATAGTATTTTAATGGATAAATAGAATGATTTACCCTTTAAAACATGCGTATTGTAGTAAATGGAATTTTAATTATTAAATTTGCTTTAAAAAATGCAACGACAATGACAGTGTCTTAAATGGTGTTTCCTTTCATCTAACTAATTCATCCAAATGCATATTATATTTTCTAAGCGCAATTCACATTCTGTTTTGGTCCAGATTATTTTGTATTAAAGAGCAGCCTTTCTAATGAGTGCACTGTTAAAGTGCATTTACCAGCCTAAATGAAGGACTTCGCCAAAATCACGTGATTCAGTAGAAACATTAAGTGATTGGTAAGCAGAGCTCGTTACAACAAAACTCTCCCATTCGTCTTTCGTATGCAAATTAATGACTCTTTTACTATCCAGCTAACTTTTAATCTCTCTCTGACGAAAATCCCAGGACGGGTCATCTGCTGTTAGGAGAAAGGGTTACTTGAAAGTCTGCAGGAGTGGGCGGAGCTCCACCCCTTGAAGGGATATTTCCCGACGCTTTGTTCAACAGAGATATTATCGGTATGTAAAAATTTAGAATTAATTAGTTCTAAGTGCTCTGTCTTGTAGGTGGATTAAAAGAGAGAATCGTGGCAATATGTAAAGCAAATACAATTATGTGTCTTCAGCTGGTAAATGTATCGTATTAAGCTTGTTTTGTCTTCAAAAGTTAGTGGTTAAAAAGGAATAATTCAGTATTAAATACATTGGAGTCTCTCTCTAACGAAATAGATTGGTACCAGTAAACTGTAAATAAATATAGTGAATCTTAGCAATTAAAGTTGTGTTACAGGGAAACACTAATATTTCAAATATAGTGGAAATACAGTATTAAATACAGTGGAGTCTCTCTGTAACGAAATAGATTGGTACTAGTAAACTGTAAATAAATATAGTGAATCTTAGCAATTTAAATGGTGTTTTAGGGAAACACTAAGATTATAAATATAGTGGAAATGCAGTATTAAATACATTGGAGTCTCTCTGTAACGAAATAGATTGGTACCAGTAAACTGTAAATAAATATAGTGTATCCTATCAATTAAAATGTTGTTTTAGGGACTGGTATTTTTCTGAGTTTATTATAGTGGGGTTAGATTGTGCTACAAGCTTAGTTTCTTAGATCGTCTTTATCATCCACAACCATTCCTTACCTTGCATCAATGATGCAAACTTATAATTTAATAATGCACTGGTGCTTAAATAACTAAAAAATTAGTTGAGCTTACAATTGTTCAATCACGACTGAGTGAAGCTTGCATATGTTAAAATTTTTCTTTTAAATAAAGTATTCTTTAAAACTTTATACTAATATGCCAACGAATCAAATATATTTTACTCTTTGTAAATAATTTCAAAATTCAGAACAAGCAAAAAAGTTGCATATTAAAAGCAATAACATTTAGAACCTAATTCTGTTTTTCGTTTCTATTCCAAATCAATAAAGGTTAATTTTCCTGGCGACGATGCAGAAAACAAAAGTAAAAAACTTTAAAAAAAAAAACTCAAACATCAAAGCGAAATATCCCGTTTGAGCTCAATAAGATGCAATTATCGGCCAAGGCAAATTATTGGAAATATCCAAAAGTCGAAATCAATTTAAGTATCCGAAATACCACGGTTAGCAATAGGAACACAGCGAGTTGCCTTTTTCGCCATTTCTTTTTTCCCTTTTTTTAGAATTAAGCAAACCCTACTTTCGTGATCTAAGAGAGATATCTGAAAAAAGAAAAGAAAAAAAAAAGATTCGCGAACTGGGGTATCTTCTCATTGAAAGCGAAGGCTTGATATTCGAATTGGACACATATTTTATTATAAAAGAAATCCCTAGAACTCTTTTGTTAAGGTTGGATGGGAGAGAGAGACAGAGTATTTATTAAGTTACTAGAATTGAATGCGGAGGAATTTACCTAGTTAACATAATCCGAATTCGAGATTGTAGTGGAGTAAAAATCGAACACTCCATCAGAAACGGAATCTAAATAAATTAGAAGTTTTCTTGTTAAATCAGTGATTTATTTTTCAATTCCGATTGTCTCCTTCACTTCAGTAACTTTTTACTTCTGGTCTAAACACTTTTACTTATGCGTTTATCAAACGGGATTAAGATATAGCATTGAAGATAACTGGATAATAATGCAGTCGTAAGCCATGATACACTCCAAAAAGCTTTATTAATGGTAGTAGGCTGGTATCGATAACAATTCACATCCACACTCCGCATGGGAGTGGATGGACAAGACTTTGGACAATTCCGGAACAACTTTTCAGGATCAGAACATGATGAAAAAGCATGCGAAAAGCATTGCTCTCGCTTTTATACTAACACATATTTGAGTAAAAAGGCACAGTCTTTGAAATACTGGTATCGTTACGCATTAAGGAAAATCATTTCATGCTTCTATATATGGAAGTGAAAGGGGGAGAGATTCTAAAAATAACTCAATCGTATGTTTATCAGCCTTGAATTCCCAAAATAGAATCTCTCTACGCTTATTCTTTAACAAAGACATTTTATGAAAACGAAAGAGTTTTAATTCCCTTATTAATACAAAAGTATTATAATTTTTGTATTACATATATATATATATATATATACATATATGTAATAATCCTGTTAAACTTGTAATAAAAGGGTTAAAATGCCTTTTATTTTGTATATAGATAGCTTAAATAATGCAGTCGTAAGCCATGTTACACACAAAAAATCTTTATTAATGGTAGTAGGCTGGTATCGATAACACTTCACATCCACACTCCGCAAGGGAGAGGGTGGACAAGACTTTGGACAATTCCGGAACAACTTATTAGGCTCAGAACATGATGAAAAAGCCATGCGAAAAGCATTGCTCTCGCTTTTATACTAACACAGATTTGAGTAAACAGGCACAGTCGTTGACATTCTTGTATCCTTACGCATTAAGGAAAATCATTTCATGCTTCCTTATATGGAAGTGAAAGGGAGAGAGATTCTATAAATAACTCAATCGTATGTTTATCAGCCTTGACTTCCCAAAATAGAATCTCTCTACGCTTATTCTTTAACAAAGACATTTTATGAAATCGAAAGGGATTTAATTATTTTATTAATACAAAAGTATTATACTTTTTGTATTACATCCCCCCCAAAAAAGATTTTTGGCAAGCCAAAAAGAAATCATAAAAATTTTGAATTCTCTGAACTTTTAAAATTTATGTTGGTACGACTGTTCCTTTTCACTACTACAAATAACATTTTTTCAATTATCTGTAAAAAAAAAAACAACTATATACAATGACAATAACAAAAACAAGATAATACACTTTATCTGTTTAGGCAACTAAACAGAAAGAAAAATGTAACATATTTTTATAACTAATCTACTAAAATTTTCAAAAAAGATTTTTTTTTTTTTTTTTTTTCACACAAAAATATACAAAATTTTTATGGAAACGAACTGGACAACAAGTGTCTTAAATCAGAATTTAAGATTCTGTATGATTAAAGGGGTTATTTACTTCTTGGTCATTCTTTCTTTTTCCTATTTTCCTGTTCTTTTTATTTTTGTTACCCCTCACATTTTTTTTTCAAAATGTTTACTTCTACTGAAACATCTTAAACTTTTTTCAAAATGTTTACTTTTGTTGAAACATCTTAAACTTCTATTTTTTTTTTCAAAATGTTTACTTTTATTGAAACATCTTAAACTTTCATTTTTTTTCACAATTTTTGACCTTAACATTATGAGAATTCTGTTGTCTAATGTGCTAGGATAAGTTGTCATTGTTAGAATTAGCAGAGATGATCAGTCTCTTACCAACTTGAATAACAACTGGCCCGACACAATCAAAAAACAAACAAAAATCTTTGCAAGTCTGCAACCCTACTAAAGCCTATGTATATCCAGTATCAAGTATAAAAACTTAGCTGAATTAACAATTTCGCCTATCGTAATAAGGGGAAACTCACACAATTTGTTAAGTGTGAAATGTCCTTTTGTTTGGGTAACATTTAATTTTTCACATTTTAATAGGAATATTTTGTTTTGACCAAGTCCGAAAAAGAAAAAGCATTACAAATTTCTTTTAGTTTTGTTTTTGTTTGAAAAGCTCAAAAATTTTGAATTTTGTTTTGCCGTCACAAATTTAATTGACGTTTGAAACACATTTATTTCCCTCAAAAACATTTTAAATGCACTAAAAAGAACAATATTATATTATATTTTTTAAAGAAAATAATATAAACATACGAAATGCAATCAATTCTTAAATATATTTCTCTATTAAATTTCATAATAAGAAATTTACAGCACTTTCATATCTAATATCAATAAAATATTTAATCATAAGAATGAGAGAGAAAAATAAGAGGATAAAAAAAATATATGTATCTGAATGAAATCCTTTCCATTTGCTACACTTTTCCTTGACCTTCATGATTGTGAAGAGAAGAAATAAACAAATTTTTCATTGCACTTCATGAATATTCATGATTAAGCTTCGCGCACATTCACTTTTGTTTTCCTTTTTCACTCTTTTTTTTCACATAAGTCTTCAGGACTTCACACACGCGTGCACATATCACTGGTGTTCACAGCAGCTTTTTAATGAAAGGAACTTTTAATAAAGAAGCAGAAAGCTTCTCTCTAAATTTAATATAAATCGCGCACATTCACTTTTGTTTTCACAATTTGAGCACTACGGAATTGTAGGGTCATCGGTCATTTCCAGATTGGACACTGTAGGGTCATCTCGATCAACACTATGGGTTTCAGAGAGGCATGTGACGAGCTCGAGCCAACGTCAGCATTCTCACAGCGATGAGGTGTACAGGTATTGAAATCAATCCTTCCTTCCTTCATTCTTTTTTTCACTGCAACTTTCTTCTTTCGTCCCCTGGGATGAGGTTTTATCAACGTTGTAGTCAGCCGGAAAATAGATAGCAATGGTTTCCTCAGCAAGTAACAATCCTGGCGTCTTATAATATAAGGGGTTGTAATACCTTTTATTTGTTATTTAGATAGCTTAAATAATGCAGTCGTAAGCCATGTTACACACAAAAAATCTTTATTAATGGTAGTAGGCTGGTATCGATAACACTTCACATCCACACTCCGCAAGGGAGAGGGTGGACAAGACTTTGGACAATTCCGGAACAACTTATTAGGCTCAGAACATGATGAAAAAGCCATGCGAAAAGCATTGCTCTCGCTTTTATACTAACACAGATTTGAGTAAACAGGCACAGTCGTTGACCTTCTTGTATCCTTACGCATTAAGGAAAATCATTTCATGCTTCCTTATATGGAAGTGAAAGGGGGAGAGATTCTATAAATAACTCAATCCTATGTTTATCAGCCTTGACTTCCCAAAATAGAATCTCTCTACGCTTATTCTTTAACAAAGACATTTTATGAAATCGAAATAGATTTAATTATTTTATTAATACAAAAGTATTATAAAAGTATTACTTTTTGTATTCCATATATATATACATATACATATGTATATATATATATATATATATACATATATATATATATATATACATATATATATATATATACATATATATATATACATATATATATATATATATACATATATATATATATATATATATATATATATACATATATATATATATATATATATATATATATATACATATATATATATATATATATACATATATATATATATATATATATATATATATATATATATATATATATATATATATATATATATATATATATATATATATATATATATATATATATATATATATATATATATATATATATATATATATATATATATATATATATATATATATATATATATATATATAAGATGTAGATAGGCAGTTGAAATTCCTAAGCTTCGCAGTCAGAACTATTTTTAATTCTATAATTAAAGCAGTTGTTACTAAGGAGCTAGTTTTAATTCTATAATTAAAAAACAACTGTTCCTTTCCAGCAGTAAAATTGCATCCGAAAAACGTAAAAAAATTGCAAAGAATAAAATTCACAATTTACTGTGACAGAAGCAGATGTTTTGCAAAATTTATCGAAGATTTTTAAGTTCGTTTTTAAAACATTTAAAATAACATGATTTTATAATATGTGTTTTACGTGTTATTATATATTTGCCATATATTTGTAAAATAGATGCTTTATTTCTTTAGCAAAAGTTTTAAAAAAAATTATAAAAGATTTAATTTTGTTATTTTATCGCGACAATGAATGTTATTTAAGAATATTCTCGATTTATGAAGCCAACTATTAGAACTAGGATTGTTTGCAAGCCAGCCGTTGCTTGTATAAACAATTAGCAAACACTACGTCCATGTCTAAGGCAGATATTCTGAAGAAGAATTGAAACGCTTGTAAATCGTCTCATTGAAAACGAATCAAGCTAAACACACTTTTCATTTAAAAAATATGTCCAAGAACTCTTTTGTTAGGGCAGAAATGGAGAGAAACATAACATTTATCAAAAACCACTGAACAAGCTATTAAAGGAGAGTATGTCCTGTTGTGACATCGAGTCACAAGAAATATTTACTGCTGCACGTAAAATTTGTCGGGTCATAACGTCCTCCATGTTCCCAAACACAAATTATACCTCAGTGGGTACTAAATTGGAGATTGATCCTTCTCTGGTTCAGGGCAAAACTACGATCTGTGGATGAATAAATGGATGTATGAATGGTCCCGCCCTATAAAACGGGTAGTGAGATGTGGGGGGCACAGCTCTGTATAAAAAGTGTGCTCTAATAGTGCAGGAACTGGTTTAAACCAGTTGAATCAGAATTCATTAGCACTTGCTTACATTCCTAGAGTTCCTTTTTAATGGTCAACCGATCAATTTTGTGTAACTGAGGGGACATTTAGCTTGGTCCTCTCTGTTACATCCCCTCTGTTATATGAGAAACTTCATAATTTGTAATTTGTTTTCAAAAATATAACATAACATGATTGTACTAATAGACTTTTTTGTAAAAACTAAATATTAAGTTAAAAAGTTTTTTGTGTAATGAATAAAATAAACTTATAAAAATAATTGTAACAGAGGGGAGAGTATATATTTGAGATAATTTTTGACTTAAAAAATAAGAATTTTTTTTTTACTGTAATCAATGCATAATTAGACTCAGGAGCAATTTATTTTACAATATAAATCAAACTATATGTAAAATCGTAATATTTTTAATAACTTATTCGTCTTTAAAATAGACAGTTTTTTTGGTAGAATAAGTCAAAATCATGAATGCTCTCTATTTATGATAGATTTTACTATAATCATGCAAAACTACAAAAAATAACTTTTGAATTCCTAAATTAAAACGTATTTCCTTTAAAATGATACCAAATACAAGGATATTGCTTAAACTTTAAAAATTCACGACTGGTTTCAGTTGGCATGGAATTCAACACATATATATATATATATATGGGTGATTGTCACGAAATATGACAATTCGGACAAATAAAGTTCTTAAATTTTAAAGTCATCAAAAGAATCTAAAAATTTTTTTGTATACTTCTTTAGTTACACTTATTAATATCTTATTGACAGCATAGTTTATTGACATTTTCTCAGGAAAAAAAATAAAATAGAAATTCAACAAATCTTGAATGCCAGGAAAATGACATATTAGCTTAGAAGTTTAAAAAACAGTCATTTTAAGTTAATAGTAAGTAACTTAACTTAAGCCTTTATGTTAGATGGACCATAAATTGCTTTAATTAATTCTTTTTATCCACTGTAGAAAGAATCAAAAAACTTTTTTTGCTGATATGTACAGAATAAAATTGTGTATAATAATCAATCATTAAATAAATAAATAAATTTGATTACATCCAAGTATATTACAATCATACATAAACTTGGTATTAAGTTAATATTTGCTTTCCCTCCTTACAGTATTAGCTGTTAAAAAAAATTCTGGTAACACTTCAATGTCCTGGCATTCATAAGTCAGGAAAATGACAGTCAGGATGACGAATTCGCCATTTTATAGAATATAACTTTACTTTAATTAAATACTTTATCCTAAGACGTTTATATTCTGTAGAGAACAACAGGATTTTTTTAAATAACTCAGATAAATCTATGTAGTTGATGTTATTAATGGTTTCAAGAACCCAGGAAAATGACAATGCAAAAACCTACTCACCTTGAAAAATTTTTTGAAATAGATTTTGAACCAGAAAATTGGTTATTTATTCATGCAACAAGACATGTTCATATAGGAGGGTATCTAATCAATCTATTGACATAAGATATTGATTGCTAGCTCTATCCATTTTGGTTATAAACTACTAAATAAAGTAGCCAGGAAAATGACAGATTTTCTTGGGACAAACAAATTATTGACAGAAAAAATGAATTGAAACGAAGTTTTAAAAAAAATTTGATACTGCAAAATTTATAGGAAGTTTTGAAGCTAGTTATTACTGGAAACATTGTTTGGGACATGCCAGGAAAATGACATTTTGAAGTTTAATTAAATTTTTTAACTATACAAAACAGTCAACGCTAGTGCAAAGTTATTTTAAAATGCTAACAGCAATGTCATTTATTAATTTTTTTTAAAAAAAGTTCTTTTAGTATTATATCTTGGAGCAAGGGACAGTGAATTGTCATATTTCGTGAGAATCACCCATATATATATATATATATATATATATATAATGATGAATAATATGAAATAAAAAAAATTTTGAGAAAAATGCTTTTAAATTGTAGTATTCGATAACCTTTTAAATATTTTTTTTGTGATTAAGTAGGACTGAAAATGAAAGAAATATGCATGATAGTGATAAAATGAAATATGGTTTTCTCGCTCACTTAGCTAACATTTGTGAGGAACCGCTGATTTAATAGTTCAGCTCATAAGAAAACCTTTGTCATTTAATCAAAAAATCGATACCGACTTCGCATTTATTTCAGTTAACGAGACTTGATTCTTTTTTTTTCCATACTTCAGTTGAATACATCTTGTGTCATAAATATCAATTCCTTGTGACTTCAAAGTTCTCTGAAATGGTCTCTGAGCTGTTTTTTAAACTAATGGATGTCGAAAAAATTACGATTTTTAAAAAGATATTTGAAGACGACGATTGATGCTACGCAAGACTTATATTCTTTTCTTTTTTTTAAATGCTTTGTTTTTTACTCTTTTTTTTCTTTTATTCTGGCGATTAAATTAAATATTTGTTTCCGAAATCTTTGCTTTAAAACTTCTTCTGCTACACTTTTTTTTAAAATAATTTTTCTGCATAAACTGTGATTGTGATGTTTATTTTAAAATAATATTTTTCAATTTAGAGTTAAGCTTCAATTTCATTTTATATATTTTTTAATTACTAATTATAAAAAATGTTAATAATTGGATAATTAATTAAATAACAATGAATAGGCTTATTATATAGACGACGAAACCGTCAACTATATTTTGTGTTAGATGACGTCGGAATTCTAAATTAGTTAACACAATTATATATGACCTATACTTTAATAATTAATCAATACTTTTTTGCATGGAGTAAATAATTCTGAGTCAAATACGTTGCTGGATAATTTCAAAAGAGTGATGATAATAGCAACGATAGCAATTACAAAATTGAAGGTAGAAAAATGTGAAAATTAGCATAAATGCGAGATATAGTAAGACAACCCAAGTCAAAATTCTAGGTGGTCCCATCAAAAACTTCTTATGATTTTTATTGCTTTCAGTGTTATCCATGATGGTTCAACATCATTTGATGGTCACCATCATCCAGCATTTTCCATTATCTGTTTATGGGTTTTGATATGCCAACAAACTTCCATCATTCCATGATGGACAATGATACATTAATACTATGATGGTTAACTATCAAGAGAAGTTGAACCAACAATTCATGATGATACGTGAAGGTTCATGATGGTTCCAAGTATACATTTCCATGATGGATTAAAGGGAATTCTTGCTGATTTTCAGTTGATCAAAACAAGTTGCTATTCTTATGTTGGATCATCATAAATCAATTCGAATTCCTACATTGGGGTAATGGTTATTTATGATGGCTATCATCAAAAAAAAATAATGGTTCGTGATGGAATTATTGATGGTTATCCTCAAAATTATGTTGGTCCATCAAAGGAAAACCATCAAAAATTTTGACTTGGGGTTTTTTGTGTATGCAAATTTTGGGTTGTGTAACTGGTTTGTCACATGACAGCGCTGATAAGTCACAGAAAACATATGACGCAAAGTGCGCAATATTGTTCAAAATCAAAGTTTAACAAGAAACAATCAATTGACACACTTGCAATTTTCGAACTGTCTTCTTGACGCCAGTTGGTTGATTTTACGTGATGCCATGTTATCGGTAAGATTGAAGAAGTAAAATTGAAGTGAAGAAATATAAGATATGTTCAGCCACATTGTTGATTAAAATCTTTCGAAATCATTTCAAACAATTGGAAATTGTAGCAGACGTCACGGGGGACTTCGTGTTACATGCACGACGAATGCAGAAGACAGGTACGTAGTGATATCCACCAAAATGAACCAGCGCAGTACAGCCAGTCCCGTAGCAAACAAGTTTCAGGCCGCTACTGGCAAGGCGGATTTTCCGAAAAACTCTAGCTAGACGCTTGTAAGCAATGGTTGGAAGGGCACTGTGCCCGTGTCCAAGAGGTCGTGGGTTTGATTCCCGCCGGTCGAAGACCGTGTAGTAAATGATGACTGATGCCCTTTAAATCTGTCGAGTCAAAAAGTCTTCCATGTTCCCATAACAAATCATAAATCTGGGGGTACTGATCCAGGAGTTTCCATACCTTCAGGTTTGGTTCAAAATTACATTACTACGAAGTTGAACATTAGTAGTCGTAAGCCCAAAATTAAGTCAATGACGGTTATGAAAAAAAATAATAACATTGCTCAGACGTCACTGTAGTGTCCATTTGCAATGGTGTCTTCAGCGTCTAATTAGGAAAGTTGCTGAAGACTGGGATTGCGTACTATTTTCAGGTGAGAGTGGAATCAATCTGTCGTCTGATTATCGACGCCAAATGATCCGGCGTGAGATTGGTTGGAAAATGTAAAGGAAAAATACTGTTATCCTACATGTAGTGCCATGGTATCAGCTGACATTATGATTAATGTCCATACGCTCCTCTATGTGCTTCCAACTTTCACTATGACTGGCCAACGTTACGTTAATGGTATTCAGCGACTTGTTCCGTGATACTGTTCATGATAACTTTGTTTTTATGGAAGACTACACAACATGTCATCGAAAAGTCGTTGTCGTTTAGTGTACATAGAGGGAATTGTGTACTCATATTGTGTACTCAATTTTTATAGGTAATTATGAATGAAGTTTAATATCCAAATCTGATCCATGTTTACAGATTCAATATGTGTGCATCACAGTGAGGTAATACACCTAAATATAAGAATTTCTGAAGTTCATTTCAAAATCAAAAGAATGATATAATACCTCTTTCATAGTTATGAAATAGACTTTATGTTGCTTTTATATTGAATAAACAAATCTTCTGCTTCGAATTTATTTATTCTGTATTAGAGACATACAGATAATTAAAATGTAGTATTATATGCAATATAATTGCAAGAATATAGCGTATACTAAGAAGGTATCTACAACTTATCTTTCATTAGAGACTTAATAATAATTAAAATGTAGTTTAATATGCAATGCAGTTGCAAGAATATGCGAATGCTAAGAAGGTATCTACAACTTATCGCTCATTAGAGACTTATAATTAAAATGTAGTTTAATATGCAATACAATTGCAAGAATATAGCGAATACTAAGAAGGTATCTACAACTTATCTTTCATTAGAGACTTATAGATAATTAAAATGTAGTATAATATGCAATATAATTACAAGAATAAAGCGAATACTAAGAAGGTATTTACAACTTATCTTTCATTAGAGACTTAGAAATAATTAAAATGTAGTATAATATGCAATACAATTGCAAAAATATGTGAATACTAAAAAGGTATCTACAACTTATCTTTTATATCCAAGTAAAGCGTTTGAGCCATTTTTTCGATACCTCATCTTTTCATCCATTTTGAAACTCCAATTTTTTGTGAAGAATTTACATCAATTCTGACAAATCCTTTTCTTAAAAGAGAATTTCTTCTTTTAATATGTTGAAACCTACCGCCATAAAAATATCTGAAACGTGCTTTTCTTCCGTTTCGGTGTCAGACCGTGTCAGGGACTTTAAATCTGTCTCAAAATCAAATAGATATGAATCGACTTAAATATTTCCTCTAAAAAGCGTTTTTTTTAGTTTTATTTTTCCTTGAAAAAATACGATTTAGTTTCGCTTCTTTTTTATTCTTTTTTTAAAAACTTCCTTACCATTCTAAAAACATCCGCTATTTCTTGCCCTCCCTGTTTTGATGACGAATTGCTATTCTGTGCTAAAATGGGTGAATTTGTCTATTATTGCTATTTATAAAACATGTTATATGAGAGTTCGATATGGTATTTTACAAAGTATAGTATAAAGAGAAGAACAGTATAGTATAGTATAGTATTTTACAAAAGAGAAGAACAGTATAGTATAGTATAGTATTTTACAAAAGATAAGTACGGTATAGTATAGTATAGTATAGTCTTTTACAAAGAGAAGAACAGTACAGTATCGTATTTTACAAAAGAGAAGTGCGGTATAGTATAGTATAGTATTTTACAAAAGAGAAGTGCGGTATAGTATAGTATAGTATTTTACAAAAGAGAAGTACGGTATAGTATAGTATAGTATAGTCTTTTACAAAGAGAAGAACAGTATTATCGTATTTTACAAAAGAGAAGTGCGGTATAGTATAGTATTTTACAAAAGAGAAGTGCGGTATAGTATAGTATAGTATTTTACAAAAGAGAAGTACGGTATAGTATAGTACACGGTATTTTACAAAAGGAAGAAGTGAAGAAAGACATTTTTTTTTCACGTTTCTCTTTTGGAAATGCATTGCAATTTTTTACGAATTAAGTTGTGTTTTATATAATATTTATGCAACATATATATGAGAGTTCAGTGTATTATTAAATTATCTGAATACCCGTATATGCTCTGAGCGATTTTTTTCGTTAAAGTCAAGAAAAGGTTTTAGTAACTTCATTAAGAAAACGAATTTCTTCAAAATAAAAATTAAAAACAATTTTTTATCAGAAAAAAAAGAAAACATGCAGTGCTTAAAGTATAAAATTTTATAATTATCATTTTATCGCCTTAACCATATAAGTGGATTAATGAGTCTCTCTAACAATACAAGAATGGCATATAAACAGAGAAATTAATTACGCCAATGGCCGAAGCGGGATTTGATCTCGGTACATTCCTGGTACAGGGCCAACTCCTTGACCATCATACAGTCAGTCGGTTTATTTTATCACATTATAGTGGATTCTGGGTATTAAATACTCTTTATAGAACTATGGATATTTTATATAGTTTAATAACTTCCATACAGTAGGTTGGAGCCAAATTTAGGTTTTAAACATAAAAATATGACGACTCTAGACAGAAACTTTTATAATTATTGTTCTTATGGTTTCTTCTCATTGTCATGAGTTAGAACTGAAAAAGACTACTGGAGAAAATAATAACGGCACTTTTAAAATTTATAAAATATTCCAGTTTCTCTAAATTTACCTTTTTAAAACCCCTTTGACACTTTTACTGCCATGATGGGATCAAATTAGATGATCAAATTAGCAAGTATATTCAATTAAAAATTTTGAAATTATTCCGTAGTGCTTCTCCATTTTAAGCCTTTTTATTAAAATCCGCCTTATAATACATTTACAGACACTTAGACTCTACTTTTCCTCTAATGTATTCTATTCGGCTTTTAATTTATAATAACTCTTTCAAACGAAATTATTATAATGAAACAAGTTAAATATTTAAATCCAGAACAATTTCCAACTAAAAAGGACTCATATTTCGAACAAACATACTCTCTTTTGACATTTACACACCTACATACATTAAAAAGAACTAAAATAAAAGAGTACAAACTTATTATACTGGATATGTTTCAGAAAAATGAGGAAAAAGACATAAATAACCCGAATCGTAAATTTTCAAACCCTTAAATCATAGCATCAGTCGAATATTCACATTCGGTTAACCTTGCCCAAATGATCTATCCTAAGTCAATAATTATACCTTTGGACTTGGTTTCTGCCAGAGGACCTATCTCCATCGCGCCAAAATGGCAGCCAACCGATTAGCAATTGCCTGTTTCACTTACAACTACAAATATATATGCGTATTTCAAATAATATATTATTCCCGACGATTAATTCTATGGAAGTGTCGGTTAACCAGGCTTTGTGGGCGTTGTTCTTGTCTCAAGACTTGGTACGCTATTACCTCGAAATCCGATAACAATTAAATCCTCAGAGGAAGAGGATTAGTGATATATTTGTTTCAGATGCTATGTTTCTTTGTGAGTTTGCAGGTGTGAAGGTAGAATTTAGGGATTAGATTAGATAATTGAATATGGGCTAAAAGAAAAGGAAACAGTGACTCTTATAGGATTGCTTCGTTTACTGGTAAATATGTGTTATTACGAGTGTGCCATATTCACTGAAATCAATGACATCATTGATAACTTAATGAAAGAAAAACATGTTAGTTGTATTTAAAAAAAACAGCTGAAAAATTGCTGAAAAACATGTTCAGTGTTATTTAAAAAAAAGTATTAAATTTATTATATGAAGGTTTTTTCGATTAATAATTCAAATAATAATTTAATTTAATTATTTAATAATTTAATTTGCTAATTTAATAGCCAATTAATTTAATGCAATAAATAATTAATATAATCCAAAATAAATATTACAAGCTTGCCATATTCACTGAATACAATGATGCTATTGATAAGTTAATGAAAAAAAAAACATGTTAGTTGTACTTAAAAAAAAAAACAATTGATAAGTTGTTGAAAAACATGTTCAGTGTTATGTAAAAAATATATTAAATTTATTATATGAAGGTTTGTTTGATTAATATTTTAATAAACAATTTAATGTAATTAATTATTTAAATAACTAATTTAATAGCTAATTAGTTTAATGCAATAAATAATTAATATAATCCAAAATAAATCTCTATATATAAAAGTGAATGTGTGTCTGTCTGTCTGTCCCCTATAGACTTCTAAACCATCCGACAGAAAGCTATGAAACTTGGCATACAGATAGTTCAAAGCACGAGGAAGGTTTCTGTCGACATTAGAACATTCTGCGACAAACCGTTCCAGCGAAATCAGCGAAAATCGAAATGGAATTTTCTGATTGGTTAAAAGTTAGCCATTGTTTTAAATTTTGCTATAAGCGATTCAGTTTTCAAATATCTTGAAGATAACAACAGTGATATTTTCTATCTTATAGCTCTATTCTTTTAGAAAAGTAAATTACATATTCTTTAATATTTAATTATAATTCTCACAAGTTTCTTTATGTCAGGTGAGCACAAGCACGTAAAATCAACGAGAATAGATTTCGTAATTATTGGTGGTATCACGGATTTAGTACTGTGAAAACTGCTTAATAAAAATAAAAGTGAAAGCAAATTTCATCCAAAAAATATCAAAATAATATTTAATTAGTAATGATGTTTCAAAATTCAGATTAGCAGTATGACGTAATGTAATATTTGCTAGATTCCTGCATCTGAGATTATTTGTTTTATTGTTATAATTTGTATTATTCGCGTGATATCATATTAGTATTATTCCTACTTAATAATGACTGAAGATGACAACTTCTATTATTTTTTATAGGATGTAATACGTTTGTAAGTTGTTTTTTAAGATGACAAAGAACTTTTGCAATTATTAATACGAGAATAAATAATAAATACGCGAAAAATGTTAATATTTTTTGAAAATACGTTTTATTTAACCCCTCAATTATGCCACCAAAGCGAAGTGCCGTTGGTCGATCTACACATCGAGCCAAAAGGAAAAGAGAAAAACGAGCTTCAGAAACAAGTGAGCAGAGACAAGCTAGGCAAGAAAGAGATCGAGATCACACTGCTCTTGCTCGAACATTAGAGACAAGTGAGCAGAGAGAGACAAGATAGGCAAGAAAGAGATCGAGATCACACTGCTCTTGCTCGAACATTAGAGACAAGTGAACAGAGACAAGCAAGACAAGAAAGAGATCTAGTTCACACTGCTCTTGCTCGAACATTAGAAACGAGTGAACAGAGGCAAGCAAGGCAGCAAAGGAATCGAATTCGCGGAACACAGACAAGACGAACGGTACATACTGATTTAAATTTATGTGGTTTCAATTACAATCCCCTTTACAATTACAGTCTTCACCCAAGTGTAATTATTGGGAAAATGGATAAAAAGTGTACGCATTGTGGTGCTCAAAAATTTCATAATGAAGCACCAGGTATGTGCTGTGCAAGTGGAAAAGTAAAGTTACCAGACTTGCGTTCACCACCTGAACCATTATTAACTTTAGTATCAGGTGAAACAAGTCAATCAAAATTTTTTTTGTAAAATATACGCAAGTACAATTCATGCTTCCAAATGATATTTCGTCGGAGTAACGAATATCGTTAGCGCAAATTTTATGTCAACATTTAAAGTACAAGGGCAAATTTATCACCATGCTGGATCACTACTACCCTTGCCAAATGCTGATCACAAATATCTTCAGATATATTTTATGGGAAATACTGACGAACAAATCAACAGACGGTGTCAACTGAATATGAGTACTAAACGATAGATTGTCGCTGAATTACAAAATTTGTTTGAACAACGTAATGAATTAATTAAATTATTTAAAACCGCCATTGAACAAATGCCATCTGACGATTACAAAGTAATAATAAAGGCAGATAAAACACCGATTGGTCAACATCGAAGACAATTCAACGCACCAACGATCGATGAAGTGGCAATTGTCATAGTTGGTGAAGAATTTAATTCTCGCGACATAATTCTTCAACGTAGAAATGGTGACGTCCAGAAAGTATCAGAAACTCATCGTTCTTATGATGCATTACAATATCCCATTCTATTTTGGCAAGGAGAGGATGGATATCATTTTAATATTAATATGAGAAATCCTACAACTAATGTGGACATTAACAAAACGGTCAGTGCTATGCATTATTATGCATATCGAACGATGATTCGTGAGAATGCTGATGATCATATATTGAAATGTAGACAATTATTTCATCAATACATTATTGACATGTATGCAACAATAGAAAGACTCTTCTACATACGACTAAATCAAGTTAAATTGCGTTCTGAAGAGTACATACATTTACGTGATGCAGTTGTAAATGATGGCAATCTCAGTGAATGTGGAAAAATGGTCATTTTACCATCCACATATACAGGCAGCCCAAGACACATGCATGAATATGCACAAGATGCAATGACGTATGTTCGTGCATATGGTCGTCCAGATTTTTTCATCACATTTACATGCAACCCAGCATGGGATGAAATAAAGGAGCTTTTATTAACTGGATCACCATCAGATCGTCATGATATTTCTGCACGTGTATTTAAACAAAAATTAAAATCCTTAATAGATTTTATTGTCAAACACCATGTATTTGGAGAGACGCGCTGTTGGATGTATTCCATTGAATGGTAAAAAAGAGGTTTACCACATGCGCATATTTTAATATGGATGATGGAAAAGATAACACCAAACAGAATTGATGAAATCATCTCTGCAGAAATACCAGACATTGAAATTGATAAAGACTTGCACGATATTGTCTCAAAAAATATGATTCACGGTCCATGTGGCTCCCTAAATAATAATTCACCATGCATGTCAGATGGAAAGTGCACAAAGCGGTATCCTAGAGACTTACTTGCTGAAACTATTTCAGGCAATGATGGATATCCACTCTATCGACGACGATCTACCGAAGATGGTGGAAAATCCATTAAACTAAAAGTACTCAACAATACTATTGATGTTGATAATCGTTGGGTAGTACCATATTCTCCATTACTACTAAAAACGTATAACGCACACATAAATGTTGAGTACTGCAATTCAGTGAAAGCTATAAAATATATTTGCAAATATGTGAACAAAGGAAGCGATATGGCAGTGTATGCAGTGAAAAATACAACTGCTTCTAACAATGAAGTCACCCAATATCAACTGGGACGCTACATAAGTAGCAAGGAGGCTGTATGGCGTATTTTGTCATTTTCCATTCATGAGCGATATCCAACCGTTGTTCATTTAGCAGTACATCTTGAAAATGGACAGCGTGTGTATTTTACATCAGAAAATGTACGTGCAAGAGCAATGCCACCACCGCCAACAACATTAACTGAATTTTTCGCATTATGCAGAGATACCTTTGCGAGGACGCTACTGTACTCTGAAGTACCAACTTATTTTACTTGGAATACATCATCAAGAAAATTTCAGCGTCGTAAACAAGGTAGAGCAGTACAAGGACTCCTAAATTTATATTCCACAGATGCATTGGGTCGTCTGTACACTGTACATCCAAATAACGCAGAATGCTTTTACCTAAGATTATTATTAATCAATGTTCGGGGACCAACATCTTTCCAAGAATTAAAAACAGCCAATGGCCATGTGTGTGCTACATTTCGGGAGGCTTGCCAGAAATTAAGTCTCGTAGAAAACGATGCTCATTGGGATATTTCACTCGCTGAGGCTTTTAATACAGCTCAACCACAGCAGATACGTACACTATTTTCCATCATACTAACCACATGTTTTCCGGCTAATCCAAAGGATCTTTGGGAAAAATATAAAGATTATATGAGTGAAGACATTTTACATCGCATGCGTAGAATAAATGCTAATACCAACATTCAATTTACATCAAATATATACAATGAAGCATTGATTTTAATTGAGAATGTATGTTTGACAATAGCCAACAAATCACTGACAGAATTGGGAATGATTGCTCCAAATAGATCTGGTAATGACATTTTCGATCGTGATATACAACGAGAAACGCACTTCAATGTTAATGAATTACAAACATTTGTTCGAATTAATCTGCCGAAATTGGTATTAGAACAGCGAACAGCATATGACACAATTATAAATGCAATATCTAACAAGAGTTGTGGTTTATATTTCTTAGATGCACCTGGAGGTACTGGCAAAATTTTCTTATTTCAATTATTCTGGCAATTATAAGAACACAAAATAATATTGCATCATCTGGTATTGCAGCAACTCGTTTGGACGGTGGTCGAACAGCAAATTCAGCATTGAAATTGCCATTAAATATGCAGGTAATTGAAACTCCAACATGTAATATTAGCAAAGATTCTGGGATGGGAAAAGTACTAAGATCATGTCCGCTTATAATATGGGATGAATGCACCATGGCACACAAGAAATCATTGGAAGCACTCAATCGTACATTAAAAGATTTGAGAGGAAATGAGCAGCTCTTTGGTGGTGCGCACATTTTGCTAGCTGGTGATTTTAGACAAACTCTACCAGTTATACCACGTTCAACACCTGCAGATGAATTGAATGCATGTCTAAAATCATCAGTGTTTTGGCGGTATGTGGAGAAAATATCTTTAAAGACCAATATGCGTTTTCAATTACAACAAGATGAATCTTCTGAACGATTTGCAAAACAATTGCTAGATATTGGGAATGGTAAAATGGAAATGGACGAATCCACACACTGTATTACATTACCAGAAAACTTTTGTCACATTGTAAAATCCACTGATGAATTGATTGCAAAAGTTTTTCCAAATTTATCGGAGAATTATAAAAATAATCAATGGGTTAGTGAGCGTGCTATATTGGCAGCCAAAAGCATTGATGTGAATTTAATAAACTGCAAAATTCAAAATGAAATATCTGGTGAAGAAACAACATATAAATCCATAGATACTGTTGTCGATCAAGAAGAATCAGTTAATTATCCAATAGAATTTTTAAATTGATTGGATCTACCAGGAATGCCACCGCATATTTTATCTTTGAAAATTGGTTCCCCAATCATCCTTCTACGAAATATAAATCCACCGCGACTATGCAATGGGACTAGGCTATCAGTAAAAAAATTAATGAATAACATAATTGAGGCAACCATTTTAAATGGAAAATACCAAGGGGAACATGAACTACTACCACGAATTTCCATGATACCAACGGATACTCCATTTGAATTTAAACGTCTACAGTTTCCTGTAAGACTAGCCTTTGCAATGACCATTAACAAAGCACGGGGACAATCATTGCAAGTATGTGGATTAAATTTGATAAATCCATGCTTCTCACATGGACAGCTGTACGTTGCGTGTTCACGAGTTGGAAAACCATCAAATTTATTTGTTCTTGCACCAGATAGGAAAACAAAAAATGTTGTATATTTACAAGCACTAAGATAAAGTTCACCATCAATCATCAAATATCATTCATTTCATGATGGTATAGTTCGCAATATTGTTTGATATCACAAGTGAATAAGCATGTTTATTCTACCATCAATTATGTATATCTATGTTTTGTGCATATGTTATATTCAATTGACATATATGTAGGGAAAATTTTATTGTTAATTTCCATTTTGATGTATTGCATACATTTGATCATTAATAATTTATGTTTGAGGTATCAAAACTGCCTTTTTGTTCAAACACAGCAACGTGTGAACGGGTACAGCTAGTAGTTAATATAAAGTAAATTAATCCTATTAAATTTAACGAACCATTTTTTATTTTATAACCGCCATTGAACAGCCGACCCAATTTTTGGGTTTACGACTACTAATTTTCAACTACGTAGCTTTGTAATTTTGAACCCTATCCAGAAGACAAGGGAACTCCTGGATCAAGTATTGGGATAAATTTGCTTTCCCGGAGGACTTTTTTATGGAACTAAGCGGCATTTGCGTTACAGGGAGAGCAAGACCACTAGAACCTCCCACAGCTAGCCTGATGGCAAGGGTACTCTAACCCATGACCCGTCTACCACTGAGGATATTTCACGTAAGCACTGTGGTAGATTCGAACCCGGCTCACCTCATTGGAAGGCAAGCACTCTATCCTCTAAACCATCTTCAACTCATGGCTTCTGACGAACCAGTATAGATAGAAGAAGCGATTAAAAACTCCAAAACTCCAAATTTAAAATGCTTGCCAAACACATTAAAAGACATTAAAGACTGGGCACAAATTACAATTTTTTATAAGAAAAAAAAACTATAAAAACCTGTCAAAATATTAGTGATGAAAACTGGTGATAAAGACCAGTTTTATTGTCTGATGAAACTTTGAGGGGTTTCTAATAATCATTTTTCACCATTCCTTGATAGTAGTAATGAATCTTTTGTTGTATCCCTCATTCGAACGCAACACTGCTTTTAATCTTAAAAACGAAAAACTAATATTGCTGAAAAGCATGGAGCAATATAATGATAATAATCATTTTCAAACTATTGATTTAAATGCTACTTAAAAAACAATTGAAATGTTGGTGAAAAAGCATGTTCATTGTTATTCAAAAAATAAGATATGAAGATGTTATATTATGGTAGTATTGTTGATTGTGTGACCTTACACTTTAACGCATCACAATTAAAATTCAAAAAGATAAACAAATACAATTGGAAGGCCTATATAATGATAAGTCACATTTTTCTAACCATTCAGTAAAATATTTTCGGTGAAAATGCTTCAATTTCCACTGAAGGAAAAAGGTTTTTTCCATGTGTAGTGTTGATTTGAAATAGAAATTACGAACTACCATGTTCCTATCAAGAAACGATACTAAGAAACAGTTCCCTGTAACATCTTTGGAATAAACGCGGTTATTTTGTTCCAAATTCCTCAATTTCTTGGCTCAATTTATTGACTTCCAGAATTACGAACACAAGTTTTAAAACATAACTGGTATTCGCCTAGCTTTATCGAACATACTATAAAATCTATAGAGTTAAATACCATGTAGAAATAAATTTGAAAAGATTAAAAATATTTAGATACCAATATTGATTTTTTGATAGAATATTATTTGAATGATAAACCAACTTTGTATTTGTTAATTTTTAGAAACAGAGCCTAAGGATCTAACTGAACGCATTGTTTTTCTTATCTTGTCTGATTTGTATTACTTTTTGTTTACCAGAATATGTGTTAGTGAAAAGTGTGCTTTTGGAAAATATTTTGCCTCGGAAAACAAAACACCATAGTTTATGCACTTTAAACTAGAAATAATTTAAACACAATATACTATTTTATCGTAAAGAACTATGTTGGCTTTAGAATGGACAGATACCCTTAGTATTTAAGGCTGTTTTTCGAAAGTATCGCCAACATATGT
Source organism: Parasteatoda lunata (assembly GCA_949128135.1). Lineage (NCBI taxonomy): Eukaryota > Metazoa > Arthropoda > Arachnida > Araneae > Theridiidae > Parasteatoda > Parasteatoda lunata. The sequence continues at coordinate 17,296,909 of OX421974.1, forward strand.
AATTGTACTTTAATGCTATTTTCATAACTTACGTATGAAACATTTACACTTTACTCTTAGAATAACTTTAGCATATCTTTGGCCAACACTCTGTATGTTTTTTTAATAACAATATTAAGCTTAAAAAATATCAAGCGAAAAAAATCCAACCAAATTGGATCTCGCCAAGTGCCTTTCACTCGAGCCATAGCTTTTATTTTAAACTAGGTCTATCACCTAGCAGTAAAGAATTATTTAAGCTTTAAAGTGGAAAGATAGTTAAAGTATTTTATAAATATTTAACCCACTTTTATAAACTGAGATATTTTCAACCCTAGATGAAAATCATTAGAATCAGTGAGTAGTTTTTATTTTTTGTAAGTTTTTTTAAGCTTATATAATGCATTATGGACTTTTTAAATATCAAAAAAATATAAAGTGACAAATACTTTATATTTTTACTAAACTGGAACTTTTCTTCAACATGACCTCTTTCATAAATGCGCTGAAGACATATTGACAAAATTTAGTTCAAAAGTCATGAATAATTCTTTCAAACTCATAATTATTAGATAAAAAATTCAGTCAGAACTATTAAAAATAACAATTACATAAAAGGTGTTTCATATGTACGGCAGATCCTTCACAATAAACAACCTTGAAATCACTAATCCTCATTGGAGTAAATTTTCAAATAATAAAGACGAAAAATTACACACGTTTTTTATTTTGACAAAACTGTTGCTTTTTTTCATATTTATATTTTTCGTCATTTTCATAATCAGCACAAAGACAAAGGTTAGCAAAATTGAATCTAACAGCCATGAATTACTGTTAGAATATCACAACAGTTACGAAAAATGCATATCATTTGTTAAAATGTGTTATTTAACCCGCTGACCATTGTTGACCAAAAAAGTCGCACTTTAATCTGTAGTTTTTTCCGCATAGCAAAACCGAGTTTTCAAATTATTTATAATTTTTATTACTAAATTACTAAAATTAATTATTACTAAATTATTAATAAAAATTATTGCTTAATTGTTACAAAAAATCATTACTTAATTATTATTAAAAATAAGATGGCATTAATAACTGTAAATAAGATGGTATTCAAACTGTTAACTGTGAAAAAATCCGCTTATTAACATCGCACCAATTAGGCCCACTCAATGAAGCTAATTAGGTCCTAGCAGATAGCTACGTATCTGAAAGGGCTATTTGGTCAATCCCATAACCCACAAAACGAAGATTCGAATCAGAGTGTTGACACCACAATATATTTTTTCATTTCCCTTCAACACATGAATAGTTTCATGTCTCCTGGACTATTAGAATAAGATATTCTCAACGCACAGATGGCAGCACCGTAAAGCTGCTAAACTATCTCCAATGCCCAGTTAAATGTCTTTTTTCGATTTTTAAACCATGCTAGTTGTAAATGGTTCAAAACCCGTATGCTTTAGTATTCACGGTTTTTTAACCATACTAGTTGTAAATGGTTTTGAAACCGTAAAGGTCAAAAATGGTCTTTACCATGAACTTTACGGTTAATTGGATAAACAGACTGTTGGGTCATTTTACTATAATTTTTGAATGAAATGTTTAACAATGTAACATTAAAATAAGTTTGGAAAGACTCGAAATTGTGCCTCATTCCTTTTTTATTTCTTTAATAAGTTTATCCCACTGCTTAAACTACTAACTATCTCCTATGTCCAGTTAAATTTCTTTTCAAGGTTTTGAAACCATGCTAGTTGTAAATGGCTTAAAAAAGCCGTATAGTTTAGTATTCACTGTTCCTTGACCATACAGTTGTAAAAGGTTTCAAAACCGTAAAGGTAAAAAAAAAAGTTCTTTACTGTAAACTTTACGGTTAATTAGATGGATAGAATGATGGGTTATTTTACTATAATTTTAGAAGGAAAATTCCAACAGTATGGTATTGAAATAGGATTGACACGATATTGCGGCTAATTCCATTTTTATTTTTAATTAATGAGCTCAAACTAGGCCTTCATTTACTTCACTGTTTCATAAACTTACTCTGTTTTCACTCTCAAGCACCTGTCAGCTGTCAAACGATCATTGGTTGTTGTTTAAACCGCAGCAGTGCATTAAACATCGTTTATAATAACAGCTCAGTGATAGTTGCAAATGAACGTCACTTCATTTGGGGTAAAGCATAAGGGGGTAGAAGGGCAGACAGGATATAGATGGAGCACGTAGCGAACATTCCATTGCGAGATATATCTTCGACAGTTGTAAGGGCACGTATGTAATTTCCGTTCATCTACAATTTGCAATTTCGGCATCCTCACTATACAGATTAAGAGATCTAGTTTTGATATATACTGTCAATGAAGCAAACTTTATGCATTTGTGTGGTTTATTGATATAAATCATGTTCTAAAAATCACAGAGAAATTATTTTTTTTTGTACCATGCATTCTTTATAGGAAAGAAATATGAGATTAACTTATTACTTATACGGAAGTACTGGTATTTTTTAGTACAGTAATAATAATTCCAACAACGTTACAGAAAAAAAATGATCTTTTAGAAGTTTTCGACACATTTTCAACAGTCCCGGCCAAATTATTAGACGCAGTATAAGATTCTATGTAAAATCTTAATTATTAGGTGATACCATACTGCTTTATTGTTTTTATGTGCTTGAAACCGGTTTGCACTTGCTTACGTTAGTGTATAAATTTATTAAATTAGACGATATATAAGATAAATTTGACGATAGGATAAATTAGACAATATATTATAAAAATATGGAATATTTATTATATCAACCATTATATTAGTATATAATAATAATTAGATCAAATTATTAGTTGTTGTATTCAATCAAATTTGTAGTTTTTGAAAAATTACATGTTTTGCACGAGTTTATATGCAATACTTTTATAATTAAACATAAATGTACTGGGTTTAATTCAGGAAATTTTTTATATAATTCTTATTTGCATTTATTTTTAACGTATTGCATTACAATGTTAACCAATTGATGCAGGAGCCTAAACAAATGCTAACCGGTTTCATCCGAGTAAAAACAATAAAGCTGTATAGTATCACCTGATAATTATGATTTTACATAGAATCTTATAGTGCGTCTAATAATATGACAAAGGACTGTATCTTATTATTTTTCAACAGCCTCCTCCCACTAGATTTCAATCGATATTAATCGAAATTAAGTAAAATAAAATAAATTTTATATCTGGAATAAAACATGAAATCTGAAGCTCGTCCTGAGCTTGTCTTTTGAATGAAATTTTGAACTTCTTTTTGTTTATTATTTAAAATTAATGTTAAAAAAGAGTACTTTAAATTTGATGGATGAACATTCCTTTTTTTGTATAGATTTTTTCCCTTTTTCCTTTTTTTAACGGCTGTCTAAAAATTAGTTTTTTAGACTGAAAACTGCAATTAAATATTCATTTAACTCCGATTTATAATACATTAACATATAAATTTACGATTAAGATACGATTATTTTTTGAGCAAATAATAAAAATATGTTTTCTCTAACAGCTATAACAATAAATGTTTCACATTTAACTGTGAATATAGTTTTCAATGAGTAATCTTCAAAAACTCAAACTACAAGACAATTATCGACCTTAATCTATAATTTTTAGAATTCTTTTTAAAAAAGAAGTAAAAGAAAATATATGTGCTTGAGTTCAAATAAAATTCTATTCTGGGGAAGAAAAAGTTGGTCAAATCAAAAAAAAGAAAAATCGGACTAAAATAACAAAAATAAGTGCATAATGACACTGCCAAATTTTTTACCGTCAGTTTTGTTTGTGTTTGTGTTCTGTTTGTGTTATTGTTTGTTCTGAATCTTTATGTTTGCTTTGGTGTTCTCGCCCATCACTGATTCGCTAGACTTTAATAACGTTTTTGATTTTTTAATAATTGAAGAATAATTTTTAACTCCTAATGTGTATAAAACCAGTAATTTTTGACGCCTATTGTGTTTAAGACCTTAAAGGTATTTTTGACAACGATTCTAAATAGTATATATATTACAGATAGTAAATATGAATCATTCTGCTTATGGAAGTTGATTTCTAACTTGTCTTACAGCAGCTTGCACAAAAATGATAGAAGTATTCATAAAATCACAGGTAAGTATTTTAGACATAAGCTATTTTTAACCCTTCAATTCTTTTAGATTTTATAATTACCAACAACTAAGGGTTCCTTTCAAGCAACAGAAAATTATATGATCACAAAATATTTCTTTATTCAATAACTCATTTTATAATTGTATGCAAAATTTCAATTCGTTAAAGGAATTAAGATATCAAAGTTAAGTTATGATAACTAAATTACTGTTAATAAGTAAATAACAGTAATAAGCAAATAAAGTTAATAAATTAATAATATTATTAAGTAAATGATGTTAATAAGTTAATAATGTTACTAAAATAAAATTTAGATTAAAGGGTCTAAGCTTTGACCTTTCTCTTGACCAAAAACATTGAGACCTCATTTTCCTGATTGTGGCTACTTCCTCATTTTTAAGTGTCAAGAATCAGAATCCGGTGAAAAAAAGTCTGTTTAGTCAATTGAAAGTACTTTTTTAATGTCATATTTCGTAACTTCATCGTCTGTCAATTAGATTACTAATTAGTAGGCATATCGAACCATAAAGAATGAGTCCATTTGTCAAATATTCCAATCATTTGATCAAAATTTATTTAGCATTTTCTCCTTTATTTATTTTTTAGTGTATATGTTTTTTTAAAACTTTTTTTACAATTTGTATTACATTCAAAAAATTTTAGAAACGTTTCAATTTTTTTAAAAACGTAAATCTTTTATAAAGAGATATTTTAACAGAGATATTTATACAGAGATATTTTTAGTGTATATATGTTTTTTTTTACTTTTTTTAACAATTTGTATTACATTCAAAAAATTTTAGAAACGTTTCAATTTTTTTTAAAACATAAATCTTTTATACAGAGATATTTATATAGAGATATTTTTAGTGTATATGTTTTTTTTTAAACTTTTTTTTACAATTTGTATTACATTCAAAAAATTTTAGAAACGTTTCAATTTTTTTTTAAAAACATAAATCTTTTATACAGCGATATTTATACAGAGATATTTTTAGTGTATATGTTTTTTTTAAACTTTTTTTAACAATTTGTATTACATTAAAAAGATTTTAGAAACGTTTCAAATTTTTTAAAAACATAAATCTTTTATACAGAGATATTTATACAGAGATATTTTTAGTGTATATGTTTTTTTTAAACTTTTTTAACAATTTGTATTACATTCAAAAAATCTTAGAAACGTTTCAATTTTTTTTTAAAAACATAAATCTTTTATACAGAGATATTTTAAGATTTTTTTTCTATTTAATTTTTCTACCTATAATATTAGTATGCTAATGAACTAAAGAAAACGTGTTCTATATTTAACTGGAAATATAAAATATATTATTTAATATAATTAGTTGAACTTAGATAATTTAGATAAGCCATTTTAAAAATTGCTTACACATTGTATTTACTTAACAATTTAATTAAATTTATTTCTTTTAGAACTTGTTTAACAACACACACTGAATGAGTTTTAATAAATGAGTTAAATAAATGTTTGATTATAAAGAATTCAATATCATTCAATTACATCACTTGAAATTTCGAATTGAGACAGTAAGTACATGTTGTTAACAAGATAGTTATATCAATGTTACTTTATAGACCGAGAATTTAACTATTTATTCTATCTATAATAAAGATATAAATAAACAGTTTTCACACTATATTTATTTAGTACTCAATATAAGTAAATGCTTTGATTTAAAAGCTTATTAATGAAAATATTTGAATTGCCAGGAAAATAAAATAGTTTAATGCTGCATTTCAATGTATGCTGCAAATAAATAATATAATAAATCAATAGAATGTAATAAGGGATTTTGTAATGAAACAGCAGTAAAAACATCACATTAATTCAAACTCTAACACATTAACCAAGTAAAATTCATAATTTTCGATAATATTCTCGCCTCCTTATTTTTATTTTTAAAAATGTGTACATGTTGTTTTCTGGTACTTTTATGTTTGATAACTTTTACTGGAAGTTGTTTTTTGTAGTACTTTGAAGTAAAGTATTTAGTTATAGTACAAACATACATGATAAAAAGATTTTCTTATGATGTGAGAGAAAGTACAGGTTATTTTTGAACAAGCATTTAGAACAAAAAGTTTACTTGATATCTTATTTCGCATGGAGAAAATAATTCTGGTTAAAGTAATAATATATATATATATATATATATATATATATATATATATATATATATATATATATATATATATATATATATAAATTCTGGTTTTTACAACCGACCTAAACAGCTTTATATCAACTATTAGGTAATTTTTCCGTTCATATGATAACGGTTTTATAATTTTTATCTTCATATGGCTAAATATGGCCCATTGGGCTAAAAACACTTTAAATAGTCTCGTATACTAGTTGTTTTGACAGCACTTTTTTTTCTCAGTGCGTTGTCTAAAAACAGCGAAGTTTGTTGTTGCTCTTGATGGCGGCGAGAAAAAAAATGTTTTCGTACTAGGGTATTGAAAGGAAAATGTTAACTGATTCTTGCGCAGAAAAAAGAACTATGTTTAATAAGTAGGTAATTAAAAACTACCAATAAATCTAAATTTAGAAAGGACTTTTATGGCTGCAACTTATAAATTTTTTGTACTATACATATATTCATTTTATCTAGCGGCTCTCAAAAAACAACACAGCACACTTTTTGATGCATTGCAATAATTTTGTATGCACTGTTAGAAATTTCTCGGAGAAAATTGTTAGATAACAATTTATTTAATTGTTATTTTACCATATTCAACATAGAAGACAAATAAACATGAATAAGATGGTATTTAAACTGTTATCTGTAAGAAAAATCGTTTCGTAACTGTTTTCACGTAATAGGGGAAAACAACCAGAATTTATCGTACAAACTAGGCCCACCTAATAAAGCCACTTAGTTCCTTGAAACTGGATGCATATTACAGCCGAGAGGGCCAATCTGCAATCTCACGGCTGACAGAATGGGGATTCGGGTCACAGCGTTGACACCTCAATATTTCCTCCATTCCCTTCAACACGTGCAGAGTTTCCAGTGTCCTGGACAGCCAGATTTATTACCTTGGAATATTAGAATAAGATACTCTCATTCACGCATAGATGGCAGCACCATAGAGCTGATTAATACTAAAAAAGTCTAGTTCTCCCCATCTCTTACGATAGGTGAAACAACCATATTAACTAATTAAACGGTATTCAGTGGTTCGTGTGATAAAACACAAATCAACGACAACCTAACACCATTACCAAACAAAAACCCTAGCTCCTAATGTCAAGTTAAATGTCCTTTTTACGGAATTGAAACCTTGCTAGTAGTAAATGGTTACAAAACGTATAGTTTTGAATTCATTGTTTTGCAACCCTTCTACTGGTAAACGGTTTCAAAATTTCAAAGGTAAAAAATTTTCTTAACAGAAAAATGGGTAGTTGGATGGGAAGACTGTTGCCGGTTATTTTAGAATGAAAATTCTTCTAGTGCATAAAATTAAAAAAAATGTATCAAAAGTAATTTTTAATATTTATGAACTATTACTTTAATGTAATACAAATTAAATAAATATACAATATATAGAGTGTCATTTTTTATCTATTGCCTGTACTATCGTTGCAGTGCATACAATAAAAGATGTATCAAAAGTAATTTCAATATTTAAGAACTATTAAATTTATGTAATACAAATTAAATGTACTATAAATTAAGTGTCATTTTTTATCTATTGCACGTACTATCATTGCAGTGCATACAATAAAAGATGTATCATAAGTAATTTTAATATTTAAGAACTATTAAATTTATGTAATACAAATTAAATATACTATAAATTAAGTGTCATTCTTTATCTATTGCGTGTAGTATCATTTTTATATTTTACATTACTTCTTAAAATAGATGATGACACAAAATTGAATTTTACCATTTTCAACTTTAAGTCCCTATCCTTTCTCCAGATAATAATACGAGTTAAGAAGATCTCCTCAGAAGGTTAACAATGCTCATTCGAACAATTTTCGAAAGCGAACAATGGATTTACTTCGAAAAGTCGAATTTTTCTTTCCATTCCTTTAAGTGCCTTTTCCATCTCGATATTCAGCCTTTGCCATCTGTTGTGAGCATAGCCTCTTCCTGAGACAATATGCATTTCAGATCTAAGATGTTATTATGTTTTCTTAACTTTTTACCTTAAGGTCGATTGGGAGAGAGAGGGGGGGGGGGGTAGATATCATTTTTATTTTAGTTTTTATTAGCTGAGAGCGGTTCCTGTCTCCCAATTTACGCGCTACGTTGATCCCAGTAATTGAAAAGATCGATTTTTACCACAATGGATGCTATAAGCGATTACCAAAGTATTAGGATGCTTTGTCAATATCGATTTCTGTATTTAACCCAGGATCCTTGGTCATAAAATGGAAAGCAATTTAAGGATATATGGAAGCAAAAGATTTTACCATTTTTGACCCTTAATGCCATATGTAAAAATCTTTAAGTGTTACTTTAAAAATTAAGTCGTGTTTTATTAGATATTTTAGAATAAAATGTTCTTTTTTCTATATTTGACTGTTTTGTTCTTTGTAAATTTGGCAACAGCAATTTTAGGCATCTAAAATTTATGTAGGATTAGGACACTTAAAGAGTTAATTCGGGAATCAAACAAAAAGCAGCGACCCATTTTAACTTTAAAATTTAGACATTGATAAATTTGATATTAAATCATGGAACATTATTATAATATAGAGTTGTGATGGATCATGTGATAGAGAGATGAGGTGAACCGGGTTAAAATCGAATCTCAGCGATTGCTGTTCGATACGAATTCCGCATTCAGCTAGCACAGTACTGACGCAAAATATCCTCAGTGGTCATTAGAATCTCCTTGCCATCAGGCGAACCGTGGGAAGTTTTCACGGTTTTCCTCTCCATGCAACACAAATGCGGGTTAGTTTCATCAAAAAAAAGTCCTCCCCGAATGCAAATTTCTCCTAATACTTGATCCCTTGTCTTCTGGATTGGGTTCAAATTTACACGGCAACGGAGGTTGAACATTTATAGTCGTAAGTCCAAAATTGGATCGGCTGTTCAACGACGGTAATAATCAATTCTATAGAGCCATATCGTTATTTTGTAAAGAATTCACACTTTTGACAGATTTTTGAAAAATTAATTTAAAAAGTCTGAGTGCACTTTGGAGTGCCATTTACTGTGATAAAATTAGTGTTATATACAGAAAAGCATGGAATGCAATTAGTGTAAGGTTGAGATTTAAGTACAATGGCAAGACCGGGGTTATTTCGAAGGAAATGGTGAATAAAAATATTGCGAGATAAAATTTCAAACTTGCTATGCAAATTTTATTGCTACATCCAAATAGATGAGAGATGGAACATCTGTGAATACAGTGCTTATACCAATGTTATTTTTAAAAAAATACGAAAATTAATTAGTATACGATGTAGTGTCAAATGCAGTGCTTATATCAGTGTAGTTTGTTTAAAAAAAACAAAACAGCGAATGGAATTAGAGTAGGGAGTTAAATGCTAAGATCGGTGTTATTTAAAAAAGGATGAATGGTATTATTTCAGATAAGTAATGCCAAATTCAGTGCAACTACCAAAGAAAAGACAGATGAAATTAATTTATGATAGACTTTCAAATTAAATGCAAAGATCAGTTTTATGTCTAAAGAAAAATAAAGAAATTTCTAAGCTATATTTTCGTAGTTTAAATAAACATTATTCAATGAGATTCTAAACTTAAACATTTAAGAATAAAGCTAAATTTCTAAATTATATTATTAATAACTCAAAAATCGCCAACGTTTGCTTTATGACAAACTTTCATTGAACTTAATGTGTTGAATACGGTATTTTATGTATAATGTGCATTACCTTTATCAATAATTTTGAGCGACAACATCTTTCACAGTATCCTTTATTATTAAAGTAAAATCAGACCTCACAGGAATTTATTTCATCCAATTAATGAACTAGTGCAGTTTTAGACTGTAGAATCAGCAATTACATCAGTGTTATTTGTAAGAGAGCGAGAAATGTAATTAATGTACGGTGGGGTTTCATATACTGTGCAATGATCTGTGTTATTTTCAAAGAAACGAGGAATGAAATTAGTGAATGATATAGGGACAAATATTGTGCTTACGTTAGTGTTATTTATATAGAAATTAAAATGAAATTAGATCACCATAGACTTTTATTTTATTACCGTCGTTGAACAAGCAACCCAATTTTTGGTTTAAGACTACTTATGTACCACTTCGTAGCCTTGTAATTTTCAACCCAATTCATAAGACAAGGGAACTCCTGGATCTAGTATCGGGAGAAATTTGCCTTCGTGGAGAACTTTTTGATAGAACTAACCTGTATGTGCGTTACATGGAGAGGTAGACCACGAGAACCTGTCACAAATAGCCTAACGGCAAGGGAACTCTAACCCATGATTCATCTACTACTGATGATATTTCCCGTAAGCATTTTGGTCGGCACGAGCCGGATGTGGAATTCCTATCGACCCGCCATTGCTGGGTTGCGAACCCGGTTCACCTCATTGGAAGGCGAACGCTCCATCCCCTGAGCCATACTGAGGTAAGATCAGGGTTACATAAAAAGAAACGTGTTTTAGAAATAGTGAACGACCGTTAACAGACTATTTTTCATTTAAATTTTATTTTTTATTTTTAAAAAACAAATAAACAAATAGAGGAAAATTGCCCCCTTTTACGAATAAAAATTAAAAAGCTGCATTGAGAGAACTCTGAAAGACAAGTTAATATTTCTTTCCTGCTACTTCATTGCAGATTATGTAGGGATTTATTCAGGATTTATTACTTTTAAGTTTTAGAAATTTATTATTTTTAGGGATGAATCACTTAGGGACTACTATTTAGGTATTATTAGAGATTTATTATTTTTTTAGTATCTTTGTATTCAATTGAAGTTGCATTTTTAACAATATAGAGTTTTTATGTACAATTCGGAAAGGCATTATGTGTGCAATTTTTTTAGATATAAGTAAGATTAATCTGGATTTTTACATGAATAATTTCCGTCTGACAGCGGGTGAATCCTGAGCACTATTTATGAAGATAGTGCTGAAGATTCACTTCGCAAATTCTGCTACAGCTGTAAATTATGTAAAGCTAAGTGCAATTCTTTTATTAGTGCTGCTTCTGAAGAAATGAAGAATGTGATTGATGTAGAATGAAGCTTCAAATACTGTGCTAACTTTTTGTTTTATTTCCGAAGAAACAATCAATGGAATTAGTGTACGACGAAGGGTCACATACAGTGCTAAGAACTGTGTCATCTGAAATGGAATTTCTATGAATGGAATTTCAAATACTATGCTAAGGTTAGTGTTATATCCAAACACTAATTGGACCAATATTCACAAATCTTGTCTCAATAAGTATTTAAAGGGCAATTTTTTCCGATACTGTCCCTATATAGAATTCTTTAATTCATCCGTATATTGTGCAGCCACTTTACAACCAATATAGGCCCTATATAGAGTCGTCAGATACACCCAATATTTAATGTTCATTAATGTGCTAATATATGCCCTATGTTGATCGTACATAGGCCAATTTTGGCTCGTATCGCATATTGGCCAAAATAGTCTAGAAATCTCAATATTGGTCCCTTGGTACATTTTCATATTGGACCAATATTGAGCCCATTTCGGGACCAATGTAAAATTGTTGGTAGGGAAGTAACCATGGATGAAATGCTTAATTTCTACAGTGCTATACGAAGAAGAAAAATGACGATATTTCTAAGTTTTACTTTACTAACGATGTTCGTAAGATTCGATGTTTAAGCATTTGAGAATAACGCATAATTTCTAAATTAAGATCTTAATAACTCAAATAGAGTCAGCGTTTGCGTTATCGCTTGCTCTCATGGAACTTCAACGTTGGGAAAATGTCTTTTATTTATAATTCACATTATCCTTATAAACGACTTCCATCATTTCGGGCGACTGCATCTTTTACAGAGTCTTTTGTCATTCGCACAAATTCATTTCTTCCTATTAAAGCCCGTCGATGATCCATTAATCTCGTCGACTGAGTGTGCCGTTGCCAACGCTTCGACAAACAATCGTGTCTGTCACACCCTCTTGTTCCCCGGATGTTCGGATCGACACTTTTCGGAAGTAACTTCCACTTTTCTAAGACAAATGTTTTGGACTTACTGTTTATGAGCTAGAACAAAAGGGCCGGTTTTACACTCATTTAGTTTTAAATTCTCGCTCATACTTTGTTTCGCGGAACCTATGAATTAGGCACACCCTTCCGTACAATCAAAATAAAACGAGAAAAAAAAAATCAAAATTTTAACCATTGTGAATATCTGTAATTTTGAAATGAAAACTAAGCTGTTATATTAGAGAAACTAAACAAGGTTTTAAATAACTTTTGACCAGTGTAAATTACTTTTGACTAGATTCGTAGGCCCCATAGAAATGTGAAGTATTATGGTGTTGCATTTTTCTACTGTTGTCTGAGCATTTTTACTGGACAGAAAATCAATTGGCAGGATCAAGTTTTTCTTCATTCATTTCCATATTATTTTGGTTGTCAGCATAAAATTAATAAAAGACATAAATACATTGTCTTTCCATAAATATTTTTTCGATAAATATTTCCTAAATTGTTTTCTAATTGTTTCCATTATTATTACAATGTAAATCTGCGCTATATTCTAACATAAAGCTATTTAGAAAGGTGGCTTGGTCTTATTAAACGTTATAGAATTATTATTTTTGTGTAGATAACATTAATATATTGTTATAAATTACAGTTAAAAAGATCTGTTAAATGATTTAAAACTTAACAATCATCATCTTGCACTATTGGATGCTCAGGGTGATTTAAGTTTTGAGTTCTGCAGGGAGAAAACAATTCAGGTAAAATTGCAGTACTACATGGTTACTACAAGAAGTTACTACAAGGTTACTACATGCAGTACTACAAGAAGTTTCTGGTGGAAGAATAAACTCAATTTAAGTACTTAAATCAAAATATACTGTAATTAAACCATGGTAGCGGTTTGCGTTTATATGATAACGGTTTGCGATTTTATGGTAACAGTTTACCAGAAAATCCGATTTTAAAAATCCTTTTTACCCCACTAGTAAAAATACTAAACAGAAAAGTAAATTTAACCGAATAAATGGTTTTCATACCATGCGAAAAGATATCATAATAAAATTATTAAATTTTATAACATTTTATTAATTTTAACACAGATTATAAAACAATATTTCGGTGTTAATTTTACCAAGATCCATTACCAAGCAGCTTCGATAAAAATTATCGAGTTTTTTGGTGTTCCCATAGATCTAGAAATATGATAAATTTTACCATGTTTTAGCAACCGTTGTAGAAATGCCACGAAATTTTGATCCCAGTAAAACGACGTGATTAACACCTGAGTTAGTAACCATATCTTTAAGCTTCCACCCCACCTCCAATGAGAAAACTTTCGGCAAAAACAGATTTAATTTCTGCTGATACATGCCAGTTGTTCAGTAGGCTTTCAGGATCGAACTCACATACCCCCAGCAGGGTGCGTAGCCAAATCCTTCAGTAAAAAATAAGCACCTTTTAAGTACTTTTTAAGCACTCAAAAATTATTTTTAAGCCCTATATACATTAACAAATTGCAAAATAATTTTCCAAAACGTTACATGATATTGACAAAATAACTAGTTTCTGACAAAGAACTCTTTTCTTGATAATATTAGCCGTTATAAAATGATCGAGAGATTTTTCTGCTCGATATCAGTAGGGTGGAAAATGAAAGTCTGAAAATGAGAAAAGATGTGTGTCCCGCTGTGGACTGATCGTTAAGACACGGTTCCCAGCAGATCACCGAAGTCAAGCATCACTGGCTGCGATCAGTGTGCGGGTGGGTGACCACTTGGATCAGTCTGTGTAGGGACCGAGGGTGTGCGGTATAGGTCCTCGTTAAACTGTTCTACCGTAAAGTGCTCGACTTCGCGTGCAGGTCGTCGGGCTACCGAAGCGGGGGTGCCATCCCCTCTTCCGAGGATCAAAATTGTGATGGCATGTCTTCGGATCATCCTCAGGGATGTTTCCCAGACCGTCGCCAATAGCCCATTGTGCAGCTCTAGTGCGACGCAAATGAACTACAACAACTGAAAATGAGAATATTTTGCAAAATGCAGCAGAGTTTCACCTGAGAAGGCAATTATCTCGCCGAACCCAGTGAAGTAGACGCACATACGGACTCGCAAGTATTTCATCAAATATGTAAAATGATTGGTGCTTTCATACTCTATGGACCGACGGTAAGCAGAAATGATTTGCGAAAACGTTGAATAGAACAATGTGAAAAGCATGCTTTTGCACAATACGTCGCGAAAATCGACATGGTAACGGAAGAAAATCTCATGTTTGAAGAGGGAAAATTAAGCAATTTTTAAAAACACCCAATGAAAAAAGCACCTTTAAGGGCTTTTAAATAACGAAAATCGAAAATAAGCACCTTTAAACTCTTTTAGAAAACTTTACGCACCATGCCCAGTCACCACTAAAGCAGTGAAAACGTCTTTACCGACTGTGCCACAGGATATCTCCATGTTAACTGCACTGCACTTGAACACGTGGACTTTGAAACTTGAACATAAAAATATTGCACCAAGTACTTTGATCATTGTAGCTTATTATATAAAAACAAAATTCTTAAATTATAGCTTACGAATAAAACAGCTTAATGGCATTTTTTTTTAAAACAAGATAGTTTTTTTTTTTTAAATTTGCATAATTTTAACGCATTTTTCAACTTAATATTAAAAAGCTCTACAGTAAACAGCTCTTATTGTAAGCAAACAATTTTAAACATATTTATAAAACATTTTGATCTAATGGTGATAATGCAATATTTAGGAGAAAAAAAATGTGTTAGCACATATTTTTTTCAATAAATTAATATTTTTTCTTGTTATTTATACTTGAAAACTTTTATCAGTAAGCTTCAATTAAAATTTTCAAACGCGAGCTTATCAACTTATTTCGAAATATATTAAAAAAGTTTTAAATTAATTCCTGTGTTTTCTACCCTTAAGCATGTTTCGTAATCAAATATGATGAAAATTTGGAAAACATCAGAAACACCCGGTTATTTTTATTTTTAATCTTAATTCCAATTCTGTAATTTGCGTTGCAAGATTGGGTTAGTTTCTTTTATCATTATTTTGAAATTTTTAAGAACTGAACATATAAGAAAAGAATAGTAGTTGTTTTTAAGTATTAAAATTACAAAGAATTGTTTACTTAAATCGAATCTAGGAGCAAAAATAATTTATATCAGTTTTCTTTTTCAAAAGCAAACAAGAGAAACGGTAAAATTTTTTTTTTATTTCTACCAAGAATGTTTGGACATATTAGACGGGATTACAAGAAAAAACTTTTCTAAAAAAGACAACTGATTGAATAAAAAATAGTTCTTCGGTTAAAAATTAATTGCGTAAGCAAAAATAAATTATTTGTATTGTGAGGATATTTTTATTTTTTGTAAGCAAAGGAAGATGCAATTAAGTAATGTCTTATGTCAATATTTCGTTTGAAATTATTTACCGTTTAATTAATAATTTGTAAACAAAAATCTCATTAATCAGTTTAAAATACATATGCGTTTTATAGCAATTATTGTGGGATATTTTTTGTAATGCATATCAGAAAAACAATGCATTTAAAATATATTTTTTTAGATAATAAATTAGGATATTTTTATAACTTGTATGAGGAATAAAATTGAAAAAAGAATTACTACATAAAATGAAATATTACTTGCTTACAATGTTATATTGAATTTAAAGCTGTTTTCTTTTTTCACTCATCTTATCCCCAACTTATAATAGAATTTATATTTTTTCGAACGCATTTTCAATTCGATGTAATATGCACTTCCTTATTCTTTTCGAATTACCATTCACAAAAAAACACGTTTTTGTGTTATGATTCTTACATTAATTATTTCTTACTTTTAAAAAAAGTTTTTTATTTGACATACACTCAAAACTCCGATTTATATTTCTGAATTATTTTAACCTACCACAAACATACTAGTACATATATGTATAAATAACCTTACTTTATATCTTTATAATATCTATTAAAGGGACCAGAAAGTAATGTCTTTTCGGCGCATTAAATATTCGTTAATCTTAAAAACCTATTCATTTTTTTCGATTTCATTTTTATTCATTTTCGTTCCGGCATTGAAAGGTATTTGCTAAAGAGGGTGAATACATTATTGATTATAAATAAAATCTTGATAACAAATATTAAATGCACCGAAACGACATTATTTTCCAGTCCCCCTAATACTTTATATCTTTATAACACCTTATTTTGATAGAAATACAGGTTGGTTAAAATTAGGCTGATTAAAATGACGGTTAAATTTGAACAAAGTTCAATAAGAATCAATTTTATCAAATTAATTTTGTCAATCAAATTCTGAGCCTTCTATCATTCACTCTCCCAAATCTCGTGCACTTACGCATTTTTTAAATTTCATTCATCCCTTCTCTCACAATTACAAACAAGCCTAACTAACGTAAAAAATCGAATCAATAATAAATTCAGATAAATGCTAAAGGAAAAGCGTTAAAGAAGATATTAGGGCATTCTCACCTTGTTAAAAGAAAAGAAAAAAGTCTATACCCAAGTCAAAATTCTTGATGGTCTCATCAAAATATTTTCCTGGTTATGTTGGTTTCAGAGCGATTAATGATGGTCCAACGTCAATTGTTGGTCACCATCATCCAACATTTTCCATTCTGCGTTCATGGTCTTTGATATGCTAACAACCATTCCATGATAGAAAATGCAACTTTAATACTATGATGGTTAATCATCAAGAGAAGTTTGATTCTCATGAAACAACAATCCATGATGATTCGTATTGATTCCAACTATACATTTCTATGACGGAATTTTAATTGGAATTCTTGTTGGTTCTCAGGATTTTGGATCATCATAAATCAGGCCAAAATCCAACATTGGAATGATGGTTATTCATGATCATCCTAACATTTCGTTTCTAGTATACTATGGAAATTCGTGATGGTTCACAATGGTACAACAATACATTTTCATGATGGCTTAATGGAAATTTTTGTTTGTTCAGCAGGGATATACCATCAAAACCGTTTGTTTGTTTTTATGTTGGCCCATCATAAATCAGACCGAATTCCTACATTGGGATGATGGTTATTCATGTTGGTTACCATCAAGTTATGTTGGTTTTATGGAAAGCCATCAAAAATTTTTACTGTGGTATTTGATTTCATTCCTCACTTTTAATGGTTGTAAACTACTTATAAAGCTGAAATTTTCCAGAATCGCAAAAAAAATTGGACTGGAAATAAGAGATCAGTCAAATGACATTTCCCTCTACTGTTGTTCCCTAAAAGCAAGGTAGGACCAGAAACTCTTAATTTTAAAAATATCTCTATCTCAAGTATTAAAAATTTATATATCATATTAATATATTTTAGTAATTTATAATATATAAACGATGATATATATTGTACAAAGATATTTTCTGGTCCACCCCTTAGCAGTATGAACATAAGTTTAGTACCTTACCCTAAAAAAATAACTATTAAAAAATATTGTTCTTGAAAATAACTTACGCAAAGCAATAGAAAATTAAATGCGACTTAAAATTAGATTATTTAATAGTGACTAGTAATTTCTTTTAGATTACTATTTTGTAATTTAAATTTTGTAGTTTTTCTCTTAACTTAGAGTTGATATTTAATAATCCAAATAACATGAACCATAAAAATAATCTTAAATGATAACTTTAAAAATTTTCTAATATATAAATTTGAAAGAAATTTGTATAGCGTTTACTGTAGATTACACAAATCAAACAATCAGAGAAATACTAGAATCTTATTTCTAACCTTTAATGTCTGTCTAATTTATAAATGTGAAGGAAACCTGTTTATTAAGATCTTCAAATATTGAAATAAGTGCTGTATATTACTGGAAGTTTCAAAGTACACGTTCCCCTGACCGTCATCAATAGCTCATTGTGCAACTCTAGTGCAACGTAAAACCTACCTCAAACAACACAAAATAAACATTCAAGACAAAAGAATAACTTTTCAAATCTGTCTAATTTATAAAAAACTTACCACTTCAAGGCAGAAAAGCTTGTTTTAATTGTTTGTCTAATGTGTTTGAAAAAAAAGTACATTTTTCAATTGATACTATTAGTTCACACTCTCCCTATATCTTCTTCAAATTTTCAATCCTTAATAAAATACTTTTTATTCATCCACTCAAGTTCAAATACATTTTTTGAAACTTTTAGTGGATGACACTTGATGTTAAAACAGTTTTATTCAAATATTAACTCATTAATTAAATAGGATGAGCAAAAACCAAAAGGAAACTTTCTGATGCGTTAAGCTTTAAGTATTATTTTAAATTTTACTATAAACGATTCAGTTTTGCTCGTGTTTTAAAGATAATCTTAGTGATAATTTCTTATTTATAGCTTTATTTGAAAAAAAAAAAACAGTTTATTGCACACATTTAAATATTTAATTATTTTAAATTCGCTGTCTCAGATAAATTCAATACGGAGCATTACGTGGTAGCGCTATTCTTGCTAAGGTCCAGAAACCCGAATCAGAAAAACCAAAAGATACAAATAAGCTCCTTTTCAGTATAAGTTCTAAGAATTTGACAGAAATCTGTATATTGTTTACAGTTTGTAAATTACACAAATCAAACATTCAAAGAAAAAAAACTGGTGTAAGAATATTAACTGACCAAGTCTGCAAACTCTCTTATCTCTATAACTACTGAACCGATTTTAATGAAATTTGATATGTACATAAATTGATACAATACAAAACAAATAATCCTTAAACAATTGTAATACACACGTATGATCGTGAGTATCACTTGTTGGAGTCGGAAGGTAGAAAACAGCTGTTGCAGGACAAATAACAACTCCTCTTACAGATATACAGGCCTTGCAGCGTGATTTCATACTTGAAATAAAGCAGTTTATCATTTCCAGTGGCAATTGGCCTGAATTGTCCTGTTGCAATTTCATACCTTCCGACTACAACGAGTGTTACGCACGATCATGCGTGTGTATTAATAGTGCTGAATATTTATTTATTCAGTATTGTATCAATGTATGTGAACATGTCAAATTCCATTAAAATTGGTCCCTTAGTTCTAGAGATAATCGACGAAGTCTGCAAACTCTCTTAATGGCTTACACCAGTGTATTTGATCCTTACTTATATCTGTCTAATTTCTATCTGTCTTGATTCTTATTTCTATCATTCTAATTTATAAATGGGAAATAAATCTGCTCATTGTTTGAGATCTCCAAATATTGAAATGAGTGCATAATTCTAATTAAATACTTCAATAATCTAAGTTATTTTATAGAAACTTATTATTTGATAGAAAACTACACAGTGTTTAAAAATTAAACACGGTTAACACTCTAAGTGGCGGACAATGAAGCTCCTCTTATTGAAGTTTTAGTTCTTCGCGAGATGGAGAAAATGGTCCTTGAAGCAGTTGTAAATCTACATTATGCATTGAAATAGAGTGAAATCCATCCGCTTTTAGAGTTCTAAGGGAAACAATTTCAAATTAGGAAGAGTGAAAACTTCTTGTAATTGCTTGCCTAATGCGCTTTAAGAAAATAGAAGGAACCGGTTTAATGGAAAAATATGATAGTAGGCTAAACTTAGTAACGAAGAGAAATTGGTATTCTTAAGAGAATTACTCAGTCTTGAGAAACAATGTTCAACTTTTACGCACAGGTGAAGTAAAAATAAGGAATTTAATTTCACAGAATAGGGATTTATACTACACATACTAATGCACTCTCAGTGATTTTAAAAAAAACGAAATTCTGAGATTCGTAGCGGAAAAAAGATTTTCAAAAGCGTTTCGTTGCGTTTGAATTGTAAACAAAGATTACAGGTTATATGATTATTTTTTGATACTAATATAAGTTTAATGTTTTTTTTTAAACAAAATTATTTAAGGAACATCCAAATTGTATGCTATATAGATTTAATATTTCTCTGTTTTCTCCAGCAATTAATAAGGTTTTAATATTTTCTGGCAATTTTTCAATTTTCCCATTTATTTATTAGAAACGTAAGAACCTCAATTTTTTTTCCTCAATTTTATTGCTCTTTTGTCGAAATTGTTTATTTCTATCCACTTTTTGTCCCCCCAATGATATCGTTTATACTTCTATATTATATCTTTTATTGATATTTTTTAAGAGGTGCGAAGTAAATATAGCCCTCGGCGTGTACCCCTGACAAGGAAATTGTAGATCATCCTAGAATTGTAGATCGTTTTGCCGTATGGCAATTCTATGTGAAGTATTCTAAACTGATTCGCTCTCACACATGTCTGATTATGCGGAACCGCTGGTTTTATTTATTTCAGCAATAATGCATAATTATAGAAATCTATATAAAAAGAACTCTATGTGAAGAATTTCTTGTTAAAAAAATCAATGTAAAAATGTATGTAAAGCGAAATCTATGAAAAAAAAATTCTAAATAAATAATTTTCTATTTTAATTTCAAATACTCTTAATATGAACATCATTATTATGTAATTGTATACTTTTGAACTCATCATACGAACTTAACATTTTGTAATATTATTTTAAACATTTATTTTAATAACTGTGAAAATCACTATCCACTTTATAACGTAATATTCTCTACAAAGAACCTTTCAACTGAATGAACTGATTTCGTTATCGAGAAATTTTACTATATTTATTTTAAATTTTAGAAAATTCTTTCAACCGAGTCAGGTCAGTCCCCCGACTCGGTATTTCGAATTTTGGATTACCTCTGATTGAAATTCAATTTTAAAATGAACGGTTCAGTGCGTAGTTTTTATAGGCGATATAAAAAACCATACTATATGCTGTTACTGTGGGAATGTGGCTGAAGTAGAAGATTGCACTAAAGAGCGTAGACAGCATAATTAATACTTTTCAAAAATTAATTATTAATCTGATTAATTATATATATTAGTCAGTAAGAGGTTTCGTTTTTTCAGTCGGGTAAATGCACTATCAGATATCGGGCAAACGAACCTGTTTAGCAAACCTTTTTGACAGGAAAATGAGCAAATCGGGCAACTTAACTGTTGAAAAAAGAATATGGCTAGCAAACGTACCTATCGGGCAAATGAGTTACCGGACAAACATATATGTCGGGAAAAGATGTCTTGCAAATGTCGGATAATCGAGCTATTAGGGAACCGAGTGTCGTTAAAATGCATCAAACATACAAATTTTCATCATACATTTTTTATCATAAATGTTTGTTTTCATTTCAAATACAGACATTTTTATTCTTTCAGAATAAAATAAGAAATGAAATTTGAATTTACTTACTCTCTTGAATGTTTGGTCTTCTTTTGTAAGGAAGATCTGAAAGAAAAAATACCATTTTTAAATTCAATTCAACAATTATGGGCATTCATTGTTGTTTTTTAGAATCAAAACTTCAAACTCATATCAGCGGAAAAAAACTCGATAACAGTACAGAGTACATATTTTGATCCAATTATTATTTATATATACGTTTAATAAAATTACACTTATCTTTAAACTCTTTCCTACAAAGAATCAATTGATGTGGAAAAAAAGATCGCTCTTCTGCCAGCTTTTTATACTTTTTTCAATTCTACTGTGAGAATCGGAACCGTATTTCATTTATTGTTTTCATAAGTAATTCATACAACCATCTTTTAAAATTGAATCTAAGCTATAGATATTTTTTCGTTATTATTTCTTTAAAAAACTGGGTTTTTTTCGAACTTTTATCGTTTCTTAAACTGATGTTTCAGTATTTTCACCATGGAAACATAATTGCAGACGTTTTGTTGCCCCGTTAGCCTCGTGGGTTAAAGTTTTTGAGATTCGGTCTCGTACGCTCATTTTGATTTAAGATAAATTGCGGAAAAAATATTTTGATTGTTTGGAAAAGATTTACGTTACTTTAGTTCCAATTTATTACATCGAATAGAATGGTTTTAGTAAATGTAACTTGCACAATGGGGAAGCAACTAAGCAAATTTAGGTACATTTGAAAGATGTAATGTAAATACGAGATTCCATAAAGAATCATGAAATTGAAATATATGAGGCATGCTGTAAGTTTTGTAATGGCAAAAAAAAAAAAAAAAAAAAAAAAACATATTATAACTTTATACCCAGTGGTAATAAGGAGAATATAATAGAGTATATTCTAAAATGTTAAGACTTCTATCTGTAATGTTTACAAAAAAATCCATTATAAAACTGGATTTGAACGTATATGCTGGTGCATTACAAATTAAACCATGAGCTATGTCAGACATACTATTAATTATGTAGTGTATCTACCACTAGAAAAATATAATTCCAATTCACTAGTATATAAGACACGTTAATTTGATTGGTACCTTTTCATAGAAGAATGTTTACATTGTCGATAGCTACTATCCCCACATTGGTGACCTTCGGACAAGATGCGAACACGCCTACCTTGACAGAAATTCCCACTTCGATTTGAACACGCCTACTTCGATGAACTGTCCCCATTGAGCAGTTGACTTGCTACTTGTGACTGTGACATAGACTTAATCGCGCTGTTGCTGCTCAGTCTCGATCACACACAACGTCAACCTGTATCCACTCGACTGCTAAGGGCAACACAGGAATGATCACAACCATGAACTGAATACAACTCCTACGATCAACAAAAGTACGGTGATCTTAAAACAGGTCTGCCGGCTTCTCACAAAACAGCAATGAATCAACTAGTGGTATTCGTTCATGGAATTCTATCACAGATATAATTATGGTGGGGGAGTACTGTAGTGTATGTACCGCAACAAACATATAACTTCAATTCACTAGTGTATAAGACACGTTAAATCGATTCTATGGTAGGGTGTCTTTTCATAGATGAAGGTTAACATCGTGGATCGCCCCACAGTTATATAACGTTAAAAAAGAAACGCTCTGAATAGCTTTTGATCCATTTGGCTCTAAGTTACAGTCATCGTGGTTCAAAGAGATAAGTTACAACGTTAAATTGGCGCTATCGAATAGAAAAGCTCCAAATTTAGAGACAATTGGACACAAAATAAAATAAAAACAACTAACTATCAATTTCTGCCTTAATTCGTAATGTTCCGGTTTAGGTGCTGCCAGTTGGGACAAAGAGAGGACTTTTCGTATTTGAGGTGGTGGTTTCATATTCGCCGATGAGAACTGGTTTAGCTTCAGAATCAATTTCAAAATATATATTTCTAATTTATTTCCTTTTAATTATTTCGGGCTGTTTTTGTTTTGTTTTAGACGGTCTTACAGGGCAAAATGACTAATCTGCATAAATGAACACAATTACCGAAAAACATTAACAATATGGAATTTAAAGACTATTCTATATTAAATATGCTAAATACACTGGTAAAACACTAGGTCGGATTAATAAGCCGGCAGAGATGTGTGGGTGAATGCCCAGTATACGCTACACTGCTCTTTGTTTGAAAGTAAACGACCCTTTTTTGGTGTATACTTTTCCGGTATTGTCTCTACTGGTATATTTTTTGAGGTTTAGTACCACTGCTCTGTATTGAGTACATTGTTGTTTTTTACAGCTAATTGTTTTATTGGTTAATAGTTGTATAAATTTTTTATGATATGATTTTCTTATGGTCACTGATGATGGATGTATGTTCAATTGCCACTGCCTCGTAATTTCTGCGTAATTCTTTAAAGGTTAAGTGGCAATGCACGGTATTTCCTACAATGATGTTTTTCCTTCCCCCGCTCAGGTGTTGGGATATTAATAAAATTATGGGATATTAATAATAGCCAAATAAGTCTATTATAATAATAAGTCTATTTCTCTCATATCAGAATTGGTTTATTGAAAAAAAATAAAATTTCATTTTTCTTGTCTACTGAGTAAAAAGTGTAAGAGTAAAGAGTAAATGTGCACTAACTACAATGAGCCAATTACGGCAATCACCAGACCCACCGTATAAATTTAATTTTATATTAAACTAGCTTAATTCCCGCTCTCCGTACGGGAAGAATAATTAAAAAATTAGCACAAAATAACAAAAAATTAGCACTAAATAGCAAAAAATCAAGCAGTTTTCCCCTGTACTTATCCCAGTAAAAATTTTATTTCCATAGTATCTATTAGGAAACTTCGCAGTATTGAAGCAGTTTTAATAGATACCAAATATAATACATTTTAACCTATATTAGTGCATTTGCTACCTATCAAAACTTAGCGAATTACTATAATCTCAGTATTATCAAATTTAGGCGTTAATAATAGTATTGCGACTTAAATTTCTTCGAATACTTATTTTAACACTTTCAGTACTTATTTTAGTTAATTCATTTACTACAAGCATAACATCATCGGCACTTTTTGAACAGATTTTTTTTTTGTTAGTCTTAAATGGATTAGTACCATTTCCATTAACTTTGCTTTTCAGTACATAACTTCTTTTTTTTTTTCTATTTCAGTTACCGTTGACTTTTAAATTATTTAGTTTTATCAAAACATGTTTTAAAAGCATAAAGTTCCTTTCCAAATTATTAGACGCACTATAAGATTCTACGTCAAATCATAATTATCAGATGATACTAAAAAGCTGTATTATACAAAAATATAGAATATATATTATATCAGGTATTATATTAGTACATATTATAATAATTAGACGCACTGTAATGTTTTAATAATTAAATGTTTTGAAACGAGTTTATATGCAATACCTTTATATTTATACATACATGTAATGGGTTTTTATACAAGAGATTTTTTATATACTTCCTTTTTATATTTATTTTTAAGGTATTGAGGTTACAATATTTAATAACTGATAAATGAACATACACAAGAGTAAATAGGATTCAGCAGCGTAAAAACAATAATGCTGTATAGTATCACCTGATAATTAAGATTTTGCCAAGAATCTTATAGTGTGTCTAATAATTTGTCCAGGGACTGTAATTACAGAAAAATTAACACGTGATTACGTATTACTTATGAAATATTAATTTGGTGAAGAAATTCAAATAAACTACCATGTTCTTATTGATCAATATGTATATCAGACAAAACGAATAAAAAAATAATAAAATATTTAAGAAAGTTTTATAAACCTTCTTTTTACTAATAACAGCTATAAGCAAGTACTACTGTTGTATCTTCAAAACAATAAATAATAAAAAAAAATAATAATAATAAAAAAAACAGAACTGTCCGCAGTTTAATTTACATCAAAGGCGCTAGTTCTATACCAATTATAAAATTCCCTTTTTCAAAAGTCTTTTAAGTATATAATAAAAAGTTTTGAATGATTTTTTAAATCGTGGTCAAAATTTGCTCTTTTCACCATTTGTTTACAAACGGTTCTGGGGGGTTAATATACAAACAATTCATTTTGTTATTATGGATTATTCATAACAATTTACAAAAAATATATAAATATTTAAAAAAAATTCTTAAATTTTCCTTTAAAATTTTTTAAATTTGGTCAGATTTTTAACGTCAACCAATAAACATTAAAAATCAATGGATATTTTTTTATTTTGGTGTATTTTTATAAGACTGAATAATACAAGGATAGTTTTCTAGTATTGTTAAATTCTAAAAATTCTAAATTTACAGTATAAATTCCAAATCTTCTAAATAAATAAAATTCTAAATAAAATCTAAAATCTTCTAAACAAATAAATTAGACTAATTATAAATCTTTTAAACTTCACAGTAAAATTCTAAATGTTCTCAAAATTTTCTAATAGTTATTAAATCATTAGTTATAAACATTACATAAATTTACAGAATATAATGTGACGAACAAACAAAATCATCAATTATAAGATCTAAAAAATACAAATATATTTATTAATCAACAAAATTCAATTTTTTTCAAACTGATACAATTATGCATATTTTAAAGAATTTCATTTATTCTTCAAAATATGAAAACGAAGCATATTAATTTTTAATCCTTCATACAAACGGAGATTTATTAAATCTCAGATAGATTTATTTATTTTTATTTTTATTTTTTCAGCAGCATTAAACCACACGCAAAAAAAAGAACAGATAGTATTTCAACTTTTAATTTGAATTACATAAGAGTGTAAGAGCTAGACTATTCACGCATCAGTAAGCAAATAGAAAAATATATACCAATATATTCTTTCTATAATTCGATAGAATGAAACGAAGCATGAAAAAAAATAAAGAAAAGTTTCTTTGGGACCAATTTATAATAACGATATTAAATTGGAAATTTTATACTTTTTATTTTTATGTTTTACTTAATGTATTCTAGAGGAAGCAATTACACTTTCATTAAATTTTTCTTTTTTATTGATGAATTGAATTTCAACTTTGTTTCATTGTAATATTTGGTTTGAATTGCGCTATGTAGTTTTCTTTAGTTCTTTTAATTTACAAAGTATATTTAATGTTTGAAAAATCATTAAATTATTTATTGCTATAGTTTGATTTTATATTGATTTTTTTACATTGTATTAAACGTTGCAGTGTACTTAATTAAAACTTTATTTTTTTAAAAAAAATCTTGGATACAAGTCTTTTTTCCTCTTTTTTAAATACAGGTAATGAGACGACATAAAATCTATACTAATTTCATAAAAAAAGATTAATATTAGTATATTTTTGTAGATTTAAGTGATAAATGATGTTCTATTATTATATAATAATATTAAGAAAGGTATATCTATTCAATAAAAAGCAGTATAAGTTGGGCTTTTATATGATAAAAATTTACAATATTGCTTAATATTATACAGTCCTTGGCCAAATTATTAGACGCACTATTAGATTCTATATGAAATCTTAATAATCAGATGTTACTATACAGCTTTATTCTTTTTAACCGATTAAAACCAATTTGCACTTGTTTACGTTCGTGTATCATTTGGTTAAATTAGGTGACATATGATATAAATTCGCCGATTGAATAAATTAGATGAAATGTTATATAAATATAGAATATTTATTATATCAGGCATTATATTATTAATCACAATATTTAAACAAAATTATCAGATGCACATTAGTTTTTTTAATAATGACAAGTTTTGCGCTAGTTTATATGCAATACTTTTTATTTAAATAAACATGTAATGTATTTTTATTCAGGATATTCAGATTTTATTCAGATTTTTATATATTTCCTATTTGTATTTATTTTTGACGTACTGCACTGATGTTGACCAATTGATACATGCACGTAAGTAAGTGCAAACCGGCTTCAGCCTCGTAAAAACAATAAAGCTGTATAGTATACTTGATAATTTGGATTTTACTTAGAATCTTATAGTGCGTCCAATAATTTGGCCCGAGACTCTATTTGACATATTTCAGAAATCAATAACTCGGTAATCATTTTAATCTCCTCCATAGTCCACTTACACATTTGAAAATCGAACAGAGTTGAATAGTAGCAGTTTGCATGCATTTTATTTTTCTCTTTTTTTTTTACAACTGAATAAAAGAATTCTTTTTCCTGATATTCACTACTGAAATATTCGAACTGCGGAATTGCTTCTAGACTTGCATTCGTGTTGTATTTTTCAAGATAATTTCAATTTTTAAATTATAAATGCTTTGCATCAATATAGTAACTTTGCAGACATTTTCATTTTTATTAATGAACACAAGAAAAAATATATTGAATAGTTATGAGTTTCAATTGGAAATGTTTTCCAGTTAATTTTATCAACAGATATTTGTAAAAGATTAATTTTTTTAATAACCAGTTTGATTTTTTTTCTCTGATAATTTTATTAAAAGCACATCAACAAAATTTTACTACTTCTTGATTACTATTAGATCAATTTCTATCAGCAACTATGAAGAAGACTAAATAAATAACTACCGTCCCTGTCCAAATTATTAGACGCAATAGAAGATTCTATGTAAAATCTCAATTATCAGGAGATACTATATAGCTTTATTGTTTATACAGGACTGTAATCGATTTGCACTTGTTCATGTTCGTGTATCAATTGGTTAACATTTTAATGTAATATGTTAAAAATAAATACAAATGGGAAGGTATATAAAAATCTCCTGAATAAAACCCAACTACGTGTATGTTTAAATATGAAAGTATCGCATATCGCGCGAGAAGATTCTCTGTAAAATCTTAATTATCAGGAGATACTATATAGCTTTATTGTTTATACAGGACTGTAATCGATTTGCACTTGTTCATGTTCGTGTATCAATTGGTTAACATTTTAATGTAATATGTTAAAAATAAATACAAATGGGAAGGTATATAAAAATCTCCTGAATAAAACCCAACTACGTGTATGTTTAAATATGAAAGTATCGCATATCGCGCGAGAAGATTCTCTGTAAAATCTTAATTATCAGGAGATACTATATAGCTTTATTGTTTATACAGGACTGTAATCGATTTGCACTTGTTCATGTTCGTGTATCAATTGGTTAACATTTTAATGTAATATGTTAAAAATAAATACAAATGGGAAGGTATATAAAAATCTCCTGAATAAAACCCAACTACGTGTATGTTTAAATATGAAAGTATCGCATATCGCGCGAGAAGATTCTCTGTAAAATCTTAATTATCAGGAGATACTATATAGCTTTATTGTTTATACAGGACTGTAATCGATTTGCACTTGTTCATGTTCGTGTATCAATTGGTTAACATTTTAATGTAATATGTTAAAAATAAATACAAATGGGAAGGTATATAAAAATCTCCTGAATAAAACCCAACTACGTGTATGTTTAAATATGAAAGTATCGCATATCGCGCGAGAAGATTCTCTGTAAAATCTTAATTATCAGGAGATACTATATAGCTTTATTGTTTATACAGGACTGTAATCGATTTGCACTTGTTCATGTTCGTGTATCAATTGGTTAACATTTTAATGTAATATGTTAAAAATAAATACAAATGGGAAGGTATATAAAAATCTCCTGAATAAAACCCAACTACGTGTATGTTTAAATATGAAAGTATCGCATATCGCGCGAGAAGATTCTCTGTAAAATCTTAATTATCAGGAGATACTATATAGCTTTATTGTTTATACAGGACTGTAATCGATTTGCACTTGTTCATGTTCGTGTATCAATTGGTTAACATTTTAATGTAATATGTTAAAAATAAATACAAATGGGAAGGTATATAAAAATCTCCTGAATAAAACCCAACTACGTGTGTGTTTAAATATGAAAGTATCGCATATCGCGCGAGAAGATTCTCTGTAAAATCTTAATTATCAGGAGATACTATATAGCTTTATTGTTTATACAGGACTGTAATCGATTTGCACTTGTTCATGTTCGTGTATCAATTGGTTAACATTTTAATGTAATATGTTAAAAATAAATACAAATGGGAAGGTATATAAAAATCTCCTGAATAAAACCCAACTACGTGTATGTTTAAATATGAAAGTATCGCATATCGCGCGAGAAGATTCTCTGTAAAATCTTAATTATCAGGAGATACTATATAGCTTTATTGTTTATACAGGACTGTAATCGATTTGCACTTGTTCATGTTCGTGTATCAATTGGTTAACATTTTAATGTAATATGTTAAAAATAAATACAAATGGGAAGGTATATAAAAATCTCCTGAATAAAACCCAACTACGTGTATGTTTAAATATGAAAGTATCGCATATCGCGCGAGAAGATTCTCTGTAAAATCTTAATTATCAGGAGATACTATATAGCTTTATTGTTTATACAGGACTGTAATCGATTTGCACTTGTTCATGTTCGTGTATCAATTGGTTAACATTTTAATGTAATATGTTAAAAATAAATACAAATGGGAAGGTATATAAAAATCTCCTGAATAAAACCCAACTACGTGTATGTTTAAATATGAAAGTATCGCATATCGCGCGAGAAGATTCTCTGTAAAATCTTAATTATCAGGAGATACTATATAGCTTTATTGTTTATACAGGACTGTAATCGATTTGCACTTGTTCATGTTCGTGTATCAATTGGTTAACATTTTAATGTAATATGTTAAAAATAAATACAAATGGGAAGGTATATAAAAATCTCCTGAATAAAACCCAACTACGTGTATGTTTAAATATGAAAGTATCGCATATCGTGCAAAACATGTCATTATTCAAAAACTACAGTGCTTCTAATAATTTGGTCTAATTATTATCAGGGGTCTGTTTAGAAGAAATTTGGGTCCACAAAATATCTTTTATTTTTTTAGGTCCACAAAATATCTTTCACAAAATATCTTTTCATAAAAACGGACCCTTCACAAAATATTTTAACTTAAAAACAGACCCTTCACAAAATAATTTATCTTTTAATCGGACCCTTCACAAATTTGTTTATCTTCATTATTGATTTGTTAATCGAATAAACCCTTCCCAGGAAGGAGGGGGGGGGGGTTGTTTTTTTAAATTTTAATTTTTTTAATTTTAATTTTTTTAATTATAATTTTACAGTGTTGAGCATAATCTTGTATGTCTTTACAATTTAAAAACTCCTTGAAAAAGTTTTTTTTGCAATAACGGACCCTATTTGCACAAATTCACAAAAGTGGACCCTGGTTAAAATAATGTGACTTAACGTTTATTTTATATTCACAAATTACGAGTAACTTCTTCACAATTTTACAAAAACGGACCTTTCACAAAATGTCTGGACAGACCCCTGATTATAATACATTATTATAATACTTGATATAACAAATATTCTATTTTATATAATTTATCATCTAAATTATTCAATCGTCGAATATAGATATTTTATATCGTCTAATTTAACAAATTGATACACAAACGTAAATAAGTGGAAACCGGTTTCAGTCGCGAAAAATAATAAAGCTGTATTGTATCACTTTATAATTAAGATTTTACGTAGAATCTTTTAGTGCGTATAATAATTTGGCCAGAGACTGCATATTTATATATTATTATATATTTATTATATATTATATATTTATATATTTGTTTATATATTATTGTATATTTATTATATATTATATATTTATATATTTGTTTATATAATATTGTATATTTATTATATATTATTGTAAAAACGAATCACCCTAATTAAATTTGTGTAATTTTACTTTATATCATGGAATAAAATTACTCGATTCATCTCAACGTATATATCCGCTTTTCGTTTTCATATCATTTTTGAATTTATTGAAAATAACTAAAATAATATTCCTAAAAATGTTTTTTGTTTATTTTTCATTTTTGAGAACTTTAGGTGTATTTTTATTAAACTACCTCAAATAATTCAATAAAGGAACAATAAGATCAAATAATTCAATTAGATCTTCAAAAAACAAATATTTACAGCAATATAGAACCAGTTATAATCAATATGTAAACTACATACAGGAAGAATGAATAAATATACCTTATAATAATAATATATCCAACAGCATACGATATTAAATAGAATTGAGAATGAATATTTGTATTTGAAAATGCATTTGTTTAAAATATTCTATTCTGATTATTAGGACATGAGAAGTTTTGATCTTTTTTCTCGGCCATTTATTATTTTTCAGTATTTATAGATAGATTTTGATTTACTCGAAAAAAACATTCCGACAAATTGTTCCGGGAAAAAAAATGGCAGGGGAACGAATCTGAGTTATACTGTCATTAAAAATCGGTCAATAACGTTCGATTGTATTCATTCTCTTCATCGACTTAGCAGGTGATCATTAATGTATAGAATTATGAAACAACTTTCGTCAGTTCCTCGAAGAAACAAATTTCGTCGTCATCTTCTTTTTTTAAAAGAAAAAAAAGAAGAAAAAAAGGAAAAAAGAAAAATCATTATTCTCAATATATTTCACTATACTCACAATCACTCTTTCATAGGCACCCCCCCCCCCATATGGGTGGATCAATGTCGCTACATCAACACAAGAAGGGCGGATAGAACAGAGAGATAATATACACTTTTGACAAAACTGGGATTCGAGCCTGAGAACAGCCTAGATAGAGG
Organism: Parasteatoda lunata; assembly: GCA_949128135.1. Classification (NCBI taxonomy): domain Eukaryota; kingdom Metazoa; phylum Arthropoda; class Arachnida; order Araneae; family Theridiidae; genus Parasteatoda; species Parasteatoda lunata. Next base: position 17,329,169 of record OX421974.1, read on the forward strand.
CCAACTCTTTGACCACCATACCGACCGTCACTTTATTTCCGACCTACACTTACCGTTCTGTTTTCGTCATTGTAGTGAACAATCTCCGACAATTAAGGATGCATTTTCGTCATATATTTGAGAGTATGCGTTTTCGTCATATATTTGAGAGTATGCGTTTTGTCAAAAATCGCCCGATTTCATTGCGAAATGATTCTTAAAATTAATGAACTATAGCTCTAGGATTGCTGAATCATCAAACGCAAGAATTTTAAACCTGGCAGTCAATTTCTAAAAAACACCCATAAAACATACACAAAAAAATAGATTTAGATACATTATCATATTACAGCACCAAATAACGTAAAATATTAAAAAAAATTCTGAATAAATATTTGCTTTTAAGAACGTCCGTTTTAAAATACTTCATTCTCATTATGAGAAAAATGAAATGAAAGTTTGATCTTTCGCACACCAGTTCATTAAGCTTCAACATTTATAGATAGAACTTTATAGATTTTGATCCACTCGGAAAAGACAATCCGACAAATTGTTCCCGGAAAATGAGAGAAACTAAAATAAAAAAAATAAAAAATGAAGGTAGGGGAACGGAGTTCTTCTGTCATTAAAAAGCGCTCGATATCGTTCGATTGCATACATTCTTTTCAGTAACTTTGCAGACGATCATTAATATATAGAATGAAAATAAATGAGGCACAAGATCATTATACGGCAGGGTTTGGTACCTATGACAGGCGTGAATTTAATTTTCACCCAAATTAAATTTGGATAATCTAACTTCATTACTTAGAAAAGAAAAGACTATATTCTTTTTGTTCGTTTTCTCTGTAATGGAACAGAAAAAAAAAAAAAAAAAGACAAGCGATTTCTTTAAAATGCTTTGTTGCCATTGAATAGGACCGAATTGTTTAAAATTTCCTATTGACCTAAGATTTTTTTTTCTTTTTGAATGATATATTATTGATTTTGTAACTACTGCTTTCTTTTCTTTGAAGATTATATCATTATCATTAAACATGTTTAATTCTGCAAAGAAAATGCTTATTGATGATTTATTGTAAAATATGGTAAATAAATTAAGACATTTTTAATAGTGACACGAATGTATGAAAAGAAATTGATTGCCGTGAAAAGCTTTATTAATTTACGAACAGAAACTATAGTAATAATACAAATGCGGGAAACATGTATTAAACAATGAAGTATTTTTTTTATTCCAATGCCCCCCTTTTTTAGAATGACCCACCTGGGCATCATCCAAGCATCTGAAGGGGCAGATTTGTTGGCCACTCTTTCAGGGGCACCATATTAGGTGGGCCAATGTTGCTCCCACAGTAATTACAGATAGTACCGAGAAGGAAAGAACATCTATGCCTTGCCCGGGATTCGAACCCAGAACCTTTCTGATGCATGGGCAGTTCCCTAACCCCTACGCAGGCAGGTCGGCTACAATAAAGTATTTGGTGCATTATAAAATACAGGATATTGCAAAAATGATTAGGAAGTAAAACAAAGTTTACGGGTTCTACTTTTAGGAATAGTAGAGTTTTCTCTCATCAAGTTTAAAAACCATTCAAAAACTTTTCAATTGCTGGCAACAATGACCGATAAAATTCAAAAAGTAATATTTTTAAAATAACCACACTTTGTCGCAAGAGTTGCGCACATTCTAAAATCAACATCCATAATTGCAAGTATTTCAGTTTGAATGATCTAACATAGAGCAAAAAATACCATTTTATATGCATTTTTTTTTCTTATTGCTACGCCATCTTTTGACAAGCTTTGAATCTAATTTTGATATATGATATGAATAAATTACCCTGCTTGTTAAGTAGAAAGCAGCAACAGATCTTACCGTTTTTATTTTATTCAGCTTTCAAATTTTCAGTTACGGAACACCTGGCATAATAAGAGACAACCAATGTGCTTAGAATATTGCAGCATCTGAATTTCAACGATACATTTTAAATTTTCTAGAAATTTTGTTCCAGAATCTTGTATGACTGAAACTAATGATAATTTTAAAACTCTTTAAAAAAATTACATAAATAAGTTAAAAAATGTATGGTTCCCAGAATTCTGTTGAAGAAGCTATATTTTTAATCTCATTAAATTTCAAACTGAGTTAAAACTGTAAAGAGCTGTAATCTCTTTTGACAGTGGAAAACTATAAAAAAAATATTTCAAAATAATTTTAGCAACATTGTGAACCAATCTAAAGACACACATATTTATTTCAATTGAAATGATCTGGCACGGGGGGAAAAACATAGTTTTTTTGTTCTTAGATTTTCTTGTCAGAAGCTTCATCGATTAACGAATTTTGTAACAGATATTTAAACTCGGTGAGAATAAATACTCTATCTGACAATCTGTTTTAAAAGTTTAAGAACACAGAGAAATTCGTTAATGCTATACAATTTAAAAACACACGACGTAATTATGGGAAAATTATTAAATTCGATCTGAAATTAAGTGTTTTTAAAACACGTTTGTTAATTAAAATTGATTTTATTATTTAATATTGTGGTATTAAAATAAATTGTTTAAAATGACTGGCTTATATATTTAAGCATTTTCTGAATTTCTTAGGAAATTCATGATTGCTTTGGATGAAGTGGCTAAATTCTTGAAAAACATAAAGGTTGGTAGATTATTTCTAATCAAGAGCTCCGACAAAGTTTTGAAAATTTTTAAGTTAAAATTTAAAAAAAAAAAAAAGTTTTTCTGAAATTTTCAGTATTTTAAATAGACCTAAGCGAGGTATTTATCAAGTGTTGATAAAAAAAAAGATGATTTCTCCCAGAAACTAAGAAGTGGAGGGGCGATGGGTGTTCAGACAAATAACCAAATTCGAAGATGAGTATCAAGACAAAATAGGTCAATGGAAATCACAGTCGGTGTTCCAGTGTCCAAGGTCCAAGGGCACCACTCATAGACGTATTCGAGAAGACAAATATATCATTTTAAAAATATTAGCCCCTTGCTTTATTTCAAACCACATCATAAAATGGCAAGAATAAACATGTCAAAAAATTGCTTGACGTATGGCAAAAAATGGTAATCTGCACTATTCAACGATGCGAACAAAAATGGACCTTTGATGGTTTTGATATTTAGGACTTATATTGACATGACCTTCGAAAGCAGCCGATGAATTTTGTCAGCAGGCAGCAAGTAGGTCAAAGCAAAACATATCAATGAAAATCACACTCGGTGTAGATTGTACAATGACACCCATTACCACATCGGCTGATAAGTTTCCGGTCTGACATACAGATGGCGCCCTAAATGTAGAATTAGTATTTTGTTTAGCAAGTCCTAACCTTCAAATAAAAGGTGTCAAAATTTTATAACGATATCTAGATTGATTTTAAAGTTACAGTGACATTAATCGAACACCAATTTATATTATTGAAACAATGGATAAAAAAGAATTTCGTGTTCTTATTAAACATTGTTATAAGGGGTCACAGTACCCAAAAAATGACCAAATTATGGAAAAAAATTTTATTGCTTATAATAAAACTTCAAACTATTTCGAATGCTCTGAAAAAAACATAATCTCTCTATCTACATTTTTAAAAAAGTTATGAATGATTTTAGATAGTCCTAATACAGAAACTTGCTTAGCAGACAGACTTTAAAGTGCCTTTTCTCATAGATGATAATTTTGTGTTTTAATCTTAGTTAAATCCCTAAGGAATTTTTTCTATTTAAGATAAAACTTTGAAGTAAACTTTTTTATCTTAAGTATAATACACTTATTTAAACTGTGCATGGAATAAGCATTTTAGGAGGTATTACAATTTTTACAGCATGTTATATGTACCTAACAGGAATTTTTAACCTTTTTTTTCTATTTTTTTACAAAATAATCTATAAGAAATTTTCTAATTGATGTATCAACAAATAAATGCACAAAATTATTAAGATATATATTCTAAGCAAGAAGAAAAAAAAAAATTTTGAAAATATGTTAAAATAAAAAAGCCTTAGGGATTAAAAAATTGTGAATTCTTTCAACTTTTTTTAAAATTTTAAAAAAGTTAAACAGTTTAATTATGTTTTGAAGATAAATTATTGATTATAAGTTAAATGAGCATGTAAAGCATCCACAAAATGAATGATCATACCTTTATTTAAAAAAATTGTTGCAAAGGTACTGTGACAGGTAATGGAAAAAAAACACGGTAGAAACTAAAGCGTGGCTCAATAAGTGTTTTTCGGGTTCTTCACCAGGAAAATCGACCATTATTGACTGGTTCGCTGATTTTAAACGTGGTCGTACAAATGTTGAAGATGCACCACGCTCTGGACGCCCTAAAGATGTGGTTAATCCGGAAAACATAATAAAAATCCACAAAATTGTTATAGAAAACCGCAATTTGAAGTTGCATGACATAGCTGATACTCTAAACATATCAAAAGAGCGTGTAGGCTTTATTTTGCACGAATATTTGTTTATGAGAAAGCTGTTTTCGAAGTGGGTGCCGCGTGTGCTAACAGTTGACCAACAACAATAACAAATTGATGATTCCGAGAGCTGTTTGACGTTGTGTCAGACACACCCTTTTCACCCGCACCTACCCTATTCACCAGATTTGGCTTCTAGTGACTTCTACTTGTTTGCAAACTTGAAAAAAATGCTCGCGGGTAAGAGATTCAGCACGAATGAGGAAGTGATTGCCGAAACAAACGCCTATTTTGAGGCCAAAGATTAAAATCACTGTAACTTTAAAATCAATCTTCAGATCGTTATTATATTTTGACACCTTTAACTTGAAGGTCAGAACTTGCTAAACAAAATACTAATTCTGCATTTAAGGCGCCATCTGTATGTCAGACCGGAAACTTATCAGCCGATGTGTTATAGACGTATTCGAAAAGACAAATATATAATTTTAAAAGTATTCACCGCAAATTTTATTTCAAACCGCATCCTAAACTGGCAAGAATAAACAGGTCAAAAAAATCGCATGGCGTATGGCAAGAAATGGTTATCTGTACTACTTACTCAATGATAAGAACAAAAATGAAACTTATATAGTCTTGACGGTTGGATTTATATTGGCATAACCTTCGAAAGCAGCCGAGGAATTTTATCAGCAGGCAGCGAATAGGAAAATTATCTAAAGGTTCGACAAAAAATGGTAATCTGCACTACTTTAATGATGAGAACAAAAATAGACCTTGGATGGTCTTGATGGTTGGGACTTACACTGGCATGACTTTCGTAGGCAGCCGAGGAATTTTGTCAGCAGGTAGCAAGTAGAAAAATATCTAATGGTTTGGGGAGCATTTGAATTTAATGGGCTGACATCCGTGCATTTCCTGAAGGGAAAACAAACCTTTTTTAAAAGCATAAAGATACAATGGGGCAACATATGCTCCTTTTTCAAGACCTCGTGGGAGGAACTGCTTGTATTTTTCAACAAAACAATGCCTCGATATTTTACGTTCTTCAGAAATAAGCTTATCACTAGAATGGCCAACCCGGAGCACAGATTATAATCCAATTGAGAAAAATTGGGGCATTTTAACAAACAAAGTATATGTAAAGGATAAATATATGGAAATCATGCAAAAAATATGGTAAACAATATAGCACCGTTGAAGAATTTCAAGAGTCTATAGAGGAAGCATGATCATTCTCAAAAATGCATCAGAATCTAATTAATTCAATGGATAAAACTTATATTCGATGCTATTAAGAATAATGAAGGATGAATATTTAAGTAACATTATGCTAAGACTGCTAATTGGTGCCATTTTAAGATCTTGTGCTTTAACTTTTGAGACAATCTATTTTTTTACTTTTGTTTTATTTATAAATGATGATAAAATATTTTTTCCAGCAAAGTATTTATTACTGTTTTTAATTACATCACACGAAAGTCTTTTTTTGTTTATATTTTGTTGTTGCCATTAAAAATAATTGCCCATGGTTAAACATTTGAGACAGAGTAAAAGTTAGTTTTAAAGTAATTTGCTTTAAAACATAATTTCATCAAAAAATCGTTTGTAACATAATTTTAAATTTCTCAACATTGATATATATTTAAATTTTATATGAAATCTAAAATGTCTTTTAGTTATTAGAAAATTTATAACATAATATTAATTTTTTATCATTAAGTGTTCTGAAATTCAAACAATTAGATGAATAACAACGACCGATAGAGAGTCGCATTACATAAAGAACATTTTGTAATTTGTTTTGAAAAATGATATAAAGAGGAAGAAAAAAAAACAATATGTAGACATTAATGTTTACTATTGTACTGACTGCAAGGTGATCTGTTCTTATCATCTTTAACACATGTTTTGAATTTTTTTTTCAAAATTAAAGTCTAAAAACTATGTACACAAAGTGCAACAACAAAAAAAAAAATAATAAAAAATATAAAAAAAACGAAACGCTATTACATTAACGAAATCAGACCGATAACTATTAAGAAAAGCGTAATTGCAAATATCAAAACCTGTTAATCTGCCTAGTTAGCCTGAATAAGCAATTTTCATTCCCTCCTATTTTCTTCAAGCATTCGAAAAATATGAATTAAAGAATAAATAACAGTCAAGTTTAAAGTATTACTTAAAGTGATGTAAAAAGTAAAGTATAATGTAAAATAAATAAAGAAATATTTCTTCAATCCCACAAGAGAAAAAAATATTTTTTCAATCCAACTAGAGAAAAAATATTTTTTTCAATGCAATGATTTTATTTTTATTATTCGTTGAAGAGCCGACCCATTTTTGGGTTATCGAATATTATTGTTTAACTGCATAGCCTTGTAATTTTGAATTAATCCAGAAGACAAAGAAACTCCTGGATCAAGTATTGGGAGGATTTTGCCTTCGTGGAGGAATATTTTATGGAACTAACCCGCATTTGCGTTACATTGAAAGAAAAACCACGAAAGCATCCCATGGTTAGCCTGACTGAAAGGGACTGTAATCCATGATCCGTCTACCATTGAGGATATTTTACGTCAGCTCTGTGGTCGGTGCAAGCAGGATGCGGAATTCGTATTAACCAGCCATCGTTGGGATGCAAACTCTGTTCACCTCATTGGAAGGTGAACGCTCTATCCCCTGAGCAATCACGGCTCCAATCCAATGATTGGGATGTGATGAAGCACAGGGTAACACGAATTTAAGCATTATTGTTCTTACATTGGCTTATAATTTTCTTATAATTTCCCCCTTAAATCGTCAGCTATTTTTTAGCAGATTGTGTAAAAGTTTTTCTTAATAAATAAAACTGAATCCAAATTTATTTTAACATTATAAAAAATCAGAAAAGAATTATGTAACAATTGGTAATTTTACTAAGCAAAAAAGATAATAATATTTTAAAATAATATAATAGTAGAATAATTTTAAAATAAAATTTTAATATTTTAATAATTATAAAATAATATTTTAACATACGCAATATTTTAATCAGGTCCCGTAGACATTGTTAAAACCAAAACGAACAACTGTCAACTTTTACGCATCTTGCGTACGGTATAATATTTGATTTCAAAGTGGCAGTCAATTTCTTAGATTTCTAAATTTTAATAAAAATGATTATGATCTCCACAGTGAATGTTAATTATATGTGGTTGTTATTATGTAATTATAGGTTATGAACTCTTAAAAAAATAAAAATATTTCTGCTTGTTTTTGCAATTCATTGTATTAGCACTGGAGAAAATTATCCTCAGATAGATAAAAAGTTGGCAGGTACGAAAGCATAAGATCTTAACCTAAACAAGGAGTGAGTAAAGCCTCACTCCTACTGTTTAAATTGTTCCGTATCAGCAATCTTAAGGAGATCACAGGTCTTTACATTCGTGTAACACGTTTAATTTGTAATTAATTGGTATTTAAATGCCAATCAGTTTACATTATATTTTTTAAGCCAAGAAGAAATATTTCTTGTTCTTAAAATTTTCTTATCTTAATATTCAGTCGCGGGTAAACTGATCTATTCCTAAAATGTGAGTACACAAACATACAATTTATATGTTATTTTAATGCATCTAGCCACATTTGGTGAAATATCATCCGTGATAGACGGATCATGTGTTAGAGTCCCCTTGCAGTCCGGCTAACGGTGGGAGGTTTTTGTGGCTTTCATCTCCATGTAACGCAATTGTGGGTTAGTTCCTTCAAAAAGACCTAAACGAAGGCAGATTTCTCCCAATACTTGATTCAGGAGTTCCCTTGAGTTCCGGATTGGGTTCAAACTTACAAGGCTACGGCGTTGAACATTAGTAGTAGTGAATTCAAATTTGGGTCGGATGTTCAACGACGGTTATAAAATCAGGGGTCTGTTTAGAAGGGGTCTGTGTGCACATTCTTATTCATATTCAATCATAATATTTTCTGTAAATCAATAATTGATAAATTTATATTTATTCATGAAATTAATTAATAGAATATTATGTAAATAAAAATTAATTTCTGGCAATTTCTTAAATGAAATATTATAGATTTAAGAATTGTTTAAGTTAGCTTAATGCGTAACACATTAAAATTGATACATTACTAAGTTGTGTTATTTAAAATATGTGAAATGAAATCGATGAAAATTTGAGTGATTTTTTTTTCTATTATTCTTCCAAAATGAATATTTTGTGTTGAGCAGTATAGGCTAAATACCGAATATTTGTATGCTGCATCTCAAATTTAGTAGCAACTATTGTTGAGCAGAATCTTGTGTCTATTTATAATTCAAAAACTTCTTGAAATGGTTTTCAACAATTTTTGCAATAACAGAACCCCAAAATTCACAAAAGCAGGATCCTGGTTAAAAGAATGTGACTTAACGCTTATTTTATATTCATAAATTATGAATAGTTTTTTCACAATTTTACAAAGACAGAGCCTTTGACAAAATGTCTGTGTGGACAGACCCCTGATAAAAACTGTAAAAAAAAAACCTGGTCCAAATCGGTGCTTCTATTCTTAAGTTATTAGCGAACATCCATACGAACTGACTTTCGATTTTATGTAAAGAGAAGATTTGGAAATATTATCGTTTTGTTTATGAAATTTATCAAAAATATACCAATTTAGTTCCTTAAGAAGTTGAAAGAAACCAACAAAATAGAGAGCTTCAAATTAATTAATTAATTCTATTATTTAATATGAATGTTTCATAAAATTACAATTAGAAACATAATGGTAAGACTATCCTCGCCAAGTCAAAATCTATGATTTGTTTTAAGGAAATTAATTTTCGATTGCATTTTAACGAAATTAATATATAAACTTTTATGAAATTAATTAATGGCAGATGAAAATTTAATTACCGATGAATTAAATTTTCACTATATTCAAAGTTTCTACAGATTTCTTAATTAAAAGATAGCAATAGTTAAACTTATGTATGTTGAATTATTTATCAAAATTTAATTAAACAAACGGACAGTTGCAATTTAATTAATCAATACATTAACTGAATATATAAGTTTTAAGTAGCAAGGGGCATTTAAAAAAATTAACGTTAACACCTAAATTTAAAAATTAAAGGAGGAGATTCTGAAGAAAATTGGAATAAAACTAATTTTTGAAATTGCAAACAATGTGCAAACACATTAACATAATAAATGTAAATAAATAAAATATAATTATAAAATAATAAATAACTCAACAGAAAATCTTTCTAGATTAAGATACTCAATTAAGTTATGCTAATTAACTAGTGTTAACTATTATTAAAAATTAAAAATTTAAAATAATGCTTTATCACCTTTAAAAAAATACTTCAAAATAAAAGCATACATAAAAACAAACTTATATTTTAATACGGGAAATTTCTTTTTAATTTGCCTTTCTTAATGGTAGTACATAAATAATTCAAAATACGTAAAAAATGCATTTGTGCGTTAAGAAAGTGTTTTTAATGTAAACAATAAGTCAGTTAGAAACAGTTTTTTTCAATTTCGTTCAGTATACTTGAAATTCTTTTAAAAAGTATACTTGAATTACTTTAAAAATTAAAATAAAAGAGCAGAATTAATAGATTTTTTTCAATAAAAATCTCATTTTTTATAAAAAATGAAGTTTTTTCATAAATAATTATAATTTAATGCTCTTTCCAAATGATAACGGAATTTCCAAGTCAAAATTTCATTTTCATCATTTTTTGAAGAAAAAAAAAACGTTGAAGTATTAAGAGGATAATTTTATTCAAATTTCTGAATCCTAGTAATCATGTTATTGTCATTAAAAACTTCCTAAATTTTAAATTTCCTTCTTTTAAAAAAATATATTGATATAATAATATATAATATAATAAATAAAATATATAATATATATAAATTGAATCATTCTTAATATATATAATATATATAAATGCCTAAACATAAAAAATCCGTTAGGTTTTGCTGATCTCACCCAATAAGCAAATTTAAAATTTCCATTCTTTTAATCTTCTGTTTTATAGCATTATTGATTTCAAATTAAATGCAGAAATAATAATTACTAATGCCTCGACAACACACAGTATGCAAAGTATAAACAAAAATACACATTATGCTTTGCACATTATTCGAAGTTTTTTTTTTTATCGCCTGTCAATAATAGTCCTTTTCCTGTATTCCGAAACACAAGTCTTTATCTCTGTAAATAATGCACCTTGATTGATATTTAATTTGGCTAGTCGTATAGACTATAACAGTGTTTCCCAAACTTATGACATTTGTGTACCCTTTCTAAATTTTTCTTAATGTTGTGTACCCTAATTAAAAAATGAATGTATTTTTCACTGTTAAAAAATTGCTTAAAAGTTAAAAATCACAACTGGCTGTTGACACCACTCATTATTAACTGTTAACCGTGCAAAAAATAGCCAATATAAAAATACGTAATCGAAAATGATATAGCTTTGTTTTTAAATAAATTTTATGAAATTTTCGCTTGCTGTAAGATATTTCGCATGAGAACGCGTACCCCCGCTTAACTGTTCCCGTACCACACTTTGGGAAACACTGGACAATAGTGTTAACAATGCCGTTTTTTTATATCGTCGTCTTTTTAAAATAATGCATGCCTGTGCACGAAATTTTCATACATAAAGTTAAAAGTAAATAATTTATTTTTGTCCAATAGTTAATGATTTTGACATCGATTTGAATTCCGTCTAATTACATAACATCGAAAAGATATTATCTGGAAATCAATATATATATATATATATATATATATATATATATATATATATATATATATATATATATATATATATATATATATATATATATATATATATATATATATATATATATATATATATATATATATATATATATATATGTATATATATATGTATATATATATATATATATAATTATAATTCACAACCTAGAATAATCATAATGGACAATGCTTCATTTATTAAGTGAATTGTTCGGAATACTATATAGAAATGAATGATCATCTCTAAGGAGATAAATAAGAGATAAGGGGGAATGATTATAGAGTGGTTAAATGAGAGAAAATGATTATTGACACAAATGAATGCTAATTTTCATATACGTTTAGTTTGCCTCGGTGCGAATGCCGAGTTCGAATGGAGATTATTTCATTTATTCGAATACATTAAATAACCTTAATTTGACGTGAAACACTTGTTAACTTTAGATGAGAAAATCAAAATGCGGAATGCACTAAAGAACCAACGCCAATGATTCCATAATAAATGGGTTTTTTAGACTGTTTTAAGTGAATTAAAACACTGGAAAATTTAAGAAAATTAGTATTAATTAAAACATATTATATGCTTAAATAAAAGACATTTATGTGACGTATTAAAATGAGATGAATATTCAGCGTCTGGGACTATATATATATAAATAATATATACGGGGGTCTGTCCAGAATTTTTGTGAAAGGTCCGTTTTTGTAAAATTGTGAAAAAATTACTCGTAATTTGTGAGTATAAAACAAACGTTAAGTCACAGTCTTTTAACTAGGGTCCGGTTTTAGTGAATTTGTGCAAATAGGGTCCTGTTATTGCAACAAACTTTTTCAAGGAGATTTTAAATTGTAAAGACATACAAGATTATGCTCAACACTGTAAAATTATAATTCAAATAAATAAATTTTAAAAAGTAAACTGCTATAGCTGCTACTAACTTAGAGATGCAATAAACAAATATTTGGTATTTAGCCTATACTGCTCAGCACGGAATATTTATTTCGGACGAATAAAGGAAGAAGCGTCTGCCGAAGACAAAACTTAGTTCGTTTACATTTGTCTTTCTCCCCCCCCCCCTTCCTGGGAAGAGTTCATTCGATTAACAAAACAATAATGAAGATAAACAAATTTGTGAAGGGTCCGATTAAAATATAAATTATTTTGTAATCTCTCTCTCTCTCTCTCTCTCTCTCACACACACACGCGCACACAAAGATATATATATATATATATATTTTTTATTTATTTTTTTTAACATAAAAACCTTCTAATAATGTTTTTATGATATTCCTTTTTTGTAAATCCTTTTCTTAATTTATTTTTCAAAACGAAACGCTTTCTCTAACTTTTAAATTCACATCCTGTCCTTTAATCCGTTTTTGGCTCAAGTATGCATTAATAAAAAGTAAGACATTTTCCCCTTTGTTCTCTCTGGTAATCACGTGACCTATTTAATAAACCAATTACTCATACTAAGATTTCCCTTATTCCCTAAAACGAGGCATTTTACAGATTTGCTTTTCAAGATTTTCCCTATCTTTTATTTGAGGAGCACAACGAACTCGTGTACACTTTTATAGCTGTTCTCACTCTAATAATTAATAAATAAATTATGTATCCTCCTCACCTGCCTAAGACTTGTTTATTCGATTAATATATATATATATATATATATATATATATATATATATCATACTGTTATCATATTGAAATAAAACTCTCAAATAATCATTAATCAGATGGTATTCATAGTTAACTGTGAGAAAAACCTTTGTTACGAAAAATAAAATTTTATAACGTTATTATTACAAAATAATCAAATGCATTTTTCCTTGATTATTATTAGTGACTCATTAAAAAAAGAAAATTTATATCAGGCTAAAGAAAACAAATTTGTATCATATTTCTTTTAAACTTTTTTTCATAAATCATATTTCTTTTCATTGTTTCATTCATTTGTTTTCAAAGAAATGAATATATTTTTTTTTATATTTCTGTTCAGAAAATATGATTTTAAATTTAGCTTTATGCAAATTAATTCAAATGCTGCTCAAATATTAAGCATTTTTGACTAACACAATTTCGAAACTATTAGTATTTATTTGAGGAACCCAAAATTCAGGTAAAGAGTAAGTTTTCATTTTTTATAAAGAAATTATTTCAATGGAATGCTAAATTATTGAGAATTTAGGCGCAAAGTTAGTGGATGAATTCCATCCTTGCCATTTTCAAACAAATAGCGTTTAATAAAAGAATATTAAAAAGAAATATATAAACTTAACCAACAATAGTTCTGAATACCATAAGCACACACAAATATTTGAAACCAATATCAAACACATATTTGCAATTTTCCTGATCCTGTAAAACTTTGTAAATACCAGGAGAAAAAGTTCGCATCAAAACATCGATGCAAATTAGCAATCGATTATGAAACATTTTGAAATTTCCTTATCCTGCTCAGTTAAGTCACGAAAGTGACATGCAAATATCAAAAAGCCTTCACTACTCCATTAATAATGCTGCAAAGTCCACCATGGATTTTAGACTAAAGAGCGCAAAAAAAAAAAAAAAAATCATGGGGCTTCTGCAGGAAGAGAAGCCTGTAGCTATTCTTACATCCTGTATTGACCTTCGGGAAAGAAGAAGCCTTATTGAATTTGCCTTACTGCATCTGAATAGTCCCTTCGGGATTCCATTTAACTCGATAAAAGTTACCTTCCTCTTTGCAGATGGGTAACTCGCGAGTTGCTCCATGGATTCCAGATGGCTCAAGAAAAAAGTTAATGCTGAAACTTCAGTTGACGGCAACAGACATGGGAAGCGTGTCTTGTTTAATTTGAAAGAATTAAGAAGTTGTCAAAAGTGCTCTCCCACTTAAAGATTTATTTATGAACAGAAGGGACATCATAAGAGACATTGATTTGTGAGTTTTTGTGTATGGTATTGGATTTATTTTTATAAAAGTCAATTGTTGTTTGCTCTCTAATTTAGTTATTATCGTTAAACATTTTAGTTACCATTTTATCTTTGTAGTTTAAGTTTAATTATCATGTTAACATATTACATATATTATATTACAGAAATTTACACAATCAAATTATCATATTATATCTATTAATACACAATTTATCCAAGTAACAATATTACACAAATATGTACCGTAATTAACTTATTGTAATTAACACACGTCAACTATCTCACAGGGTGCGTAGCAAAATTATTCAACAAAAATAAGCACCATTCAAGCACTCGAAAAATAGTTTTAAACACTAAAAAAATGTCATAACTAGGCAGCGTTGTAAAGTTTTTGACAATTGACGGTTTTATCTTGTTTTAACCATCATGACAAAAAAAAAAAAAAAAAACCTTTTGGCATTGTTTTTGACAATTGTATAAAACATGAAATTTTGAATTATGTAAAACGAATGGCGTTTTCGTACGCTACGGACTGACAATACGTCGAAATAGATCGGGGTTGAATTAATTGTGAAAACGGTGAATAGAACAATGTGAACTGTGTCTTTTTGCATAATTCAAAGAGGAAATCAACAGAGTAAAGGAAAAAATCGTTTTAAAAAAGGGAAAATTAAGCACTTTTTAAAATACCCAATGAAAAAAAGCACTCTTTAGGGCTTTTAAAAAACGAAAGTCGAAAATAAGCACCTTTAGGCTTTTTTTAAAAACGCTACGCACCCTGGTCTATTTAGTATGTAAAACATATCTATCTATCTATCTATATCTATATATATATATATAGCAGCACAAAAGTATGTTTCCAAAATCTTTTTCTTTACTTTAATAATATATATATATATATATATATATATATATATATATATATATATATTATAATTTGAGTTTTTTTGCTAATTGACGATGTACGGTGGTGAGTAAAAGGAAGAATTAGAATAATTTAGAAACACTTTTAATCATAATTAATAATGTAGAAACACTTTTGTTGCAGCTATTGCAGAAACATACTTCAGATCCACGAAATATGCAAGAGTGGATTGAAATTACTTCATTGAAAAAAAAAAATTAATTAAGAATATTTTTTAAAATAATATATTTTACTATAATTTACAGTTCACTTTATTTTCTTAACTTAATACTTTATTTTTGTTACATTTTTGACTAATATTAGATAGAAAATTATACACTGAGATAAAAAAATGTATTTTTAAAACCACCAGAAAAGTGTGAAAATTACCGTGTATCTGGCAATATGGAAACACCAAGTTGCTCGGTAATTTACCGGTAATTTTTACCAAATTGAGAATGAGTCTGGTAAAATTAACAATAAAATATAGGTTTATAATATGTGAAAATAGAGTAATTTTATCATGATACTTTAAAGCATTGCATAGACACCACTTAATTTGGTTAAATTTACATTAATAATATAAGTTTATTAGATATAATTTAATTCATTAACTCATTCTGTACGTTTTTAACCTAAATCAAATAGATGCTTCACGAAAAGAACATAGTGATAGGTTGAAATAAAAATACACTATTAACTAAAGAGCAAAACTAATGGAGAAGATGGCACTAATTTGATAAGATGAAACGTAAAAAATCGTAATGCTATTATTGACGTTAATGATGCTTTATAAATTTTGGAAATAGATTGTAAAAAATGAGCTATGCACTGAAAAGCAAATTTAATAAATAAAGGGTACTAATCTTTTTAAGAAAAAGCAAAAAAATCGTTATATTATTATTGATGCCAAAGATGCTTGATTAAATTTGGCAATGAACACCACTGGCATTATTGTAATTTGTGAAACTTTAATAGGCACCAATAATTGCCGGATATTTGGTGCCTGAATATCAGGCAATACCACCTTTAGAATTTTTTACAATTCTCTGTTTCTAAAATATTTTGTTTTTTTCTTAATAAGCATATCGATGCAATTTTCTGATAACAAATAATGCTAAAATTATATATTATTAATTGTTTTAAAGTGAATAAATAAATTTAACAACTTTTTAATGCATTTTTTCAAAAAAATTTTTCCCTAAAAGATAGTTTTGTTAAAATTAGTGATGAAGAATAACATCAAACAATTAATAATTATTGAAGAATAACATAACTTGTCTCTTCATTCTTCGAGAAAAATGATGAGTTTAATAAATACGTTAAATCAGTCGTTTTGCAACGAAAATTTTTAATCTTAACAAGGTTTAATTCCCAGCTAACTGGCAATCATAGCATTTTTTATTAAAAATTTAGAAATCATTTAAAAAAGAAAACTTGAAGAAAAAAAATTTCAACACTAACTAGAATAAAACAGAATAAACAATTATGGAATCGAAAAATTAATCTAACTGAACAGATTTAATTACGAAATAAGGAAAAAATGAGCTTTGAAATTAATAAAAAGGTTGTTAAATAAAATTATTACGCCTTAAAACTGTTTTTTTTTTCATTAAATTTCTAGGTTAGCTTTTTTTTTTTTAAAAAATAAAAGAAAAACATAAGGTATTTTACCGAATGAATGAGAATGAAATAAATTTGATGCAAAGGAAGAATTTTCATTCGTACTCTTTCATTTCGGGTGTAACGAATCCATCCATACAAAAACGCATTTATTGGACAGAACGGCAACCACACATCACCAAAGCAAAAATAAATTGAAACACCCACCCGTAATAGGTTAATATAAGCATTGCACAAATAAATGGGGAAAAATTCGTAACGAGTTAGTATGGAGCTTAAATTCAAAACAAAAGTAGTCTCTTCAAAAATAAACAATTCTCTCTAAACTAATCAACTAATTCTAAAAAATTGTCTTGTTCTTCCGTTTTTCTTCATCTCTTTAATTTTTTTTTTTTTAAATTCATGCTTATGTTAGCCAGATATTTTTTTTAGATATTTTTAAGACAATCTGTGAAAGTAATTCCACCGCACTACCTACTTTTGTAAATTAGGTACCAATTATCACAATATCAGTACCCCCCTACAACCGTAACTAAGTAAGCCGTGATGGCTCAGGAGATAGAGCATTAGCCTTCCAATGATGTGAACCGGGTTCGAATCCCAGAGTTGGCTGGTTGATACGAATTCCGCATCCGGCTTGCACCTCCCACAGTACTGACGTGAAATATCCTCAGTGGTAGACGGATCATGAGTTAGAAACCTTACCGTCAGGCTAGCCGTGGTAGGTTCTCGAGGTCTTCCATGTAACACAAATGCGGGTTCGTTCCATCCAAAAGTCCTCCACGAATTGAAAATCTCTTCCGATACTCTATGCAGGAGTTCCTTTGTCTTCTGGATTGGGTTCAAAATTATAAGGCTATGGAGTTGAACATTAGTAGTCGTAAACCCAAAAATTGGGTCGGCTTTTCAACGACGGTTATAAAATAAAATATAAAATTTTACTTTTAGTTTTTTTTTCTCTTCACTTTAACCATGGACATCTGGCCTAATTAAAACCAAATTAATTTTCAAATATTAATTTTCTTTATTATGAATTTACAAATTCCTAATACAAAAAAAATTGCTATAGTCAAAGTTTAATCCCACTTTGGAGGATAATTGAGAATTTCACAGTTCACTCAGAAAAGTTGGAATAAATAAATTTAAAACATATACATTGTATACAAGGGGGAATACTGTATGATACGAAAATGTTTTTATTATTATTTTAAAACTGTCGTTGTACAGCAGACTGAATTTTTGAGTTTACGACTTCAGATGCTAAACTCCGTAGCCTTGTAATTTTTAATACAATCCAGAAGACAAAAGAAGTAATGGTTAGAGAACTCGGTTACATTTTTTTTTGTTTCGTTTTCTTTAGCTGTACGTTCCATAGAAGTTTATGTCATATTTCACTTCATGGCGATACAATGACATTCGTTGAGTATAATTTATGATATGAATTTATGATATGAATTAATAATTAGGAGTCACGTGCAACAAAAAGGAAAAATAAAACATTTCTCGATACCATTTTAAGAGAATTTTTGTTCAATTAAATCAATAATTAGTACTATTTTTCAATTAAAATATCATTTTAGTACAATTAACCTATTATCCTTCAAAAAATTTAAAATAAAAAACAACATAAAAAAATTTAAGCTATTTACACATGTGTTTAACTAATCAATAAATAATGAAACTTTTAACATATAAACCATACAACGAGTTTCGAATTTTGAAGGTTAATATAGTTAGCTAAAATCATTTAGCTACGAGGACTTTTCATTTATTACATGAATTAATAATTAGGAGTCGCGTGTAACAAAAGGGAAAAATTTACCATTATCGATACCATTTTAAGAGAATTTTTGTTCAATTAAATCAATAATTAATTTTATTTTTCATGCAAAATATCATTTATTTATTTATTATTTATTACAATTAACCTATTATTCTTCAAAAGTTTAAAAATCTAATATAACATAAAAAAACTAAGCTATTTACACAAGTGTTTTACTAATCAATAAAACTTTTAGCATATAAACCATACAACGAGTTTTGAATGTTAATATGGTTAGCTAAAAGTTAGAAACAATCAACAATTCTACAATATTTTTTAAATAACAAATAAAGTATTTCCTAATGATACCATTTTAAGAGAATTTTTGTTCAATTAAATCAATAAATTGTTTTATTTTTCAATTAAAATATCATTTTAATGCAATTGACCTATTATCCTATTATATATATAAATTTTAAATCAAATAAAACTTTTAGAAAAACTATAAGCTATTTACACATGTGTTTAACTAATCAATAATAATGAAGCTTTTAGCATATAAAACGAGTTTTGAATCCTGAAGGTTAATATGGTTAGCTAAACCTATTATCCTTCAAGAATTTAAAATCAAATAAAAATAAATCTAAGCTATTTACACACGTGTTTAACTAATCAATAATTAATTAAACTTTCAGCATATAAAACATTCAACGAGTTTTGAATGCTAATATGGTTAGCTAAAAGTTAGAAACAATCAACAATTCCATAATTTTTAAAAAAATAAGAAATAAGGTATTTCCTAACGAACAGAAATAGTTTTAATTAAAACTCGATACATTTCTGTATTTCTCGCCAAATTTCCTTTTTTATTTCAGTTTTGGCGAGAAGAAGAAAGAAATTGCTATTCAGCGATTACCCATCTTTAATGAAACTTTCTCTCATGCTGTAAAATTGAAAGCTGTGTATTGATTTTTTGCCCTCCAAATGCCGTTACAATCACAGAACTTCTCGTGTTATTTAAGGAAATTAATGTTTCTTTTTCGTACCATCGACTGGTCATTAGTAACTTCGTAAGATGACCTTTAAGGAGAAATTATTTTTGAGGTGGCATATTTTGACATTAATCGTAACTCATATCGTAGTAGCATGAATTTGAAAGATAGTGCGTTTGTATATTAGAGTGATTTTAAATTTAAAAAAAAATATATATAATTCAACGCATTAATAATTTAAATTGCAATCAGCTCAAAAGACATTTTAAAATGTATGTGATTTTAAAAATAAATAAATTTTTTCATGATTTGTTGATCAATATAATTAGTTTTTGACATTTAAAAAAAAAGATTTGGAGTTCGTTTTACATTGATTGCAATATATTTATTAGTTTAGTAAAAAAATAAAACTGAAAGATTTTTTTCTAATTTCTCCTATTAGTTTACACTCTCCCTATATCTTGTTCAAACTTTCAATCGTTATTAAAATAATTTTTATTCATCCACTCAAGTTAATTTTTTTAAACTTGGAGTGAATGACACTTGATCTTAATATAGTTTTTTCAAATACTAATTCTTTAACTAAATAGTGATGAGTGAAAAACGAAATGGAATTTTCTGATTTGTTAAGCATTTGTCGTTGTTATAAGTTTTACTATAAGCTTGTGCATAAATGTTTTATTTTAAGAAAAAGTTTATTAAGTGCATGCATACAAACAACAAGAAAACTTCAGATAACTGTGTTCAAAAAACAGCTGGAAATCTCTGAGTTTTGAAGAAGTCCAGGACCCATGCTGGGTAGTCTCCGGAGTGAAAAATAAGGAGTATGTTTAAAGCACCTTGGTTCAAATAGAGTTACAAATTAAAATAGAAATCAAATAGTACGTTCAAGTACGTACACATTTTTTTTTCATTTTTTAACAATCAATTATTTTACTTATTGCTTCCAAGATAAGTCAATTAAACGAGTCAATGTTTAGTTTGGTTTTTTTAATACAGTTTTATTAAACAAATAGCACTGCACTGCAATATGAATATTTTTTGTGTCTCAGCCAAATTAGCATTAAATATCGCTTAATTTAAAAGTAATTAAATAAACAGTGTTTAATATTTTTTACTACATGAATAAATAACACTAAATTTTAATATAATATCAAATTTTTATTTGTAATTTTTTTTCACTATAGCATTTTGTTTTATTATGTTAAATTTTACAATAATAATTAGTATTTTATAAAACTTTATTTTACAAAAGTTTAAGTTATCAGATGTTTATCTTATTTTAGACAATTTTAAGTTATGTACAGCTATGGAGGATCTCTTATGAGGTTAATTTTTAAAAAGTTTTATAATGATGAGCGACAACGAAAAAAGTTGAAATTAATTATCAATATTATCTTTTTAAGCCGATTCATTTTTTATTAACTAACAGATACAGCTTAATAGTTTCTAAATACATTTTCTTTTATAAATTACAAAATATATCCGTGCTATTACTTAAAAGTGATTAGAAGAACTTTAATTCAATAGTATCTTAATTTATAGTTAATCTTTAACTTTAGTTTAGTATATAATTTTATTTAATACTTAATGTTTAATAATTTTATTATACTTTTTAATTTTTATAGTCATGTAATTTGGCAATAAAACTTCTATTCTATTAGTAATTAATTTTACTATAATATTTGATTGTTATTCTAAAGTAAAAAGAAAATATTTTTCACAATTTACTCTAAATAAGTTAATTTTTTAAGGAGTTAGCTTTGGAGTAAGCTTATTTTTCATAATGATTAGAAAATGTAAAAAAAAAAATCAAAAAAATAAGTTTTCATAATTATCTCAATTAATTTAATTTTTTCAAAAGAACACCATTTACTGCTAAAAAAAATTTTTCAACACAAAAATTCAACTATGTTTTTTTTAAATACAAAAAAGTCGCATGTAAATTTTTTAAAAATATAAAAACAAGGAGATTTCTCACCCCCCCCCCCCACATTACAGCACCTGCAAAATACCTTGACAAGAATTTTATACTAACACCTATTATTGCTAAACAACTTTTTTCCAACACAAACACCAATTAATTTTTTTGAAATACAAAAAAGTTTTATGTAAACTTTTAAAAAAATATATAAATCAGGAGATTTCTCATTTTTTTCATCACATTACTCACTTTAAAATAGCACCTACAAATACCATGCAAAAAATTTATAAGAACACCAATAACTGCTAAACAATTATTTTAAACAATTAATTTTCTGAAATACAAAAAAGTTATGTGTAATCTTCTTAAGAATATATAAACTAGGAGATTTCTCATTTTTTGTCTCCACATTAAGCGCTTTAAAACAGCACTTACAAATACCTTGACAAGAATGAAACATATACTAAATCACATTTATCACTCGATTTCACGTGATAGAACGAGTTAGTTACCACATCAAAGTGGGATCTCTTTACCTCCAGTTATAGATTTTATATTCATCTCTCCGAAAGTGACACTAACTTTCTCTCTAAAAAAAAAAATGAGTAAGTTTCTCTATATTCAGGGTAAGTAGAGCGCAAAATTTAATTCAACGCTTAGTTGCGCCGCTCTTTTTTACATCAATTCGATGTGCTTAAAAGAGTGGATGGAAAAAAAAGAAGTAATTTATTTCAAGTACAGTCAAGCAGCCTGATACTCTCTAACTGAGCCATACATCTTGAAGACGATTGATTGTTATCCTGTCCATTGAGCAATAGTGTTTGATAGGAGAATTGAGAAATATAAATTGGGAGGCTTGATTCATGATGTTTGTTTGCTGAAGTATCAACTAAATTTTAAATTCAGACTGATTTGTGCAGAGACGAAGCTTAAAAGCAGTTTTACTATTAAACTTAAAGTAAGAACAATAAAATTATAATACACTTACAAATTATAATAAAATAAGAATTCAAGTAAATATTTATAAAAAACGTATATTATAATATCGTATATTATAATATCGTATATTATAATATCGCTCAATAGCGGCACAACTCAAAAAATCAAGCTTTGAGAAAAGTGGGTTTAAAGTTTTCATTGCTTAGCAAAATGCATAAGAAATGCTTTAGTTTGCTTAAACGACGACTACCTTTAAGTTGAATTATGAGTTGTGCTAGTATTGCTGCTGAAAGTATGTGTGTTTTCATATTTATACCTGTTCTTTGTCCAAAACGCGTGTTTTTTGAGTTGTGCCACTATTGCAGCCCATGAGGGATATAATGATATTCAATGTATATTATTTTTTAAAAAAAATATACTTAAAAAAGAAGAAAAAATATTTAAATCTAGATGAATACCTGTTCTTAACGGAAAAAAGGGAATGCGAAATAATAAAAGTAAATAATTATAAATAAGACTAATAATAAAATAATATAAAAATATATAATATAATAATATATAATATAATAATATAAATATATAATATAAAAAAATTTAAAATCAGACTGATTTGTGCAAATACAAAGCTTGTAAGTATTTTAGAGTTAAATTTAAAGTAAGAATAACAAAAGAAAACAATTTATAATAAAATAAAAATTAAAGTAACTATTTATATACAACGTATATTAATATAATTATACTCAACATATATAATCTTAAAAAAATTAAACTTAAAAAAGAAAAAAAAATATTTAAACCTAGATTAATACCTGTTCTTTACGAAAAAAAGTAAATAATTATAAATAAGACTCACAATAAAATAATAATATATAATATAATAATATAAATATATGCTATAATAATATAAATATATGCTATAATAATATAATAAATTTAAAAATCAGACTGATTTGCGTAGATACAAAGTTTGTAAGCAGCTTTACCATTAAATTTAAAGTAATAATAATAAAATAGAACAATTACATATAACAATAAAATAAAAATTCAAGTAAATATTTATATAGAACGTATGTTAAGATAATTATATTCAACGTATATTATCTTTAAAAAAATTTAAACTTTAAAAAGAAAAAAATATTTTAAATTAGATGAATATACCTGTCCTTTACGAAAAAAAAGAATACCGAAGAAAAAAAATAATTATAAATAAGACTTATAATAAAATAATATATAATAATATAAATATATAATATGATAAATTTTAAAATCAGTCTCAAGTAAATATTTATATACAACGTATAATAATATAATTATATTCAACGAATGTTATCTTAAAAAAAAATTCAAACTTAAAAAAGAAAAAACAAATATTTAAAACTAGATGAATACCTGTTCTTCACGGAAAAAAAGGAATACGGAATAAAAAAAAGTAAATAATTATAAAAAAGACTTATAATAAAATAATAATATATAATAATAAAAATATAAAATATATAATATAACAATATAAATATATAGGATTGAATGGATTGGATTGAATGTAGAGTTTAATGGCACAAGATCCAGATGTGGACATGCTGCGCCAAGCAATACGTTTATACATGTCAAAATTAAAGCGCATACTTATTTTCCATAAATCACATTAAAATTGATAAAATCATTTAGAAACAATCAACGGTAATATTGGATTAAAATCAGGTCAAAGTTAAAACACCGTAAAATTTTGCAAGACATTTCAAATAGTGTAAAAATAAGAATATCCTTCTAAAAGTGAACAAATTCATGAATAGAATAAAACTTATATACAATTTAAAATGCCAATAGCACGTAAAAATGCAAAAATGTTAGGATGATGAGAGTCACCTAACAGATCTCCCATAGATAAAATTGAACTACCAAAAAAGGTAAGACGATGTCTGTTAAAACACGGGCAAATGATTAAAATATGGTGAATCGAAAGTAAAACATCACAAGTGTTACATTGAGGAGGTGGTTCACCAAACAACAAATGTAGATGGGTAAGTCTGGTATGTCCGATTCGCAGCCGGGTAAGTTTAACATCTGCACTACGTAGTCGCAACACAGGAAAGGGTTCCAAATTTGATTTATAAGCGCGCAACTTATTATTCACTTGATTATCCCAGTGTTGTTGCCATAAAGATTTTATATACTTTTTAATATGTATTTTTATATCTGAGAATGGTATAGATAAATTTAAGGCAGTAGTAGCAGATCGCGCTGCTGTATCGGCTTAATCATTGCCTGGGATTCCAACGTGACTTGGAACCCAGCAAAACAAAATATCGAAACCATTCTTATGAAGATTAAATAGCAAATGTTGTATAAAACACAAAATGGGATGAGTTTCATTGTCAAAATGTTTCAGTTGGCGCAGTACGCTCATACTGTCCGAATAAACGCAGTATTTCCGACTCAAACCACCTGAAATAAGCCTTAATGCCAACAGAATTGCTACGGCTTCAGCGGTGAATACGGAACACAAAGTTGGTATTTTATAACTGTAGGTGTCGTCAGCAATAACAATACCACAGCCTACATAGCCAGGAGATTTTGACCCATCTGTGAAAACTGGAACATGTTGACAATATTGATGACGATGAGCTTTGTATAGTTGCTGAAAAATGATAGGTGCAACATGAGACTTACTATGTACATCGAATGGAGAATGAAAATGATATTGTGAAACGTTCCAAGGTGGAATAAGCGAGTGATCGACACATTGTGTAGTTGAGTCACAGATACTGAATGATTGGTTGAGCGAGCACATGCGAGCTTTAAAAGGGCGAACATGTGAAGGTCGAGCATCATAAATCCGCTCTAAACTTACTGGAATTGTTTCACGTTTAAGAGGGTGTGATGTGGATGATATTACGTGAAAATAATATGTTAGACCGAGCTGCATGCGTCTCAAGTCTAGAGGCAATTGGTGACACACAGCATACAGGCTTTACACTGGAGAAGTACGAAATGCGCCGCTACATATACGCAAGGCAGTATGATGCACTGCATCCAACCTTTTAAGGTGAGAAGCTGAGGCAGTGCCATATACTGCACAAGCATAATCAATACGTGATAGAATAAGTGCCCGATATATCCGTAGTAAAGCAATACGGTCTGCACCCCAATGCGTATTTGAAATGACGCGTAACATGTTCATAGTTTTCTCACAGCGTTTTCGCAACTGTTTAATATGAGGGCCAAATGTCAACTTCTTGTCGAAAATCACTCCCAAAAATTTTGTTTCTTCAACTACGGGTATGGCAATGTTATTAATGTGTATGAAAGGATCATTATGCAGTCTGCGCAACCGACAAAAATGCATGCATGAACTTTTGGAGGGTGAAAGTGTATGCCCATTCTCATCACACCATTTGATGGTTTTATTCACAGCAAGTTGAAGTTGACGTTCAATCACTCGCATGTCAGATCCTGAGCATGAGACGTTGAGATCGTCAACGTATAGTGACCCAAAAACTGTTGGTGGTAAGATATGTAAGATGAGAGATACGTGAACGATGAAAAGTATGACACTCAGAACGCTATCCTGTGGAACACCTTCAGATTGAATGTAGACATCAGAGAGTGTATTACCCAATCTGACTCGAAAATTCCTCTGACTCAGAAAGTTATCAATAAATGCAGGGAGATGACCACGGAGACCCATGTTAAACAAAGCCTTTAGAATGCCGTAACGCCATGTTCGGTCGTACGCCTTCTCAATATCAAAGAAGATAGAAATAAAATGGTTACGTCGAACAAAAGCGTTACGAATACGCGATTCCAAAGCAACAATGTTGTCTATAGTCGATCTGCCCTTGCGAAATCCACTTTGAAAGTCGGGGATTAGATGTTTCTTTTCCAGATAATAGACAAGTCGAGAATTTACAATGCGCTCGAGAGTTTTGCAGATGCAACTCGTCAGCGCAATCGGGCGATAATTCATCGGATTTGTCGCATCCTTACCTGGCTTCAAGATAGGTATGACAATTGCCTCACGCCAATTATTAGGAAATATCTGTTCTAACCATATTCGGTTGAAAAGCACGAGAATATTGCGCAAGGAGACAGAATTCAAGTGGCGTAGCATGCAATACGTAATTCCATCAGGGCCAGGACTTGTATTGGGAGCTTTCGCAATTGCTCGTAGTAATTCCGTAAAAGTAAATGGTTGGTTATACTGCAGTTGCTGTCGAGTCACAAAATTTAGTTTATTTTTTTCCGCAACGCGCTTATGGCTTTGAAACGTTCGGCTGTAACTGTCAGGACTGGAGACGGCAGCAAAAGCTTCACCTAGGATGTCACTTACATCTACAGGATCTGAGTATGTAGTACCGTGTTTTTCAAACACCGGAAGATGGAACTCACGGTACATTCCATTCGCCTTTTTAACTCTCGACCAGACTTGTCTGGGAGACGTTGTAAAAGTGATAGATGAGACGTAACGCTTCCAAGACTCCCTTTGACTTTGGCGCCTTGTCCTACGAAAAAAAGCTCTAGCGCGTTTAAACGCCATAAAGTTATCGTTTGTTGGATAGCGACGGAAGATGCTCCACAATCTCTGTTTCTCTTTGTGAGCCGCAGAGCAATCGGCATTCCACCAGAGTCTGCGGTGACGGGGAAGAGAGGTAGATGTTTTTGGTATGCTAACTTCGGCAGCATACATTATGACCGAAGTTACATTCTCAACTGCATCACTTACATTGCTAGCGTTTACCATGTCTTCGGTGATATCAGCAAGCTGGTTAAAGAGACTCCAATCAGCATGATGATATATGAAAACAGAGGGTCTGGGAGTGATATTAATAGTAGATGAATATGAAATGATGACAGGAAAGTGATCGCTGTTATGAAGGTCATCATCAACTGAGAGTTGTGAAAATGGTAAAATTGCAGGTGAACATAAAGCTAAATCAATGCAATGGAAAGTCTGTGTGGGTGCATGAAAATATGTGTCCTCTCCTTGATTTAGTAAACATAAGTTATGATCAATAATTAGTTTTTCTATTTGACATCCGCGAGCATTGGAGTCGGAACTACCCCATAATTCGCTGTGACCATTAAAATCCCCTAACAGGAGAAAAGGTGCGGGCAGTTGATGAATCAATGAGTTTAAATCGATTTGAGTTATAGCAGCATGTGGGGGTAAATAAACAGAGCAGATTGTAATGGAGATGTTAATGTAAATTTGAACGGCAACAGCCTGTAATGGAGTCGACAATGAAATGCGAGATGATGGAAAACTTGTAGAGACTAACATT
Source organism: Parasteatoda lunata (assembly GCA_949128135.1). NCBI lineage: Eukaryota > Metazoa > Arthropoda > Arachnida > Araneae > Theridiidae > Parasteatoda > Parasteatoda lunata. The sequence goes on from OX421974.1 coordinate 17,356,711, forward strand.
GCAACACCACCGTTAGGTCGATTAGTATCAACGCAATCCTTTCGATGGCAGACATAGTTTCGAAGTTTACAATCGTCTGATGATACCAAAAATGTTTCTTGAAGCGCAAGACATGAAGGGTGATATTTAGATACAACATCTCTGATATCAGAGATTTTATTTCTTGCACTGCGACAGTTCCAAGAAATAAGGGAAATTGTCATTATTTCTTTTTATGGGATGTAGAAGTGGATGTGGGTGGAGGTGCGCCATCCATCGGAAGTTCATCAAAAAGCGATTCATCTTCTGAAGGATATAACGTTAAAATATCATCTGCCTTCTGTGCAACGGCAGAAGCAGATTGATTAGAAAACTGATTAAATTTAGGATTTTTCTTTTTCCGGGTGAGTCCAGGTTTTTCGCTAGGAGGGAGTTTTGAGTACGAGCGCTGCGTTAAAGCAGACCGCGGCTTCTCTGAGAAATCGGTCCGAGATGCTTTTGTAGGTGGGGGAGATGTTGAGACAGGTCTAAGAGGTGCTGAAGGTCCAGTGAAATTAAATATGAGCTTTTTGTTGTTCTGTGTCAATGGAATCGGAATTTTTTTACTTTTGTGCGGTGAAGGAGGGGCTGGTAGAACATCTGTTTGAGTGCTCACTGAATTGTGTGAAATCTTAGCAGCCACAGAGTAGGACACGCCCGAACGGGGCGTACGAGCAGTTACTATTCGGCGGGCTTCACTAAAAGTCAGGTTTTGCATAACTTTAATAGACTGTATTTCCTTTTCCTGTGACCATTTTGGACAATTCCTGGAGTAAGCCGCATGATCATCCTTGCAATTTACGCAAAAGGGTGGCAACTCACAGGAGGTGTCACTGTGGTCACAGCCAGAACAACGAGCACAGGTAGGCTTGCCTCGACATGATGTTTTAGAGTGTCCAAACCTCTGACAGTTAAAACATCTCAAAGGATTGGGCACATATGGTCGAATTTGGCAGTTATGCCAAGCAAGCTTTACTGAAGATGGCAGTTTGGGTGAATTAAATGTAAGGATAAGATGCTTCGTAGGGATGAGTTTACCATCCCTGCGAATCTTGATCCTTCGTACCTCTGTAACATTTTGATTCTCTAGTTCCTCCATTATCATTTCTTCTGTATCGTTCGTAAAATCTGCTTCTGAAATGACACCTCTGCAGGTGTTAAGAGACTTATGGGGTGTGATAGTAACATCAAATGAGCATATCTTGGTACATGTGGATAAAATGGTGGCTTGTTTTTCTGAGGAGACCTGAAGAAGAAGGTCACCTGAGCGAAGTTTTTTCACCGATGCAACTTCTCCCAGTACAAAGAGAAGAGCCTTGTTTATCAATATGGGAGATACATTGGTAAAAGATGTATTTGGTACAGCAGGATTGGTTAATTGTATCATAAAGTATCGAGCGTGGTCACATGGTGCGAGAAATGTTCCGCTTTTTTTGCTTTGGTGTGCGGGACTGAACACCTTTGAATTTTCAGCCATAGAAAATTGTATATATTTCTGCTACCAGCGGCACCACCCACCATGGAGTCCTACTAAGGGGATGTCAGTAACAATGATTCGTCACCTAACACCGATGCTAACCAATAGCTATACGTCCGCGAGTCACCCCTGAAGCAGCCTCCACCCTTAACGAGGTGCCCAGTAAGCGACCCCGGACTTGACCCTAGCCAACAGATGACGTTCGTGGCTAGCCGGTTGATGCACACAGGCCAATATGCACCTCCCGTTTACCTGAAGCACGGGCCAAAGCAGTGTATTGGGGTACCAGGATGCCCCTCAACTGCCAGGATCCCCTTTTCCAGGGACACGGGTCTCCACGCACGGCAAACACGCGGGTGGTCTCTTCCCATCTGGGTTCGATACAACAGGGTGGTAATCGAACACTGACAAAGGACCCTTACCAGTAAATTCGGCAACCACGACAAGGGGGAAAAGAAAGGAAAAAGTAGGAGAAAAGGGAGAGGAAACCGAAGGGAGGACAGATCACTAGGGTACCCCGGGGCGTGACTCCCTGTGTTTACCTAAGGAAGGTAAACCCCCTCAGGGGAATATAAATATATAATATACAATATAATAATAAAAACATATATTATAATAAGTTTTAAAATCAGACTGATTTGTGCAGATAAAAAGCTTATAAGCAGCTTTAGCGTTAAATTTAAAGCAAGAATAATAAAATGATACAATTACAATTTGTAACAAAATAAAAATTCAAGTAAATATTTATATACAACGGATATTAATAAAATTATATTCAATGAATGTTATCTTAAAAAAAATTGAAACTTAAAAAAGAAAAAATAAATATTTAAAACTAGATGAATACCTGTTCTTTACGAAAAAAAAAGGAATACGGAATAAAAAAAAGTAAACATTTATAAAAAAGACTTATAATAAAATAATATATAATAATATAAATATATAATATGTAATATAATAATATAAATATGTATTATAAAATATAATAATATAAATATATAATATACAATATAATAATAAAAATATGTAATATATAATATAATAATATAAATATATAATATAATTAATTTTAAAATCAGACTGATTTGTGCAGATGCAAAGCTTGTAAGCAGCTTTAGCGTTAAATTTAAAGTAAGAATAATAAAATAAAGCAATTACAATTTATAATAAAATAAAAATTCAAGTAAATATTTATATATAACGCATATTAATATAATTATACTCAACGTGTATTATCTTGAAAAAGTTAAATTTAAGAACGAAATAAAAAATATTTAAAACTAGATGAATACCTGTTCTTTTAGAAAAAAAGGAAAACGGAATTAAGAAAAAGGCAAAGGAGGTTCGGCAATTTGTACCAAAGAGCTTTGGTAATGATATTGGTTTAATAAAAAATTAAGTGGTATTAATTTTAACATGATACCTTAGAGTATTTCATAAATACCATTCATTCTGCTAAATTTACTTTTCAGTATGGTATTGTTTTTTTATAAATCTGTGGTAATCTGAATTATATTTATGAAAACCAGAATTTCCGGAAAACCGTAACCATATAAACGGAAAATTTTCCAAATGAATGGTTTAAATACCGTATATTTAGGTTTTATAAATATAATTTTCTTCTCAGAAATACCTTTAAAATACAATACGCTTATCTTATCAGCATTTTTTTTCTCCGTGCAAGCAACAAAGAGTAAAGATAAAAAATTTTTTTATTATTGCTATTTGCCCTTCTTGGATACTTTGCGTTATTAGAATAAATAGAACATGCTTTTAGACATTCAACATATCAAAATAAACCATTCGAACTATACTGAGTATTATTCGACACATTAAATGATATTATTTACAGCAGCAAACTCACGATAATTAAAGTTTACAACTATTGTATAATTGGTTCGATGAATTTACACTTAACACGCCTTATTTTTTTTTATATTTCGAAGCTCTTTAGTAGATTTATGCTCTTTAGATTTACATAAATTTGTTTTAAAATTGTAATTGTAAACAAAACAAAAGCGTAATATATATCTAAGAGAATTGATAACAATCGTTAAACAAATATTCGATGATGTAGCTTTTGAATTTACCAGACATGATTCATTGAAAATGAAGAATTATAGAAGTAAGCATAGAGAAACACCAGCGAGACTCTTTTCAGATTAAATAGAACTAATATCTAGCAAATTTATGTTTTTAGGACTTTTGTTTGACCAAGGAAAAGGAAATAAACACAATTTAATTTCCTTAAACAGAAAACAATGATTGCTATGTTGCTGAAAACATTTTTACTGACTTATTTTAAGATATATAAGCTTTCACTTATCTACTTTAAAATAATGTATCCAAAAAAGTCAATGCAGAAAAAAAAATTCATAATTGAGCACATTTTGAAGTTTTACACAGCTCATCATAGATGATAATAAAATTGAATGATAGTAGATAATGAAAACACTTTACGAAAAATATTTAAAAAGAAAAAAGTGATTTATTCTTCCGCCAACCTTATTTTTTAGTATATTCGTCGTAATGTCGAACTTTTAAAAATTATCATTTATTAGATATTTAATTTACAAACTGAAATTTTGATTTTTTTTAATAGTAATTTACTTTTAGTGAAAAACACAGCTTGATTTTATTCATTTTTTTATTTTTTTCTTCAAATTTCTGCTTTTGTGTTAACAGTATTTTTCACCGAGTTCCCTCCGATAAGAATGAAAAATAACGAGTAATATTTTTTACTCCTCTTTTTCTGATAATAATCACTAAAAGCGAAGATTATAAGAATAGTAATCTAGAATATATATATATAAATGAATGTGTGTGTGTGTTCTTTATAGACCCCTAACCCATCCAACTGAAAACTATGAAACTGATAGTTCGGAGCACGAGGAAGATCACTGTTGACATAGGAACATTCTACGATAAACCGAGCACAGCGGGATGAGGGAAAAACGAAATGAAATTTTCTGATTGGCTAAGCGTTAGCTATTGTTTTAAATTTAAAATTCAATGTTCTCACATATTTTAAAGATAACATGTGATAATTGCTAGTTAATGGCTCTATTTAATCAAAAAATAGTTTAGAGCATGGATTTAAATATTTAATTATTTTAAATTATGTCAGATAAATTCAATAAACATTACTTAATAGAAAGCGAGGTCTAGGTCACCCAATTTGTCACTTTGCCTGATACCACGCGCTCTTATTTTATTTATATTAATTCTTTTGATCGTGTTTCTAAAAATTTACTGATTTCAAACCAACGGTAAAGGAATAGAATAAAAAATATTTATGTATTCAAAAGCAAAATGAATGGCAATGCTACTAATTCGTTTAGGAGAAAGTAAAAAATCGACGCCAATGATACTTAGTTAAGATAATATATGCATATTGAAATAAAAGAAATAAGCTGTGTACAGATAGCAAAACTAGTAGAGTAAAGGTATTTATTTGTCTAGACGAACAGTAAGAAATCGTCATACTATCATTGATGACAATGATGTTTAATTAATGTTGGTAATGTGCATTAGTTGAAAAAAATTTTTATTTCTGAACTAAAAAGCAAAAATAAGGAGAATAGATAATAATTCGCATTTTGGGTAGCCGTAAAAAATCTGCATATTACTATTGACACTAATGCTCAATTAATATTGATAATGTGTATTAATTGAAATAAAATAAAATAAGCTATGTACTAAAAAGCCTTCCTCATGAAGGGAAGTTTAATGGTAAATTTACTGTAAAATATTACATATGACGTTTAATTCATATATATCATTGACGGTAATATGTGCTACTAGTATTATGGTAATTGGCGAATTGGTTTTATTAAGAATTCTACAACGGGTTTTCCGTTGTTTCAGAAAATATTTTTTTCAGTGGTAGCTAAGATAGTGTATTAATATTTTAATTAAAAGAACTTTTTTCCACCACTACTTATAAATATTTTAACAGTAAATTAAAGGTCAGATATAGAAATGGTCATGCTCTAAAATCCATATGAAGTTCTAATATTTTTTATTTTAAATCTACTTTAGTTCGCTGCGACTGACATATGTATAAACTCCAATGTTGAAAGGTTTTGTAATAACTACCAAATATAACAATATAGATACAAAATTTTATCTTGATGTATTAACTGATTATTAAAACTGCACCAATACTAAGCAGTTGTAATGCCGATACTTTGGAAGTAAGCGCTTTACGGCCCCTCGAAAGGGATATGTACCTGAGAAAATCACTTAATAGTGGTAAATTTTAACTATCATGAAGCGGCCGCGAGCAATAGAATCATGCCAAGTGATGCTAAATAAATTTTATACTTTTTCTAATGGTATGAATTACAAACAACGAGCTTTGCTTACTTCAATAACGTAACGCTACTGAAGATTACAACATATAATATTAAATTTAAAAAAAATTGAAATTATTTTAGATATATTAATTGAGAAACTTAGTGGAAGAGCCAGGTAAGTGACAATTTCAGAACGAAAAAGAATTACTTACGAATTATTTTATTACCAATTTATAAGATGGTTGGTCTAATAATTCTTTGATTTATTTTATTTACCACTGCATAATTTGCTTAAAAATCATGCAAGCATACTAGAAACTAATATGGATTACATATGTTAAGATAAAAGTGAAATCAAAAACAGTATGGGTATGTTACATTAAACATACCCATACTGACGCAACCACTTTATGTTATTTTTATCTAATTCATTAACTCCCCTAAAAATGTCATGCAGCAGATTCTCTATTCAAGCTCTTTAATTGTGTTGGTGTTAGCATTTCAGTTTTGAGCATGATTGCGTTGTGTTTCTCGGCACTGATTTACTGATTCTTTTCTTTGTTTTTAATTCACCGTATGCTAAGAACGGGCATTCTGCTAATTGTAAATAAAACAAAAGCAAAATATAATAAAAAACTAAAAAATTAAAACGCTTTCTCTGGTATTTGAAAAATACTTTCCATTTCAACAGCAAAAAGTATCTTTCAAATCGAAATTCGAATTTGCAGAAACATTTCATTAAATTAAGTCAACTAATCAAAATGAATCAAAGCAAAATGGCATTATTTTCATTAAGACCAGACGACAAATGCCGTGCAGGAAAAACATGTTACAGCATGAAACCTAAAAGAGCACTCTATACAATACTTCTGTACTACATACTATTTCAGAGTTATCTGGAAGAAGAATTTTCTCCCTTTTCTGCCAATTATACGTAATTCAATTAAACGTGGTAGTTACCTTAAGGCTATTGTCTTCAGAGATCGAGAACAAAGAGGGTGAAACATTTTCTCCTTTAACTTCCTTTGCAAAGGAGAAATTTGCTAACAAAGAAAGGATTTTATAAGTAGCTTCGTTTTAATAGCATGAAATGCAGATTTAAGTTGGATTTGCAAAACTCATAATTAAATAAAGATAGTGAATTAAAATAAAAGGAGATTTAATCGCACATAGGGAAATGCGCTCAAATTTTTCTTCTCAAATGAATTTTTAACTTAAAACTCGTTTATGGATTACAAGCATAAAAATGTAGATTAAACAAGTAATATGAAGAAAAAGAATTAAAATCAATTCCTACTTAGAATTTTTTTATTTTAGTTACTTTTTATTATGTAATTGCAATTTTCTACCAAGGTTTATATCAACTTGCCTTCGTATATGTCTGTTCGGGTGGAATTTTGTAATCGATTTTAAACTAACTTCCCGACTAGCTACAGACTTGAAATTTGGCACATAGTTCTGAATTGGATGACAATGCATAAAACTGAAGAGAAAAAAGACATACAAAGTAAAATAAAATTAAAATTAAAGAAAAATTAATATTTTTGCGATTGTCTTTTGTTGTCGATTCGATTATTTCAAATTAATGTCACATGTCAGTTGAAAAGGTTTGTGTACAGTGAGTGAAAAAATTAAGATTCTGGAAGTGAATATAAAGAAAAAAATAATATTTTTAAAAACTACGTTTTTGCAGTGGAGAATAATAATTAAAAAACAAAAATTTGAAAAACGAAAAACGTGGGGCTCATGAAATACATAACAGTACATATACACATACATATACACATTTTCTTACTCCTACTCATGCAGAACCACATACACAAACACATGCATATACACAAACATATTCCACATACACATCCACATTCAGATACAATTACAGATATACATACACATATTCTCATGAGCACACATATTGTTACTGTTATGTACTTCATGCACCCCACGTTTTTCGTTTTTTAAATTTTTGTTTTTTAATTATTATTCTCCCCTACAAAAACGTGGTTTTTAAAAATATTATTGAGATTTCGATTTTTTTCTCCCATATCAAAGTAAAATTGATTAATTAAATTTAATTAATGAATTAATATTTGGAAAAACTGTATTAATATCAAGTGTTAAAAAATGAATACAAGTTTGAAAAATGAATTTGAGATTGAGTGGATGAATAAAAAGTATTTTATTAACAATTGAAAATTAGAACAAGATATATAAATATTAGATCAATCTTAGAAAGAGTGTGAACTAATAGAAGGAATTGGAAAAAAAAGGAACTTGGTATCAGATAACTATAAGAGTATTAATATGGTGACGTGGACCACGCGTGCTACCACGTAATGCTCTTTATTGAAATTATCTAACACAGCGAATATAAAATAATTATACATTCTAATGTGCGCAATAAACAATATTTTTTTGTTCAAATAGAGCTATAATTTTAAAATTATTACTGATATTATCCTTGAAATATGTAAAAAACTTATTCCCGTATAGTAAAATGACTAGCTAACACAATGAGTAATACTTAAACATGTTAGTATAATAACATTAAAACAATGACTAATGCTTAACCAATCAGAAAATTCCATTTTATTTTTCACTCATCAATTCTTAATTAATGAATTAATATTTGCAAAAAATTGTATTAACATCAAGTGCCATTCAATACAAGTTTAAAAAAATGTATTTGAACTTGAGTGGATGAATAAAAAGTATTTTATTAACAATTGAAAATTGAACGAGATACAGGGAGAGAGTGAACTAATAGAAGGAATGGATAAAATAGATTATGATTTATAAATTTAATGTAACATATATATCTTATATTTCAGTATTGATTTTCAGTAGAAATTTGATTGAAAAGATTACATATATTTAAAAATGTTATTTTTTTTTTGTCATGTAGTATCAAATAATGTATCAAAACAGAGAGAAATGTCACGCAAAAAACACTATACTCGCCGTAGAAATTTTCAAAAGTTTATACCTTCTTTTAAACCTACAACTGAAGTAACATTTCATTACTAGAAATATGATTGCAAAGATTGCGTATGTATATTTAAGGATTTTAAATTGTACCTTTTCCCTTGAAAACACTTGAGGAAAACAGTTCTAGTAATATTAAAAAGCAAAATGAAAAATGTGTTTTTTTAAAGGATCAAATACGAATTAGAAGAGTTAATTATTTAGAGATAAAATAAAATGTTTTGAAGTTAATAAAATTGTATATAAAATTTAATAAAAGCTTTTGGTAGGATAACATTGAAGTTTATTTTTAAACAACTATTTAATTTGCTACATGAGAAAAGAATAAGAGTTCGTATTCAAGAAAATAAAAACTACGGCGTCCTACACATATTTAAAATAAAATATACCGAAAATTTTAAAAACATAAAACCTGTCAATTTTGGATAAAAATATTATCGTTACAATCTGACCAGCAGCGCATATAGTATAAGAATAAACGGCGAAAAAATGTTTGGTAAAATTACCTTACTCTATAGTAATAACATATCTGGTAAAAAAAAAGAAACAAAAGAGCAGATGAAAATAATACTCGTATTAAAAATAAGATACGTGTGGCAATGTTTTTTTTTTTTTTTCGTTTATGTAGTACACAGCCAGAAATTTCACTGAAAAAATGGTTACATAATAGTCTATTTAAATGTTATTTTACCATATTCAACCAAATCCGTTAAATAGCCATAAATAAGATGGAAATCTAACTCTTGGAAAAACCGTTTATTTAGCGCTTTCATCTAATACTGTTAAGTAACCAGAATTTTATAGCACCAAGTCCATCAAATAAAACCACTTATTTCCTTGCAATTGTTCACATATTATAGCCGAAAGGAATAATTTCTCAGTTTCATAACCGAGAGAACTGGGATTCGAGTCCCAGCGGTGACAGCACAATAATCTTTCAACAAATGATAAAATTCCAGTGTCCTGCCCTCCCAAGTTTGTTTCCTGATCTTTTCAGTGCCTATTACCTAACAAACAGCCTAGCTCAGATATCCAGTTTAATTTTTACGCTTTTGAAACCATACTAGCTGTGAATGGTTAAAGAACCGTATAGTTTTGTATTCATGATTTTATAACCATACTAATTGTAAACGGTTTCAGAACAGTAAACGTTATAAAATGTTCGTTACCGAAAACTTTACGAATAATCAGAAGGATAGACTGCTGCCGGTTATTATAACATAATTTTAGAAATAAAATTACAACAATGTAAAGGTTTCCCGGAAATCTGTTTTTTTTTTTCAATTATACTTCTTATTATCAGATGATTTACTAAAAAATACAAAACTGAAAAGCAAATTTAAGCAAATAAATTGTTTTTACGCCATACTTGAAGGCATCATGATAAATGTAATAAATTTTACATTTATTAAATTTTATTACTTATTATAATACCATATTGATAACTTTGCCAAAATCATGACAAAAGCTCTTCGGTTGAAATTACCGAGCTTTTATTTATTTTCCTAGAGCCAGAAACACGGTGAATTTTACCATTTTCTGTAAGTTTTAACTATACTTTTCTTTCTCTGTGTAGAAATATGGAAGCTTGAAAATTATTTGTTGATCTGCAGTGTTTCTAACTATATAATTTTTTCTGCCCAAAATCAAATGTTAAAATACGACAGTTCCAAAACAGTTCTACTATTTTATTATTAACTGAGACAGAAAGATTATTCGAATATTATTTCATCTTTATAATCTGATTAGTAATCATACATCGAGATGCAATTAAACAAAAATAATTCTTTTGCTCTATTCTTACTAGCTCAAACAACACCAAAACTATTCTATTGTCAGAGTCTTATTAATAAAAAGACCAATATTTATTACGATTTCGAACACAATTTTTCTGTTAGGATAACGTCAGTTCTAAGACTATTACATCAATCAAATGACGAAATACGACAGTTCTAAAACAGTTCTACTATTTTATTATTAGCTGAGAGAACAAGGCTGTTCCAAAACTATTCAAACTTTATATTCTGACCAGTAATCATACATCGGGATGCAATTGGACTAAAATAATTATTCTGAGCTATTCTTACTAGCTTTAACTACACCTAAACTATTCTACTGTCATAGTCTGATAAATAAAAAAATTAAAAAAAAGAAATTATTACGATCTCGAACAGAATTATTCTGTTAGGAAAACGTCTGTTCTAAAACTATTACATCAATCAATATTTTAAATTAAGAATAAGTAGATCACACAATGTTCATGAAACATATTCACTTACCTGATTTATATTAGTTTTTTAAAAAATTAGGAAAAGGAAAAAAAAACAAAATTGTTCGTTGTAAATTCTAACTAAGAGCAGATGAGTAGTTATTAACACTACAAAATATTTTATCACCACATTCTGACGAAACACTAAACTGCGAAATGAAACTAGACAAAATAGAAACTAGAAACTACACTGTAAAAAATGTATTCGATTGTCCAACTCTGACAAAAAGCATGCGTTAGAACCTATCTTTTCTAAAGCTATTGCGTCAGTATTTCAAATTGTGAAGTATTGTAAGAAATCCGTTCTCAAATCGAAACTCACCATACATGAAACATATACATTTAACAGATTTATATTTATTCTGTAAGTATTCAGAAACTTCAATCTTTGGAACAAGAATGTTGCAAAACTCGTCATATTCTGACCAATAGCAATTGTTGAAGTGTTTAAACTCCTAACTAATCTATTGTCACGTTTTGCATGTCAGCAAACATTTGAATTCATTTAGATAATTTATTCTAGTTGTTCTAAAGTTATTCCAGTGTCAAATTGCGATGAATAGAAAACGTCAAAATGTGTCTGTTCTAAAACTATTACATTACTCTTGTTATTTAAAAAATATTGAAAGAAAATTCACAAATCAAAAAACATACCACGTAGCGAACCATCAATTTTACGTAAAAATACTTAAATTTCACCTTTAAATTTCATTAAGCATTCGTAAATACGTAAAACAGAAAGGTCTAATCATAGCAGGAAATGGATACATAAAAAACGAAAAATTATACGTAAATAAATTCGTTTCTTTTACAAATAAGTTCATGAAATGTATACATTTACCTAATTAACGTTCATTTTATCAGAATTTATAAATAGCAAACCTCGGTATAACAGCTAAAAAATAAAAGTACCATCCTTATATTCTGACTATTAGCAAGCATGTAATTTTTAAAATTCCAAACTATTCTCTATCCATATCCTAACCAAGCATACCAATTTACAGTCAACTGTTAATACTGTTAACTGCTTCAACATTGTTCTATTGTGAAATTCTGATCAGTGTCGAAACACATCGGTTGTGAAACTATTACATCGTGAGTTTTAACTAAAGGGACTGTTAATAAATCAAAACACACCGTTTACTGAATCTATATTCATTTTATAAAATCTTACGTGTTTAGAACAAATTTATTAATATCCCCAGACCTCGGTATCATATAAAGATGAGCTACATCATAACCTCAAAATGTTTTCATATTCTTGGCGTTATTTCAACAAAAGTCTGTCCCGATTATATTATTTTGTGACAGATTTCAACATCAAATACATATATTATAAGGTAAGGTGTTAGTATTTTTTATTCGCTGAAATTTCAATAACTCCATATCGTTGTGTACACAATGTGACTCGTAACTTATTTCAGTATTGCCAAGAAAGGAAATGGAAGTCGCAGTAGATATATGAAAAGAAAATGGGACACAATCTGCCTGTGGGTAAATCCATTAGATGATTGGGAAAAATACATCCAATCGCACCTTTCACACATACCTGGACGGGAAGAAAATGACAAAGACCCTCAATACTTTCTTGAAAAGGATGGGCACAAAAGAAGTCGGTATTATCTAGTACGTGGTGTGGACCAGTTTCTCTAGATGTTCTCCCACCCAATGGCTTGATGGATTAAAAGTGGTATACTAGAGTTGAAGACGTGAGTCTTTCTCTCTTTATAAGATATTTCACAAGTAGATGATATTTGAAAGATTTGAGATAGATTTGTAGAAAGAAAATTACTTTTGAATGGTGTTAACTCAAAATAAGTCTTAAATTTTCTTGATTAAAGTGTTTACTAAAAAAGCGCTTCAAATATTCTAGATTAAAGTGTTTGCTAAAAATGCTATTCAAATATTCTAGATTTAAAAATGCGCTTTAAGTGTTCTGGATAGAAATGCTTACTGAAAAATGGCATAAGTTTTCTATATTTGAATTTTAAATGAAAATACTCTTCAAATCCTAAAAATTAAAGTGTTTACTAAAAACATCTCTTAAATGTTCCATATTAAAGTGTTTTAAAAAATTCTGCTTCAAACGAGGATTGGCAAAAATTTTAAATGCACTTCATTTATCCAAGTGTTCGTTATGAAATCTTTCTTCGACTCTACATTTATATTTGAGCTAAATAAAAAAATTAGTTTTTTTAATCAATTTTAATAACATTATGCATTATTTAAGAAATAAAAACTTTGCTTCATTTCGACACCTTCATAAGCTAAAGCTTTCGTCTCATTCATAAACTTTATGATATTTATTTATTTATTTTTTTCTGGTAACCTTTTTTACATTTGACTTTCAGCCAGAGGAAATATGTGTATTAAATATATTTAAGAATACTTTACTATTGTGATCATAATAACTTTTTAATAATTACCTGCTTAGTTAAAAAATAAATTAAAGTTAAAAATGTCCTCAAAACTTACGTTCGATAAGTGAATACAGAATAATGTAAATCTGATTCAATGAGTTGCGTAAAATAACTGGAATCGGTTAAAAGCACAATCTACCAAATTGATATACTTATACACGTGACATAACGTTACTCTGACAATAGATATGAGCATGACAGAGAGAAAATATTGATATTATAGTTTCGAATGCAACCAAAACCCGGTAGAAAGGCGGAGGTCTGCCCTACGACAGCCATTAAAGAAATCCGATGCTTTGCCATCCGATCGTCCTGTCATGTTCCTTATTTAACCTTATCGGTGCATCTTTCTTATAAAATTCCCACTGCACAGTTTGGGTTCGTTAAGTCTGCACTGTATATGTTTGTTAAGATTACTAAATTAATACTTGCAAAAGCCTTCTCTCCTCCAATAGGTAATAATACAACCCACCAATAGCCACCGAGGGGAAAACGATTGAAGATATAGGGAGAGTGTGAACTAACAGTAGGAATTGAAAAATATACTTATTTTCTTAAAGCACATTAGACAAACAATTAAAACAAGCTTTTCTCTCTTGAAGTGATGAATTTTTATAAATTAGACAGATTTTTAAAGTTATTCATTTGGATTGAATGTTTGTTTTGTGTTGTTTGAGGTAGATGTGTACTTCATTTCAATAGTAGGAGTTAAAAAATAAAAAAATACTGTTAATCTTTCAATGGGCGATACAAAAATATTTTATTGGAAAACCATACTTTAATGACTTTTATATTATTTAGCAAACAAATAATAATGAAATATATTTGGGAAAACTGTAATCTATTATGTAGTTTTCCGGCCAGTAAAAATGTACCGACTGTGTTAAGCTGTGCTAGACTGATACGTTTTTATGTTATGCAGAATTTTTTAACATTAATATCCATCGCATCTCTCCCAAAATCTTGTTCAAATTTTCTATCATAAATAAAATACATTTTATTCATCCATTCAAGTTCAGATACACTTTTTTTAAACTTCTAGTAGATGACATTTGATGTTAATACAGTTTTTTTTAAATGATAACTCATTTATTAAATTTAATTCTTTCATTTTATTTTTAAAAGGGAGAAAATTTTTTAATTATTTAATAAAAATTAACTAAAATACATTTTTTTTTGTTGACCTAAGTATTAATTCTCGTTAAAAACAGGATTTTTCCATATTATTTGTTCTTTATTTATACAAGAAATAAATATTATGGTCACTTCTGAAGAAAACTCTCTCCTGACTAAACTGCTGGGATCATATTTCTTAGATTGTCATTAGCTCCTATTTTTTTGGGGTCAGGATTTCAAACCCTACGAAAAAATTTATTTTCATTCAGAGAGGGCACCTTCTATTTTTTGATATCGTTACTTAAAATGTCGTTTTCAAAAATTAATTGGCGCAGTTGTTGTCATCCCCTCAACCCATTAAGATTGAAACGTGAAGATCCGATCATTAGATTAAAGGTTTTTCAATTGTATTCGGGCGGCACTGTATAAACTGATTTTTTATTATCCAATACTAGTTTTTCATGATTTCAGAGACATACCATTTTTCCATATGAACTAAATAATTCGAAATAATTTAGAAGCATGTAAAAAATAATGGAAACATTAAGAAATTCGAATATTGATTAATGAAGTAAAATATGACCGCTAATTTTTTTTTATTCATAACATGAAACTTTTTTTTAATACTTTTACCGTAATATTGCAATGTAGTTTCAAAAAATTATATTAAATTCTGAAATTAATCAATCTGTTGATTATTAATTCACCGAATTCAAAGTAGCGCAGAGATTAGTTAAGATGAAAAATAATCTTTTTTAAATTCATTTTAATTTTTAATCATTCTTCTTTTCGCAACGATGAAAATACATTGGAAATAAAAAAAATGAATGAAAGAAAAACAACTAAGATTAAAGAATGAAAAGGAACTAAATCATTATTCAGTTTTGTTATATTTTACAAAGATTTTCCCAGTTTTTAACATTTTTTTTTTTTGTTTAATGTAGCGTTCATTAAGAGGTAGCCCCTAATGGAACGCGTTCTTCTTCCTTTTATTGCTTTTTTTAGATTAAAATCGAATAAATTCCAGCACTTAAGGCTTCCTTTTGAACTCTCGAAATTAGGAAAGTTAAGTAGAGGCTGTTTTTTAATCAATCTATGGAAGTTTTTCATTGAAAAAAGAGAAAATTTTAAACTTCATATCGAATAAATTAGTTTTTTTGTATTTCAATATTTTTATATTATAAAAAAAATGAATTAGGTTACTTTAAACTTTAATGTTACATTTAAAATGTGTTTTATTAAAGAAATGCTGTTTTTGAATTTATTATAAAAAAAAAACTTAGATTTTATGTCAGAAATGGATTTAAAGCTGTAAATATGTTTTAAAATTAAGAGATTTTATCTAAATTATTTTAAATAAAGAGCATATCCTTCATTTGTATAGTTAAACAAAAAAGATATTGAGTAAAAGAAATATTTTTGAAAAATTATTTTATTTTTTATTCTATTAAATCAATTACAATTTTTGATTCCTGAAATCGTTCACTTTTATTTTTTACCAATTTTTAAACTGAATTCATGTTTTAACCCTCTTAGCGTCAGTTCCTGCTTTTTCTGATGCTTCAGAAGCGGGCAATTATTTCTGCATTAAAAAACCGGCGTCTCTATGTTATTGAATCGAGAAAACAGTGCGTACTAGGAAAACTTTTAGCACAATTTTAACCAGGAGCTCAACGATTGGAAGGTAAAAATGACAAATATATACATTCAAAAATGAAATGTAGACGGGTGAAAGTTTTATCCGAGTTTCATGTAGAAACAAAAATGGCAAGAGGACATTTTAAAAATTTCCAGACCTCTTGAATACCAGGTGCAGACCCGTGGTCGCTCAGGGGATAAAGCGTTCGTCTTCCAATGAGGTGAATCGGGTTCGATTCACAGCGATGGCTGGTCGATAGAAATTCCGCACCTAACTCACACCGACCACAGTGCTGACTTCAAATATCATAAGTGGTAGACGGATCATTGGTTAGAGTCCCAGTGCAGTCAGGCTAACTGAAGGAGGTTTTCTTGGTATTCCTCGTGGTATATTTCGTGGTAATTCAAAGGCGAGTTAGTTCCATCAAAAAGTCCTCCACGATGCAAGTTTCTCTTAAAACATGATCCAGGAGTTCCCTTGTCTTCTGGATTGGGTTTAAAATTGCAAGGCTATGTAGTTGAAAATTTGTTGCAGATTATATCATGCAGATTTAGTTCCCGATTGCAAGAGGATAAAATTTACACACACAATTTTTTATATTATTTTGTCTATAATTTTGTTTTTGATACACTCTATTAATTTTGATTACTATAAAACGCGTTAAATGTGTTTAGCAAAAGATATTATATAGTAAAGTTAAATTATAGAATTAAAGTTAAATTATATAAATTATAGAATTATTAGCTTTGCAATCTAATATCGACTATTATAATTGCATTTACTTACTCGAAACAGCTTTGTCTAAGTGTTATGTGAGAAATGTATCTAACTTATTTCCCATTTAAAAATTGTTAAACCGGCTATAAATTACAAACCGTTTTAAAATGCATATTATAAAATGTTGCTTAATTAGCTAATATCATAAGATTACGAAGCACTCTTAGAACTTTCTCACACTTTTCTTAATTTTCTTCCTAAAATTAAGCAATAACTGGTAGCAGTTTGCCTATCCAATTAACCATGAAGTTTACGGTAAAGAACCTTTTTTTTTTACCTTTACGGTTTTTTAACCATTTGCAATTAGCATGGTTCCAAAATTATAAAAAAAAATTTAACTGGGCATTGGAGCTAAGCTTCTCGTTATGCAATAAAGCTAGGTTGTAGTTAAAGAGTATTTTATCAAATGAACCATAGAATGTGGCTTAATTAGTTTACCTGGTTGTTTTAAATATCATATTACACTTTACTAAACTAGAATAGACTAATACAAGACATGTTTGCTGTATGCAGCTTTATGGTGCTGCCATCTGTGCTTGGATGAGAGTATCGTATTACAATAGTCCTGGGTCACCAATCAGGGGGTGCAGGATATAGGAAACTCTTCAAGTGTGGGAGGGAGGTTCGATCCTTGCCGGCCGAAGACTCTCCGTGTAGTAAATGGTGACTGATGCACGTTAAATCTGTCGAGTCTCAAAGTCCTCCATGTTCCCATAACAAATCAATACCTCTGGGGGTACTGATCCAGGAGTTTCCTTGTCTTCTGGATTGGTTTCAAAATTACAAGGCTACGGAGTTGAACATTAGTAGTCGTAAACCCATGAAATTGGGTCGACTGTTCAACGACGGTTATAAAATAAAATAAAATAAAATAAAATAAAATAAAATAAAAAGTGTTGGAGGGAATGGAAGAAATATTGTGGTGCCTACATTGGGACACGAACATCCATTCTGTCGGTAATGAGATTGTCAGATTAACCCTCTCGGCTATAATATGTACCCAACTGCAAGGAACTAGGTGGATTCATTAGGTGGGCCTATTTGGTTCGATAACTTCTTGGTTGTTTAATCGTATTAGATAAAAGCAGTTAATAAACGGTTTTTCTCGCAGTTAACAGCATGAATACCATATTATGTATGCTTATTTGACTGATTTGTTTGAATATGGCAAAAAAGCAATTAAATAAATTGTTATTTAGGCCTTTTTTAGAGAAATTTCTAACAAAGTTTGATAAAGAAACACCACTTTTACTTCTAAACTTTTGATTTGGAATAATAACTAAAGCCATAAATGCAATAATAGCAGAGAATATTGCGAAAAATGAATGATTGATAAATACTACTGACATACAAGATTAAGTAAATGATAACGAAATGTTAAAAGGTAAAAAATATCTTTATGTTTATTAGTTTTCTGCTGATGACAACCGAAGAAATCGATATTTTTGTTATTTAAAGATCCTAACATGTGATTTTTTTTGGCCAATAAGAAAGATTATGAAAAACGGTTTTACACAACTATCTTTTTATGTTCTATAAATTTATAATATATATATTTGTTTTTACATTAATAATAATATTTTAGACACATGAAAATCTAATAAAAGGAAAATAATTTAACCTAAAGCAAAATACATTATGATGCAAATGCAAAGTTTTAAATCTTGATGAGTTTTATAATTTTGATAATAAGCCCATGCTATATCCCAAGAGCTTTTACACATTTACCTATTGCAGAAAAGTAAATCTGTTTTAGAAAGGTAAAGCAGCTCTTAGAAAAGAACAATAAATGTCTTTATTGTCTCCTAGAAGTCTTATAACTTGAGTTAATATTCTAAACGTAATTCAATTTCCGTATATTCTAAGCACTTTAAGATATTAAGTAAAGTCCCAGTCGAAGCAAATTCTTAATAAAACTAAAGTAATAGAATGTTTAACAAAGCATTAGGCGCCATTTAAAGCTGGTTAAATCATATCTGAGGCGGGAAAATTTTTGTGAATTAATACTCACTTTTTATTACCATTTCTTTTTGTTTTTTGAAATAGTATAGTGAAAAAAAAAATTTTTTTTTTCATCGAATTATTTGAAAATAAACCTTTTACGCAATAAATGCCTTATCATATTAGAAAAGTCGAAAAGTTCTACATTTGTAAATACCATAAGGTACTTACTCTAAGTGGAGTTAATATTTTTATATTAAGGTATTTATTATAAGTAAAATTAATATTTTTTAAAGCTTATATGAAAGTTTAAACAAATCTCTTATGCTAATATTGCATTAAAAGTATATTGAATAAGTTTTTTTCTTACTTTGAATAAATTTTTATATTAAATAAGTCCTATTGATATTATTTTTTTCCACTTGAACATGCAATAAACAAATTTGATTTTCTCTAGAAGAACATTTTAATTTTTATTAAAACTTCGCGTATCGTTTTAGAGGTTGATTTTTTATTTGTTTCAAATTATATATTTAATCGTAGTTTTAAATTATATTTCCTGTAAAAGCATGTAAAATGGGACTTAATTGTTTAAAGAAAACCGTTACGTTAAGAAAGAGTAACTCAACAGAACTTAGTTTTGCAAATTCAATTATTATTTCTTCGCATTCATTCACAAAATGTAGCCAGTATTTAGTATAAACAATTATAAGCTTACTTGATTCAATGCAAACTCTGGCAGTTTATAAGTAATTCTAGTTAGCATTATTATTCAAATATACTTATATTATTCAACATCAGACAAGACAAATAAAACTTTTCTTTGTGAATTATTTCATTTGAATCATTATAAACATTTAAATAATATTCTTTTATTTAACAAAGCGAATAAAGTAATTGTAGGCAAAATATTGCTATAAAAGCAAAATGTTCTCCTGAAAGTTTATAAATTATTCTAGTTAGCAATGTAATTTTTAATTTATTTATTGATATTTTTTATCTCTTTAAGATGGTTGTCATTACCCCAAGGGGTTGGATTTCTACCTGTTGGTCTGTAGAAGGTATTTTATTTACTTCCACCCCCACAGATAAAATAGATGTAGCCGTTCCCCTGTCTTAATTTTCCTAGAAACCTCTCATCCCCAACAGTACGACTCAATATGGGTCATTTCTAAGACACCTTCGTTAAGACAAGACCAGATTTATACTTCAATTCCAATTTAAGCCAGAACACATTTCCAACTGCCAAATCATTCTGGCTTTTCTTTTTGAACTCAGCTTATCACCAGAGAACATCCTATACAGTATTCAGATGCCAGAAATAGCAAAACTCATTCTCTGCACTTTTTTGGAAATATTTAGCACCACCGTTAACAAGACAACAGCACTGATATTTTCTTTAAGTTTAAAAATAATTATGGTTGCTATATAATAAATCCGCGGGCCAGGTTGTCAAGCGGTCAATGTACCTGACGGTGAAGTCAATGGTTGCGGGTTCGAATCCGTTATACTGGTGATATATTAAATTTAAACATTACTGTAGTGTATCTATCAATACAAAAATACCATTTCGATTCCCTAGTATATAAAACATTTTAACTCGATTCTATGTTGGGCTACCTTTTCATAGATGATGGTTGACATTGCCGATAACTACTCATTCCCCACATTGGTGACATTCGGACGTGATGTGAACATGCCTAACTTGACAGAAACTCCCATTTCAAAATGAATAAGCCTATCTTAACAATAAAGCCCACTTCGATTTGAGCAGCCCGCCCTACTTCGGTGAATGGTTCACATCGATCAGTTGACTTGCTACTTGTGACTGCGACATTGTCCTGCTGTTGCTTCTCAGTCTCGATCACTCACAACGTACACACTCGACTGCTAAAGGCAACACAGAAGCGACCACGACCGTGAATTTAATACAGCTCTCACGATCATCACTCAAAAAAAGTAAGGTGATCTTAATAGCTCTCCCGGCATCTCACAAAACAGCAATGAATAAGCTGGTGGTATCCGTTCATCGAATTATATCACAGATAAAATTCTGGTGGGGAAATACTGTAGTGTATCTACCAATACAAAAATTCAATTTCGATTCCCTAGTATATAAGACACGTTAACTCGATTCTATGCTGGGGTACCTTTTCATAGATGAAGGTTGACATTGTCGATATCTAATATCCCCACAATTACTTAATACCCCCATACCCTAATGGATATCGACCAGCTATAAAAAATAATGTAGTTCTAGGAAGAAAAATAATAAAGTACCAAGAAATTAAAGGCAAAATATTGTTAGAATTTAGTATAAGCAGTTACAAATAACTATTGAAAGTTAAATGGTACCAGCTATAAAATATTTTTAAAGGTCAATATATAGTAAATATGACTTTTTTCTGTTGCATGCAAAAGTCCCCTTTGTGGTATTATTGTGTAATCATTATTTCTCTAATGGGTAAAATTCGAACGAAGAAAGTAAACAGATCAGTAAAAAGTGAACAATTCAGTATTTTTTTTAAATGCACTATTTGATAGTTTTTCTTTGAAGATTATTGTTCCATAACATTGAATTGATTTTTGCAAAAATGTAAAAGTTACAGCATGATATATCAAGCGCGGCGCATAACGCAGGGCGTTGTGTGACATGTATGAACAAGTTAACTTATTTACTCATTTTATTTACATATTTGCTCACTCATATCAAAACAACTCAGTAAAATACTATACTTTTGAAAAAAGAATTCGTTTAAATAGTGTAAGAAAAAGAATTAATATTACTTTCAATATGAATAGTTGAAGTTGCGATTTATTTAGCTGTAATAATTTTCAATGAAGGTTAAAAGGGTTATTCAGGGTGCGTAGCCAAATCTTTCAGCAAAAAAGCACTTTTTATGTAATTTTTAAGCACTCAAAAATATTTTTAAGCACTATATACATTAACAAATTGCAAAATAATTTTCCAAGACTTTACATGATCAAGAGAAAATAACTAGTTTCTGACAAAGAACTCCTTTCTTGATTATATTAGCCGTTATAAAATGATCGAGAGACTTTTTTGTTCGATATCAGTTAGGTGGAAAATGAAAGTCTGAAAATGAGAATATCTTGCAAAATGCAGCAGAGTTGCACATGAGAAGGCAATTATCTCGCCGAACCCAGCTCAGTAGACGCACATACGGACTCGCAAGTATTTCACTAGCAAATAACGAAAAAAAAATCTCATGTTTTAAAAGGAAAAATTAAGCACTTTTTAAAAACACCCAATGTAAAAAGTACCTTTAAAGGATTTTAAATAACGAAAATCAAAAATTGGCACCTTTAAGGTCTTTTAAATAACGAAAATCGAAAATAAGCACCTTTAAGCACTTTTTAGGAAAGCTACGCACCATGGTTTTTGACAGTTTTGGAAACTTTTAAGAATAAATAATAAAGGCCCAGAAGCCACGAAAATATGCTCAAAATAAAGATGACCACAGAATTTCGACCAATGCTATAAAACATATGAGGCGTCATATGAGGAATGATTGACAAGAAAAAGGCACTAAAAACTGCTGAAAAGGTTGAAGAAAATGCATTTTACGAATTTGGTATTTATGTTACCGTGAATAACCGAAATCAAGATAACGTCAACTTTACCGGTGAATGTCAACAATCACATAATCGGTTTGATGAATGTCCGAAATATTAATTATACTAGATTTGATATTCATTTATTTGTTGATATTATTACATTTATTCGATATTTTAATATCTGCTGAAGATAGAATAGGAGAAACATCAATGTTCGGAGTATTGGTTACATGCTTACTGGGCAGTGGCACTTGATCTAAAAAAATTGATGTAGGGCATACCGGGCAATTATATACCAGACAGTGACAATTAACTAGACACTAGACAATTAACTACTAACTAACGGACATTTATCAAAGCGACTATGTTATTGACAGCATTTACCGATGGACGCCAACAATCATCAATTTTTGTCATTCACGATAACATTTATATATTATTTGCAAAATTTTACATATTACTATGGATTATTTATCACAAAACTTTAAACTTAATTTACTCAAAACTATGTCTTTCTTACGTACTGTATCTCTTATAAGTTTTTCAACCGATTTACTTCAAAATTTGACACAATGTTCACAATAAATATAGTTTTCGATTAAATATTATTTTTAATAATTAACTTGCATCATTATTTCATTTCACTTATTAAAATGTATAATATCCCGTTTCTTTAGTTAATATTCATAAACTACTAGCAAAGTATATTAAAAACTAATCATGATCATTTTTTGCTGAGTATTTCATTTTTAATTGGTAATATTACTACTTCATTTTTAAGAGAAATAATTATGACTACCGTAATTACGACTAATGAGCTGTGTCATTCTAAATGCTCAATCGCTTCTTTTATTAATTTTTCCGGTTCTGTCAACACCCAAAACTCCTTTTTGCTCCCATTCCAAAAATTCGTAGCTCAGCAATGTTCACATTGTGTTAGAATAACAAGTCCAAACTTGCAGAAAATCAATTGCATATCATTTGTACCAACTTCAAAGGACACATTTGTTTGTTTTTTTTCCTTTTTTTTATTAGTCGTGTGTAATGTAGGCAATCCGAAACAAAATGATTTATAGTCGCGTAATTTTAACTGAAAGAAATCACGTTTAAGTGCGTATGGGTTTAATAAAGAGCAACTTTATGCCATAATATTAAGATAAAACAACAATATAAAAGGTGCGCCTAAATATATCCAAAACTAGCGTTAGTAACTCCTGAAAATATAACATAAATTACTTTCAGCATAGCTAATAAGTTTCAATGTAGCCTCTATATATCATAAAATAATTCTATGTGAACTTGAAAAAATTAAAAAAAAAAATTATATTTTCCATTCTAACGCTCTTAATATCTTCTTTCGGAATGTTTTTTAGTGTTAAAGTTTTTATTAGCGTCCTTCGGGATAGTGTTTAGTTCTAAATATTCTTAATGGCTTATGTCGGAATTTTTTTAGTTCTAACTTTCATAATGTTTTCTTTCGGAGTGCTCTTTAGTTCTAACTTTCATAATGTCTTCTTTTGGAATGCTCTTTGGCTCTAACTTTCATAATATCTTCTTTTGGAATGCTCGTTAGTTCGAACTTTCATAATGTTTTCTTACAGAATGTTCTTTAGTTCGAACTTTCATAATATCTTCGGTTGGAATGCTTTTCAAAACTAACTTTTATAACGTCTTCGTTTGGAATGCTTTTTAGTTCTAAATGTTCTTAATGACTTCTTTCAGGATGCTCTTTCGTTCTAACTTTCATAATATCTTCGTTTGGAATGCTTTTCAGTAGTAACTTTCATAATGCCTTCTTTTGGAATGCTCTTCAATACTAACTTTCATAATGTTTTCTTTTGGAATGCTCTTCAATACTAACTTTGATAATATCTTCTTTTAGAATGCTCTTCAGTTCTAACTTTTATGATGACTTGTTTTAGAATGCTCTTTAGTTCTAACTTTCATACTGTCTTCTTTTAGAACACTTTATAGATCTAACTTTCATAATGGCTTCTTTCAGAATGGTCTTAAGTTCTAACTTTAATAATGTCTTCTCTTTTGTTATAACATTCTTAAAGTGCTTTTTCGAAATGCTGTTAAGTGCTAACGTTTTTAATGTCTTCATCCTTATGTACATGCTGTTACATAAGAGAATTTTTCAGTTTTGAAAAATAAAATCTAATCGATTCGTCCGAAGCGTACGGTGAATGATTTATTTCCACAAATTCGGAATGCATAAAAATTGCTAAAAAAGCAATATTTAAGGTTGTTGGAGTCATTAAGAAAATCGCAGCCTCAGAATTAAAAATCACCCCGAAGAAAAACTACAACAGTTGTTTCTGAAGTTTTTAAATTCTAGAGCAGAAGTACATTGCGGCAACTGAACTTTGAAACATATTAAATAGGAATTCGGTTAACATTCAGGGGACACAGAAAAGTCTTACAATTCTTACTGTTTGGTATACTCGAGAATTTATAGCAAAATATGTAGCCGAAATGCTCTCTGTTAACTTTTGTTTACACAGTTTAATCAAATTGGACTTATTTTACACGGGAATCACTAAAGATAATAACTCCTGGATTTCGATGCAATTCTATGTAACGATATTTCATATTTGACAGACAGATTGTTTACAAGTTTCGTTTTTGAGTGCAGTACTTTTACGTGTTTTCACATATATATTCAGACTGAATTACGTGAAGTCATTGAACAACTGCCAGCAATTTTTGAAACTATACAAGCAATATACAAATGATAAAATTTTATCAGTTGGACACTGGAGATTGATTGTTAAATGACGAACTTTCGTTTTACGTAAGGATAACGGTAATGCAAAGATATTTCAAACTTAACAAACTTTTTAGAAGTGTCTTTTTTGCAAGAAGAGCAGTTCTTAAGAAGTTACTATTTAAGCAATTTTGCTAGTTAAATCTTTAATTTAACACTTTCGATTCACTTTTGCTACAGCACTTACTTGACTCCTTATTAAAGCGAATTGTTTTATATTTCAGTTGTTACAATAACGTTTAACGTTAATGGATCTAATAAAGTTTTACATCATCATGCATAGAAATATTTCCCTAAAGTAAATGAATTGTGAAAGCAGAATGTACGCTAATTTCGTCGTGGCAAAAACTTAACCTTCCTGTACAATTTTACGTGAACAAAATACCAATCTGTAATTTTTCAGCGATATTTTACCACCACAATTTTTTTTCAAATTTTTTCTCAGACGAAATTTTGCTCCAGACTATTTTAAATGTTCATATTTCGAAAGGATAATTCGCAACGGCAAGTTGAGACTTGACAAACAGACTTCTTACAAGTTCCTTTCTTGATTGAGGTACTTTAATATGCTGTCAGTTAAAATTATCTCAAACTTGAGAGGCTTTACAATATCTTTTTTAAGAAGAACTTATTCTTAAGGAGTTAAACCATTTTCCTTCTTCAATTGTAACACTACTGATTCACTTTTACTCCGAAACTTGGTTGACTCATTACCGAAGCGGACTGTTTTATCTTTCAGTTGCTACAATAACGTTTAATTAACAGAGCAAATGAAGTTTTACGACGTCACGGACGGGCATCATCGATTGACGTGTGTCGTTCGTTGTCATCATCATCGTTTTCGAGGGACCACCGCCTCTAACTTTGCCACAAACCCAGAGTCCTCATTATACGATCGCAGATAAGAGGACACATTTATTTCATTTGATCGCGCTTCTGCATTAGAAAGAGGACCTGAAGACGATTTTCCCCCAGGAGAGGGACGGAAAGTCGTTAAGTACCTAAGAATTCTGGTTGTAAAATGTTTATGATAATATTAACTCACCGAGGTAAAATTCAATTATGTTTTTCAAGATACTTTTAAACAGCTAATTCGTATTTTAATGTAATAGTTACGATGGAGTTTAATTAAAATGTTGATGGTTTTTTTAGAGATAGAATCGCGATATAGAATGATATGTTTATGAGAGTTGAAACTAGGAACAAGGATGTTTTTTTCTTTATGAATGCTTTTAAAAATGTTTATTGTTGGCTCTAGCTCAACTCGTTTAATTTAAGTTTTTGTTTGATAAGTTTCAAATAGTTATAGATTAGTATCAGTAGTAAGGAAAGTTGCTAAATTATCGGACATTCAGATATCCCCATTAAAAATGTTTTGATTTTTACAAAACTTGTGATTCGTTAAAAATAACCTTCAAATACAGTTAATACTTGATAATATTCAACACATTCAACTTCATATTTGCATTTCCGTGTTTTTCATAAAATTTTATTTTTTACAACATGTATTTATTTAAAAATTCCAGCATTCTACATAACAAAATAATAAGAGATTACGTTAACTTATACTGTCAATCCAGTATCATTTGTAGATTTTTAGGCTAATCAGAGTCAAGTGGATTAAGATTCTCAAGATGTTAAATGAATAAAAAATAATTTAGTGAATCATTGCCAATTTACTTTCAAGTTCAGATTTTGACAATAGAACATATTGATGAAGTCTTTATTAGTCCACAATCTTTCGTTTGGTGTGATCCAAAGGCGTTATTCTATAAATTCGCAATACTAATTTAAAATAGTTGTGACATATCATTCGCAGTCTTGGCGTTTTATATTTTACCAAATGAATGGATTTTTAAGGATAATCTTCGGCTGTTATTTACCAAATGTACTTTTTTACTCCAAATGCAATCCAAGACAGTCACTTAATACTTTTTTTCCCACTAAAATCTTAGGAGTCTGAAATTTTTGCAAACTAAATCAATCTTAAGTTTAAAACTCAAGTTTTTTTTTCCGAGTTTTTTTTTATTTATTTAAATATTGCTTAGAACCTACATCCAGTAGTTTTTTTCAACTTTGACTCATTAAAATGTAATTTTTATTGTTAATTATTTAGAAAGCAGCTCTCAATTTGTTTAGAAAAAGTAATATTTTAATTGCATACGATCTAATACTACCTTTAAACTTTTTAGGGAAAAACACTAAATAAACATTAATGTTTTAGAAGTGATCTTATTTTGAATGCATCATTGAATAAATAAATCGACATTTAGATGATGTTGGCGAGTAAAGTGGTTTCTGTAATGTAAACTAAATCTATATTCTTTGCTAGCCGGAAGCATAAAATTACATTATACTGCATCCGATTATGGTAAATAGGGGGTTGCGGCGAATTGCTTAATCGATACTTTATATTTGCTTATTATTTATTGATTTATTTTAAAGTTATGAAATCCATTAATGAACAGTAGTATAGATGATGAAATAATAAATTCAGAATTGCGCTTTTATGTGTTATTAAGGGTGATTCTACGATCATGGGACGAACTAGGTTGAGTATGTGGGGATAAGAGTTATAGACCCTATCAACCTACATCTATCAAAAGGTACCCCAAGATCGCATCAAGTTAACTTGTCTCATATATAAGTATATTGATGTTTAATTATCGAAGTGGTAGTTACGGCGCAATACTCCAACGTCAGAATTTTATCAGGGACAGAATGCGATGCACGGATTCCCGGTTTTGCAAAATTTCGGGAGAGCTGTATTAAGTTCACCGGGTTTTGAACTCTAGTAATGAGACCTGTAATAAGATTGATGAGTTTTGTGCGTTTGTTGCGAGAACCTTACGGTAGAACAGTTTAAGGAAAACTGATACCGTGCCAGTTCGGTCCCTACGCAGGCTGATCAACCCGCAGGCTGAACCACCCGCTTACTGACCGCAGGCAGTGAAGCTTCACGTCGGTGTTCTAGTGGGAACCGCGTCTTTACGATAAGTCCACTGCGGGATGCTACCTATATGGTAAAACTAGAGCTTTATTTTTAATAAAATTTTAAAAATTACAAAAAAATAGTTTTTAAACAGTCCATAATAAGTAAAATTCAAATAATTACAAAAACAATTTTTTTTTATTTAAATATTAGTTTAATCTTATTAGGAGGTGCCATATTTTAAATTTCTTTAATTTTATTTAAGAGCAGCATACTGATGAATAACATGAAATAGTCTGAGATTTATATTAAAACACCCGTATCAGAAAGTAGAAAATTTTGAAAACAAATTTTATGGTTCTGAGCTTCTACCAGAAATTCCTATGAATGATGATAAGTGGTATAAAGTTTGACAGCAAATATGATCCTTTGGATATCGTCTCGTCTAGTATAATTTATCCATGTCGTTTCGAACGAAGTGAGTGTGTTAAACTTCGATCAAAGTTCGGGGCTTGGCTATGTTGGCTGGATTAGTACATCAAACAGGGATCATTGAAGGAAAATTCGCCTTCCTTTTACGGTGAGTGATTTCAAGGTAATTGGAACATCAGTTGGAGAGAGAGAGAGGCTTAGAATGGAAAAGGTATAGAACAAATTTTGAATACTCCGTGATACATATAAGTTTTTTTCTCATTACGCTTTTACAAGCTGGTTTTTAAATATTAAAATAAAAATTAAGACTACACTGAGAAAAAGTATGGTTAAAACTACCAGAATATTGAAAAATTTACCATGTTTCTGGTTCTATGGGAGGAAATTAAAAGATCGGTAATTTTTAGCGAATCACATTGGTAATGAGTCATCCAAAAGAAATCTAAAGAAGTCTAAAAAAATCTAAATCACGTTAATAAATACAGGACTTTATTTTATATAAGGAGATCAATAGCAAACAATTATTTGTGATTTAGTAATCAAAATTAAGATCAAGATAAAAAAATTTAATACTAAAAATATATATCCCTGAATTAATTTGAATTCATTTTCAATTGAAGGTTTAAAAGTAACTAAATTTAATGAATCAATTGTTATGTTTTTAATCATCGAGATTTTTTATCTGCATAAGTTATTAATTTTAAAAAATCAGAAGACTTTCCAAAATAATTAAATTCAAAATAAAATTAAAATAATTATTGATATTTTATTTTCCGAAATGTAAATTTTTAACTTAATATTTATGAAATTCAAATTATTATTAATATTTATGAAATTCAATTTAAAGTAAATATAACGATAATAAATTAGAAGTTTTTTTTTTAAAAACATAATAATAAATTTTTAAAACTTGAGTTATATAATTATGTCAAAAGACAATTTCAGGGAGAGAAATCTTAATCAAAACCAATTAACTGTTCTAAACATCGAACCAAAAATTTTAATATTCATTGCATATGTTCTTTCAAATTTGTTTAAGAAATGCAAAAACCATTTAGTTGATGTATTAATGATTCTTTTAAGATTCTTTATTAGAAATAAAATAAAAAAATGATTTTACTTTAAAGTCATTAAAAGGAAAATTAGCATAATGAATAAATTCATTAGAAAATTATTTAAGGTATTAACAGGTTTAAGCTGTCTCATTTTTGCTAAGCAATCGTTAGAAGACTTTAGTGAAGGAAAAATAATTTTTTAGCTGCTCTTTATTGATTATATTTTCAATTAAATTTCTTCTTAAGTAATGAATGCCATAGAGAAATAAAATTGATGATGATGTTTATTTATCTGGACAATGAAAAATAGAACATTTAATTCCATTAATTTTTCAACTGTTTTTTATCGCATAAATTTCATTAAGCTAGTTAATGAAAATAATAATCCTTTAAAATATAGAATTAATGGACAGAAATTAATTTCCTTTGTATAAATGTTTAGATAAAAAAGAAACATATTTAGATACTACTGAAAATGACTGCATTCAAAATAAAAATATCAGAAAAAAATAAACGCAACTTATATGTGTTAAACATTTTTTTAATACAAAAGAAGTGGACAAAGTTTAAAGTTACGGTACTGATTAAAAAATAAGATGTCCTGTGATTCATTTTAAGATTTGATATTTCAAAAAAGGATTTTTTTACATTTTATGTTCTATGCTAAAAGCTTTAAACACTTAAAATGTACTTATATTTGAAAATACGAAATGCTAAGTCTACTGGTATAATTTAAGTTAAATTGTTTCCAAAATATTGAACACAGACTATATTTAGGAAAAGAAATTTAGGTCATTAGCTTAAGTGATTAAACTTAAAACTGTAAATCGCAAAATAAGAAAGAACACATTAAAGGACACCAAACAGTTAGAAATGTAGATCTTGCTTACTCTCTAGGTATATGCTTTTCAGTTTTATTTTGTACATGAATGCTGGCTTTGATCAATACCGATTGACTGATTAGTTACTTTTCTTTAACCCCATATGAAAATAGAGTATTCAGCTTGTATTGGATAATTGAATGTTCAGTGCGCAAAATAAAAAACTGACCAACATGAATTATTGAAAAATAGAATTTTCTCGTTCTAAGACCCAATCTTAAAAGATAAAAGGGGTGACTTCAAATATGATAATTAGAGCCTGGATTTTGATGACCTAAAAAATCTCAATTAATGCCCTTAAAAAGAGCAAAAAATGCCCTTTATAAGTGCAAAAAATGCCCTTCAGAAGTGCAAAAAATGCCCTTTAAAAGTGCAAAAAGTGCCCTTAAAAAATGCAAAAAACGCCCTTAAAATGCGAAAATTGCGCTAAAAACGCCTTATGACATGACTTAAATAAAGTAAAAATATTGAACTAAAACAATTTTTTACTCTTTAAAATTATTATGAGTCATTTCAAAAAATATAAAGCAATGCAATACTTGTTCTACGTTCATTAAAGTTTGAAAAATATGTTTTATATCCTAAAATAACAGCAAAAAAAAGGAAATATATTGACTCCAAAACATTTTTATTTTGTATAGAAACTTTAATGAATATAACAACTTCCATCTCATAATATTACTAAATATCAGAATTACATTGGATTATTAATTTTTTTTCATATTTTGAAATGTAAACGAGCGTTTCTTGTCTGAAAGTTAATTTTTATACCTGAAGAAGCTTCTTTCACCGTCTACTGATGTTATTGGCGCGTACTTGAAAAAGACGGTCTCACTTACTGACAATTCTTCTTGAATTTGAAAAGATGTTGCTTCACCTGTTAATATCCTAGAGATTTTCTTCATTGTTTGGAAGCCAGTGTAATAATGAAAAATGATAAAAAATAATAAAAATTGGAAAAAATTAACAAAAAATTTAAAAAATGCTTTAAAATGCAAAATTTGCCCCTAAATTTAAAGAAAAATGCCTTATAAATCTAAAAAAATGCTCTAAAGGACAAAAAATGTCCAAAAATGCAAAAAATGCAAAAAAATGCAAATGTCATCAAAATCCGGGCCTTAATGATAATTAACTCATGCAGAAAATAATTTAACTTAAGAAATGAGACACAAAAGCGTACTTTGTTTTAATAAACATAACTTTTTTTCGACGAATTTCGGACTCCCAGAATATCGAGAGTAGCAGTTATCTGGGGTCCCAATTGTTTGGTCAGGAAGTTTGAATGTTCATTTTACTTTTGGCGTATGTCACCATATCTCGAGATCACTTAAGCAAATTGAAAAAAATTTGCACACAATTATAAAATACAAAGATAATTCTATTCAAATTATAGCCTGAAAGTTTCGGAAAAAATGGTAAGGAATTGTTTGAACTGCAATTTTTTTTACATCATTTTAAAGAATGCAATTTTAAATTTCAAAATGCAAAATGTGTGAGTAATAAATCAAATAGTTCCTGAGTAACTGAATTTTTAAAAATACGATTTTTTAGGTCCGATCATTAGATCAAAAGTTATTAAGGGTGGTGCGCTTTTTATTTTGCGCACTATGCACCAAGATTGCACCACATAATTACAAACCTTTTAAATATGGTATCACTTATTTATATATCTTCGAAGATTAAGTAAAATCGTACAATTATTTATCCTTCCAGATTACGATGGCATAATTATACACAGTAAAAAAGTATGATCAAAACTACCAGGATATGGTAAATTTAGCGTGTTTCTAGCTCTATAAAACACTAAAAAAGCTCGGTAATTTTTACCGAAGCGCTTGGTAACGACTTTGATAAAATTAACAATATGGTCTTATAGCCTATGATAAAATTGGATAAATGTGGTAAAATTTTCTAATTTTATCACGATACCTTCGAGCATGGAATAAAAGCCATTTATTTGGCTAAATTTACTTCGGAATTTTGTATGTTTTACTAAATCTCTTGTTTATGAGCTTTAATTTTGAAAACTAGAATTTCCAGTAAACCGTAACCACATGAGTGGAAAATTTACCAAATCAATGATTCAAATGCTATATATTTTGATTTTAAACAGAATTATGTTGTTTTTTTTACCAGAGATGCCATAACCATGAAGTTCAGCAATTTTACCAGAAATCTTTTTTTCTTTTACACTCATTCAACATGTGATTAAATATTCTTCAAGACTACAAAGCATGATTAAATGTTCACAAAGAATACGTTATAGAAATATTTATTAAAACATATATTTTGAAATAGAATTTAATTCCATTTCTTTCTATGTCAAAAAGGTTCAACTTAATTAATTTAAGAATTAAATTAAGTATAAATAATAATTAACTTAATTTTAAATTTCGCTACAAAAAGTCAAGAAATTTATCAAGAAAATACAATTTTTTTCATTGAAATGTATATTTAAAGAACAATTCTGCTTTTACATAACAATTTTTTTTCTAATTTATTATTAAACTATCTATTTCTAAACTCTTTCAAAAATGCTTCAAAAATAATAACGTAAAAACGTTAAAAAAAATGGAATCTTAGTGAAATAGTTCAGGAATGAAGATTGATTCTCAAAAAATAGTTCTAAAATGTAATATCTAGTTCTTGAAAGAATGGTTTTTATTTTGTTCGTTATTGAGCAGATACATGACTACGCTTTTAGATTCATTTTACTTCCTTTGATACTTCAGTTTCAGAAGTAAACAGATTTGACAAAAAAAAAAGCTTGCTATTTTTCACATTTTTGCGCATATAAACGTTTAATATTTTTCAATTTACTTTTTACTTTGGTCATATGTTCCCGTTTTATACGTACTCCTCATAAAATTGTTTTAAAAAGAAGTGTATTTTTGTATGGATTTTGTGTATTCATGTTTTTCCGTAGTGACAGAAGAAATGTTAACGAAATCATTTAACAAAAAAAAAAAAAATATTGGGTTTGTGGACTGTCTTTTCTTGTTAAATTTATTGATTGGAACATAGGTACATACAGAGTAAAAAATGATGATCACTTTATAGATTTCATTATATCTTTTAAGATATTTTTGAAATAAATTAAAAATAAATAAATTAAAAGTTTAAAAAGCGTTAAAAATAATATTTAACTGAAGATAGATATCTCCAATTCAATTATTTACTATTGGAATTGAAAATAACAAATTAGGGGTTAAAAACTTTAATGCGAAAAATAAAACTAAAACCAACAGTACTTTAGATATTGCAAATTGATATTTAACATGAAAAAATACTATTCCAAATGCTGATTTATTATTAAGTTAATTTTAAAATCAGTTGAAAATAAATAAATTAAAAGTTTAAAAAGCGTTAAAAATAATATTTAACTAAAGGTAGATATTTCCAATTCAATTATTTACTATTGGAATTGAAAATAACAAATTAGGGGTTAAAAACTTTAATGTGAAAAATAAAACTAAAACCATCAGTACTTACGATATTACAAATTGATATTTAACAGAAAAAAAGACTATCCCAAATTATATTATTTATTATTAGCTGCAAAAAGAAAAGCAAGCTAGGGTTTACAATCATCAATGTGAAAATTCATAAAAAATTAGACGCTAAAAAACAGACGGAAAAAAACATAAAATTCAAGATCTGGCCAATCACAAGTGGGATCTTGAAAAAAAGAAGGGTTAGAGTGATCCTAAAACATTTTTTTTTAAAATCAATCCGATTGAACTGCATTTGACTTTTGCAAGAAAAACTCTTTTTAAGTCTTAAATCCTTAAATAAACTGATGTTAGACTATTTCTTTCCATACATTTTCTTCTGGAGAGGAATGACTGGTTAATAATAACTGAATAAGTTTTTTACTTATTGTCGCTAGAATATTAATTTGTAACCATAATCTGTGCATAGATTTTAGCTGAAATATTTTTGATGCAAATGGTATTTATCATCTAACTTAAAACACCCGGTAAAAAGAAAACCTCTTCCAAATAGCGCTTTTCAGACGAAATAAAATCTAAACAGAGTTTGATAATATTTTTTAAAATTTTTATGCTTTGTAGCAATTAAAAATGATTTTAATGTTATTTTAGCACATAATCTCCAGAAAGTAGCCTTTTTTTTTTTTTTTTTTTTTTTTTTTTAAGAACACCAAAATCGTTCGGAAAATGGCTTCCTGAAAGGCAAATTGTGAGCTTTCTACATTGTATTCGTGCTTAGTAGAAAGTCTATCAACTATGTCTATTAACTAAAAGTTTATTAACTACGTAGAAAGTCTCTATCTATTAACTTTTATTATTTATTGAATATATTGAATAGTTAGAGTAATAAATACTTAATAATCGATTTTGATATTCAAAATGTGACGCACGAAACTCAAATTAGTAAAACCTTGATAAACATCGTTTATTTTTTAATACATTTAAATTTTAGATAAGAAAAATACAGACACTGCTTTTTAACAATACATTTGAAAAATATCACTTTTTCTTTCTATTTTCCAATTTGCAAAGCGGGCATATAGGGAACAAGGATTGATATAAAACAACGTGAGGTAAGAGAACGGGGCAGAAAAGAAGAAGAAAAAAAGAAATTTTTAAAGCTTCTCTGCAATCCCTCCCTTTTGTGAAACAAATTTTCGCGACACAAGACCCCTCTTCCCTTCAAGCCCTTCTCCCCTCAAAACTTCTATCTCCATAAAAGTCACGTACTTGGGACACCTCGAAAGCCTAAGCAGAGGGCTGGCATAAGAATAGTCCCATAGAAAACGATCAATGATTGAAGGGAAATGGGAAGATGGGGGTCTGGGATCCGATCCCGGTGAAATGCCCCTCAAGAAAGATCCAACGAAATGGGGGGAGGCCTTTCCAGATAAATTTAAGCTTTCTCGTAAACAGCAAGCATTCCAGAGGCATTTGGTGATTTGTTCCGACTTTAATTAACGCGCGTGAAATTACGGCCCTGCAGTAAATATGTGGCAGTGAGGCGGGGCTAATCCCTAAACCAATTCATATTCAAGCCGAATTCCGAACAGGTGTAGTTACGTGCCTGTCCCACCACGTGATCTATGTCCTCACGGCACTAATAACAATTAGAAGGGGCCCGCGAAAGCGATTGCGTGACATTTAGCATCAAACTGGACAACAAGTATTGTTTAGATGAATTGGTACATCGCTTCACATTTAGCGTCCGGTTTAAGTTCTCTTCAGTGATTGAGCGATTATAGTACTTAACATTGAAGTAAAATGCTAAAGTTATGGTTAAAGTCTATTGAACTGAATTAAATAATTCATAATATAAAAGCCTTTAGCAAAACGTTAAAAAAATCATTGTTAGGATGAATAAGCGCCTTTCTTCGCATTTATAGTTCTGCTAATGTTTATTTTCAGCAATCAAATGTTTATGCTAAAATGCTTATGCTAATGTCTATTGTACTGAATTAAATAATTCATTATTATTAACGCCTTTAGAAAAACGTTAAAAAAGCTGTCTTAGGATGAATAGCGCTTTTTTTTCGCATTTATAGTTAAGCTAAGTTTATTTTCCACACTCAAATGGTTATGCAAAATGTTGTAGTAAAATTCTTTAATATTAAATTATAGTTTAAAGTTATGGTTAAAATCTTTAACAATAACCTTAATGTTAAACTTATGATAAAAATCTTCAACAATGAATTAAATTGTTCGTTATTAAAGTCTTTACACAATGTTATTAAGATGATTTCGAACATCATCTCATCTATATCGTCCGATTGAAGTTATTTTCTCTAATCCTGCTGTTTTAGTGCTTAGCATTTCTGAAAAATGTCCAGTCAACGGTTTTTTCCAAAGAAACATACCATTTAACCTCAAAATTTGCTTTATAAACTATTCAATAGATTTCAATTTTGTTCTTATTATATTTTAAGTAATGGTATTTCCTACCATTTAACCTTACTTTTTAGATCTTTATTATTTTAAATCCTTACAGAGAAGAAAAAAAAAAAAAAAACGAAATTATCCGTAAGTTATCTGTGGCAACAAAATTATCTGTATCAACGAATTTTATGTTAACGATGAACTTTGAAAGCTATGTTCTAATGCGACTTATTTTAGGATTTCGATTATCTATAAAATCATATAGAAAACGTTAAAATCTAATGTTAATTTTTTTCTTTTGAAATCTTAATTGATATATGGATAAACAAAATGAATTTTGTTTAAAAATTTAGGAACATCTTTTTCAGATGTTTTACTTTCAAAAATTTTAAATGACATTTCTTGCGCCTAAGAAATAAAATTAAAACTACTTCAGCAATGCTTCACAAAACTAATAAACGGGGAAAACATTGTTTAAAAGTCTTAACAAGCAAAGCAAACATTTATTTTTAAACTATAAATACACTCTTGATAAAAAATCTTTACTAATTTTTTAACATTAGAATAACTATTAAACTGCTCTGGAAATTCGCAAACTCGGCAAGATTTTACAATTTATATTATTTTTGGCGAAAACTGATAGCGGAAGAAACCATACAGATTTATTTTTAATGTCAATATTGCCTAACTATGCTACACCGCCTAGAAGAAAAAGCTTCCACATGTATCAATTTTGTAGTTCGAAATAACGAACATAAACTGTGCAGAGGGGGTTAATTAGAAAGATATCACAGCCTTCGGACTATTAAAGGATCTGATTTCTTATTTATGGTAACTCGTGCAAAACGCTTTCTCTCTTCTAGGAGATGAATACTTAACACGGTGAATCACTTATTTGGCGATTACTCGATTACTCGGCATGTTCACTGCTAGTCAAATTAGAACTATTTCTCATAACATTATTAGACGCCATTCAGCCAAATATATTGCCAAGTATCAGGTTGCTTTATTTTTCCTATGGTTGTTTTGTTCGCGATCTTTATACGAATTATGGATGGAAATCAATGAATGCAATCCCAAAATTCCTCATTTATTTTTACTAGCTAGAGTAATTTATTGATATACACTGGTGTAAGAAATTAAGGGAATTTGCAGACTTGGTCGATTATCTCTAGAACTACAAGAACGATTTTAATGAAATTTGATAGGTACATACATTGATACAATACAAAACAAATAACTCTTCAACAACTGTAATACACACGCATGATCGTGAGTAACACACGTTGGAGTAGGAAGATATGAAATTGCCACAAGAAATGATAAATTGCCATATTTCAAGTATGAAATCACGCTGCAAGGCCCGTATATCTGTAAAAAAAGGACCATACTCCCTATTAACCCATTTTTTTATTCTGCTAACCCTGTTTCATACCTTCCAACTTCAACAAGTGTTATGCACGATCATGCGTGTGTATTACAATTGTTGAATGGTTTTTTGTTTTGATTTATTAATTACATTTTT
Organism: Parasteatoda lunata; assembly: GCA_949128135.1. Lineage (NCBI taxonomy): Eukaryota > Metazoa > Arthropoda > Arachnida > Araneae > Theridiidae > Parasteatoda > Parasteatoda lunata. The sequence goes on from OX421974.1 coordinate 17,394,692, forward strand.
TTATTCTGCTAACCCTGTTTCATACCTTCCAACTTCAACAAGTGTTATGCACGATCATGCGTGTGTATTACAATTGTTGAATGGTTTTTTGTTTTGTGTTGTATCAATGTATGTACATATCAAATTTCATTAAAATCGGTCTTGTAGTTCTGGAGATAATCGACCAAGTCTGCATATTCTCTTAATTTCTTACCCAATTTTGCAGAATAAGTTCGAAAACGCTTTTCATCTTTTTAATTGATTTTTCTACTAAATGACAACTTGTGTCATTTTCAAAATTAGCATAGTTACTACTTATTATCTTACTGGTTAAAGTAGAGAAAAAACGGAACAGTTATGATTAACTATTAAGAATAGAGGACTATAAAAACAACACATTTTTTGACTAAAGATCATTAATTCATGAGACGAAAAAGCTTTCGAAAACATTTTTTAGTAACAATGAGAGTATTTTCAATAATTACGTCCTCAAAATACTTAAATTTATATTTCTAAAAGTAAAATCGTGTGCGTTCGGTAGTAAAATTGGCACCCCCCTTATTCCGATCCAGAAAAGAAAAACTACGGAATTGTTTGTTCCATAAATTACCTGCAAAAGGGAATAAAGTTGCTGTTTAAATATTCCAAAGACTTATTTTACCGACGACTAAAGGTTCTAAGGTATTCAATCGAACGCTTGGAAAGCTTTAATCTTCATCGAAGATATAAACTTAACGACCCCATTAACTATTGCTATTTTCTTTTTAATGTCAGGTGTAGGTTAAGTCATTTCTGCCCAAGCAAAAGTAGCAAAGAAAGCTAAAAAATGTTATAACTTGCGAGTTTATGGCCCTCCAGATACCTCTTATACAACACTTTTCTGGAAAGATGCTTAGCTAAAATCTGTTTTAGATAGATATATATAGTCGCCGTTACTTGTCATGTTTTATAAGGATGAAAAAAAAAAACAAATCAAAAAACCGAAATGTCCATTTAATACTAGAGTTTTTCTGTGAAGTTCGATTACTTATCATCTCGTTTGCTGCTTTTAACTTTAGAAAATAGATGGTAACAATTTTCATTACAAACTGTCATGATTTCGTATTTCCTTTTGAAATGTTTTTTTTTTTTCGAGAAAACAATTTTTTTAACAAAAATAGTATCTTTCATTTCTAAAATAATATTTATTGGAAGAGAGATGGGCCATATTTTTTTTTAAAAATAAACTGGTATTTTTTTATTATTCTGAAATTGATTTTTAGATTGCAGTTGCAACAGTAAAAAAAAATGTAACAAAAAACTATAAAAATGGCTGACACAAATTATTGTAAACAAAAATAATTTTATCAAATATAAAAAATTTCAAAATAATTTAATCTAAAAAAAAAATTACATCAAAACCTGATCAATCTCAATCAAGGAAAACTGGATTAAAAACATCAAAATCAGTTTGACTGAAACTCTAATTACTGACAATCTTTCGGATACTCTAAGCTTCTAAAAAAATTATAGTTTTGATAATTTTTATATCACATTAATTCAATTGGTTTTGATTATTTTTTTTATTGGATTAATATTATTGTGCAATTTCTTTAATTTCATTTTTGGCCCGCTTTTATAATATATATATATATATATATATATATATATATATATATATATATATATATATATGGATGCAGATGCAACTAAGTGGCCGGGGGGAGTAGGGCACATAATTAGTATTGAGAACAATTTAGAAATTTAGTACCATTCACCATAGTACCGTATTATTCATATATAAGTTATCATTATTTATATTCATTTTTATTCTTTCCAGCAACTAGTGTCAAAATTGTATTGAATTGCTTACAAATAGCTCTTTTCCCGCCATTTACGAATTTGTCGAAAAACTTGCCAAATAAGACAACTGGAGAAAGATTGGCACACATTTTGGTACGACAAATGAAGAAAATTTGCTTTTCACCACAACTATTCGTTGTTTTTCCCAACTTTGTCACTTAAAGTTCATACTAAATATTTTTGAACTTGTGTAATGGCAATTAAGAAACGTTGCAACGTGTTTGCAAATTTGCAACCTTTAGGATTAGTTGTTTGACTGAAATAAAAAAAGTTGCGTGCTCTCATGAGTTAATTAAATAAATTTAAAGCAATGCATTTTTCTTTTCAGTACATTGAATATAAAGTTAAGAGTATATCAAAATTAAAAGTGTATTATATATATATATATATATATATATATATATATATATATATATATATATATTGCAATTTTTCGGATATAATCGTGTCTGCGGATGACGAAAATATATATTTTCCTTACTTTTTCCGGTTTTTATTTATATTTGTTTTTAAATTTTTAAATATTTTTTTCAAAAAATGTGTTGTATGGGTATTTGTTCGCATACATAAAATCACTAATATGGGTAGGGGCAACATCTCCTAGAAGAGAGAAGGCTTCCGCACGGATCAATTTAGTATTCCGAAGTTGCAAACTTAAACTGCGCAGTGGAGTCGCTACGTTCAGACTACTAAATTGGAGCAGCATGGAAAAATGTGAAAGTTGTCACTACGTTTTGATTGCTAAATAATCGGATTTCTCATTTATGGTAACCCTTAGGTAGGCATTTTCTCTCTTTTAGAAAGTGTTGCTTGGTGTGCTTTAGCGAAAAAGAGTCTACTAGTTCATTTTTATTTTTTTTCTTAATTTAAATTTGCATTTATAAAATAAAAATTCCAATAATTAAAACAATCACTAAATAACAGAAAATATAATATTTAAGAAATAATTCATTTATGAAATATTCCAATAAATACGCCAGTCAAAAAAGTAACATTTCAAATTATCTGCCTGTTTGAAACGACATTTAAGAGAGAAATAGAAAACAAAAAGTAAAGCTCGGATTTGTAAATGAATAAACTAATTGAAAAATAAACATTGATTTACCTTCAAGTTAAGAATATCACGAAATAAAGCAAAAATAAAAAAAGGAATAGTCGGAAAGGCATTCTATAAACAACAGGATTTATAAAAAATGTCATTTCATGAAAAGTGATTTTGTTTGCTCACTGTTAATGGATCGTAATTAATTTGTTTTGGCATCAACTCTCTTCCCGGAGGAAAAGTTTCTTCAGTTTTTTCCCAAATTTAACTGTAAAAAAAAAATCGGAAATCGAACTTAAGTCTTTTTGGTCTTCTTTTGGTCATCTTTTTATTCGAGCTAAGGTTGGGTTTTAAGGTTGTAGTATTATTATTATTATGATTTTATTATGTTGTTAAAGACATAGTTAACTAAATAAAATAAAATATAATAAAAGTTTGTTTTTGAAATTTTTATAAATGTGTATTATTATTGTTAATTTTCATGAATGGTGAACCACCATTATATAACCACCATTGCTACATGTTCTACGAATCATTGGCATAAATAAAGAATAATGCATATTAAAGTTCACAAAGTTATGTTTAACCGAGGGAGGAAAGATATTAATTCCCGATTGATTGCTAGTTTTCGGGTAATAGTTGAAAGCTGTTTGTTATAAAGCCTTTTAAGTTGCCTCCGGCAAACAAACTAGATTGCATATTTTTCGACCCGCATTTCGCAGTAGTAATTTCGATAGTCTTTTTTATATTTCCTCGCTTAACTATTCATTTGCGAATACTCATTTTTTTAAATTTGGTTTCGACAGTGATTAAAAAAATTTATTTTGTTTGTTTACAATTAATGCAGCGTTATTGATATGTATTGGGATCAACTCTCTTCTCTTAAAAAACATTCCGTTTTTTTTTCCTAATTTGTACATGGAAAGAAAAATAAACCGGAAATTGAATGATAACTTGAGTCTAAACCAAAGTACTTAAACTTCGAGTTTCGCTCGTGCTAACTTTTATCTTCATAATCATTTTAATATTTACGAAATAACTTTGTCATACATATCTTTTTACAAATAAAAGTTTTCCAAGTTTGCTCTTTAAATCTTCGAAAATATAGAGGGCAACAATGTAAAGTACAGTTCAAATTTTTTAAGAAAAAACGGACTGCTCTGAATAACTTTTGATCTAATGATCCGATTTTCACGTTCTGAGACTCATTCTTAAAGGCTCGAGAGAGTGACCTCAAATATGCTAACAAATAGCTAACAAACGATATTTTAAGTTACGCAATGAAACACAAAGACATACTTTCTCTGAATAAACATACCTTTTTTTGACGGATTTGAATTTCTGCCCCCCAAAATATAGAGTGTAGCCGCAATCTGGGAAATAAGGTCCTAAAAGTTTGATTAGGAGAACACTTTAAAGTTTGGACCCCTTAATGTTAATTTTGCTTTTGAAGAATTTCGCTATATCTCGAGAACTTTTTAAGCAAATGGAACAATTTTATACTCAATTATGAAAGTCGTTTATCCAAAGATAATTGGTTTCGAAAAAATATTTTTCGCAAATATTTATTATCTTTTATTATTCTAATGGTCGAAACAACTTTTGAACTGAAAGGTATACAGTTTTTAGCATCATTTTAAAGAATGTAATTTTATGTAGCAAAATACAAAGTTTGAGGAAAGTCGATCGACTAGTTAATGCGAAATAAAATTTCAGAAAAGTCAGAAACTTAAAAGTCAATTTCTCAGGAACTATTCGATCGATTGTAGATTTATGTAGCAAAATACAAAGTTTGAGGAAAGTCGATCAACTAGTTAATACGAAATAAAATTTCAGAAAAGTCAGAAACTTAAAAGTCAATTTCTCAGGAACTATTCGATCAATTTTGCTCAAATTTTGTAATTTGCTACATAAAATTACATTAAGTTATGCAAAAAATTTTAAACCTTATAAATCATTTTTTTTTACCATTCTTAAATAAAATAATGAAAATTAATGAATATTTACTGAAAGTTATTTTTTGTTTAGAATTTTTTCTGGATAAATATATGTATTTTATAATTGTGTATAAAAAAAAATTTCAGTTCACTTCAAAAGTTATAGCGAAATTCGCAAAAAGTAAAATTAACATTAAGAGGTCCAAACTTTGGATTATTTTCTTGACCAACTAAAGGAACCATATCTCCCAAATTATTTCCAACCCCTACATTTTGGGGGTTAGAAATCCAAATAATTCCAAAAAAAATATATTGTGTTTATTCAGAGAAAGTACGTAGTGTCTGATTTCGTAATTTCAAATATCGCCTGTATTTTTTAAGCATATTTGAGGTCACCCCCTCGAACCATTAAGAATGACTATTAGAATGCAAAGATCCGATCATTAGATCAAAAGGTGGTCCATTTTTATTTGGTGCACGGTACATTTTTCGACTTTTATCTAAACCAAAAAAAAAAAAAAAAAAAAAAACTTAAAAAAAAACAAAACTGAACAGTACTTATTGATTTTGTAAAAGTCTTGGTATCATTGACAATATTTTTAATATTTCCATTTCCCAATCCAATTTATTCCCAGTCCAAGTTATTCCCACTCCAATTTATTCCCACTCCAATTTATTCCCAATCCAATTTATTCCCAATCCAATTTATTCCCAATCCAATTTATTCCCAATCCAATTTATTCCCAATCCAATTTATTCCCAATCCAATTTATTCCTAATCCAATTTTAAGGAACTTTCAGAAATTTAATGTTTTTCTTAAAATTCAAAACTCTCTGGTTCAGACAAAAAACAAATTTTCAAATTTTAAAAGTTTTAAAAACTAATAAAAGTTATTAAAAATTGAAGCAAAAGTAAATGACATCAGCCATTTTTTTTAACAAAAATTATCAGAACTGATTTAAAATTTTTAACTGAAATATTTGCTTTTAAAGTCTGCGATATCTAATTCTTAGGAACAACTAACGATAAAATCCTGACAAACATCAAAATCTATTTGTTGCCATAACAAACAAAAAAGAGTTGTAAGGTATAGTGAAAAGAAACGTTTCCAAGTTTTATCGGATAGTCATTTTTTGTTCAAATATATCTCGTCTCGCCTTCCTCAGATGTAATTCGACCGACTTCTGTGTTATTTTCTTCTACGCATGGATATTAACAAGCAATTCTGATCTGCACTTTTTCTTTTATTTGTATTTACAAGATTGTACAAGCTTTCTAGAGATAAAAAATGATATTGCTTGCTTACAACTAATGGAGCGTAATTAATTTGCATAAGCATAAGCTCCCTTCCCTTAAGATAAACTTTCTAATAGAGAAATTAAATTTAAAAAAAAAAAAACCAGGAAGTTAGTTTTAGTTTGAGTTTAGACAAAAATGAATTTACTTAAGTTTTTGTTCCAGCAAAGTTAGGTTGGATTTTTATGGTTGTGAATAGCTTAATTTTAAAGAAAAAGTTTTAATAGTTAATCTGTTAATCAAAACTTAACAAATAATTATAAATCAAATTTGTTTATCGAAGTTGCCTTAATATGCAGGTTTTTTCAAATATTAAATTATGTTTTTCAAGAACAAATATCAAAATATTTTGAAAGGATTATTTTTTCTCGAGCGCAGTAAAACTCTTTTTTTTTTTTTTTTTTGTATTACTACTTCGTAAGAATCGGGCTTTTGTAAGGCTTCAATGGCACGCATTTCTCCAAAACCAGCTTTTATCGGATTATTTCTTTCAACACCCCCTTTTTCCTAGATACTGCAGTTGATTCATTGACTAAATGAGCAATGTAAATGTGCAAATGAACCACATTTACTAATTGAACATAAAATTGGATATAATAAAAGTATTTTATCAAAAAAAAAAAACATTTGTTACAAAAGTAAAGATCGATTCATTCATAAAAATTGGTTGAAATTTCAAATCTCACAGAATATATAAAAATATGAAAACACAAAATTACCCCTGGTTTTTCCTTTTTAGCTAAATTAGAAATCAAATTTTCTTCAAAGTGTAAGTATTTCGACATAAATATTATTTTGATGCTTAAACTACTTATTTAGATTTTGTAGATTTGTAGTGAGTGCGACGAGCGCTTTGCTTTCGCTTACAGCTCTGTATTTCCATTTATGTAGTCGAGGATTGATTGATAGCTGAAGGTGGTAGATAAGTTAGAATCGGTTTGTGGCTTGGAAAATTTGCAGAGGGATTTTAGTTTGGTTCAAGGATTAAAAGTCGTGTTTACGGTATCCGGATATGCTGGATTTGTAAGAGATAGGGCCTGATAAAGTTCTTTTCGAGCGTTCTGGAACGAGGGACATTCCATTAGGAAATGATCATTTGTGTCGTTAGCTCCGCAATACGTGCAGTTTGGGTTTTGTATAAAATCACATACTACTTATTTATTGGTTTATGGGAATTACATACCTACATTTGAAGGCTTGTGTGCTTAATTTAGGCTTATAAACATTTGTCTATAAAATGTCGGGTCCCACAGTGAACTGATCGTTAAGACACGGTTGTCAGTAGAACACTGAAGTCAAGCATCACTGGATGCGGTCGGTGTGCGGGTGGGTGACCACTTGGATCAATCTACGAAGGGACCGAGGTTGTACAGTACTGGCCACGCGCAGGTTGTCGGCTACCGAAACGGAGGTGCCACCCCCTCCGCAGATGATCAAAATTGTGATGTCATGTCGTCGGATCAGCCTCGGGGTTATTTCCCAGACCGTCGCCAATAGCCCAATAGCTATTGCGCAGCTCTAGTGCAACGTAAATGAACTGTAACAATAAAAGGACGGTTAGATAGAGAAGGACAGCACGCTGATAAATCCAGGGTAACAGCGAGATTCGAACCCGCTACCGCTGCGCTTTGGACAACGTTTGGCGGACGATACCACTGGGCCAGGGAGACCTCACTACTTATTTACTTATTTGTTGGTACACATGTGTAGTAGTAGTAGTTTTTTATTCACTTCGCACTAGAGCTGCACATTGGACAATTGATGACAGTCTCCGAAACAACCCTGAGGAGGATATGTCATCACATTTTTGATCCCTTGCGGAGAGATGACTCCTCTGTATAAGTATCCAGATAACCTAAAGATGAATTCAAAAAATTAACAACAGAACAGTTTAATTAGGGTCGATACCGCATACCCTCCGTTCACTCGCAGTCTGGTTACCCAACTGCTCACTGACCGCTGCTAGTGATGATGCTTTACTTCGTTCACTGTGAAAGATAAACACGCCTATGTCAGCTTATGTGATCATTACAAAATACGAGTTATAGGGTTTTGTCAAGTTGAACAGATAGCACAAGTTTAAGGGCAACACAAAGATGCATACATGGATATAGTGGGATTCGAACCTACTCCCTCTATGTTGCAGAGCTTTTGGCGAAGTGTCCACTCGGACAGTTTTTCCGCTTTTGATATTTTCCATTAAGTTTGTTTAACATCATTTAATAACACATATATAATATAAGGAGCACTAAATACTGCACAAACTTGTAAATGCTAAGTCGCTCTATTTTGGGTCATAAACCGGGGACTTTTTCGATCTCGGTCAAGGACCACCTCAGTGTTTCTGCCACTCTAGTATATTAGGTTTCCATTCAGCATTATTCTATTATTTATTTAATTGTTGTTACACATGTAATACATACTTGCAAGCTTAAAACAAATATCTATAAATATGAAGAATATATAGCTCATTTAGTGAAAGAGAGTGAAAATATTTGGGGATGCTAGTGCATACTAAGTCAGCCTCCAATGGTTCAAATCAATGTATAACCATTTTTTTTTTCTTCAAATTTATTCAGTGTATTATTTTATCAAACAATTTAATGTGATATTTTTTTATTTTTAAAGCAATTAACATTAGTAATTTATATAAAAATGTAATTTTTTATATTCGATAATATTTCCTCTTTTGACCACTCTGTTTGGATTGGTCTCCTGGGATTCTCTCCATTACTCGAAATTAGGTCATTACAGAACTGAAATTCATTACCACCATTGGAATGGAGGGTATATCAATAACCAAGTCTTTGTCAGCACCTGTTCTTTAAGACTTTTAAATCATAGTACTCAAGTCTGTAGATTTAAGTAGGAAATAAGGAAACAAAATAAATTAAAAGTCAGTTCCTTCATTCTAGGTAAGAGTTTCTATACGTACATTCCTGTGAGGATAATACCTCAATGATTTGCTATGGGTACCTACCACAGCACGCCCATAATGTGTTTTGGGAAGTACCCATAACACCAGGTAGGTTTCAATATAAGGTACCCTTCAGTAGGTATGAAGAATTCTAGTTTCATAAAAGCAAGAAGAATATGTTAACAGATTTTCATTTATTATTTATCGCCAAAAGATAGCTTAATTATCTAAAAAAGTAAAGTAAAAGTATAGTTAGTAAAAGTTAGTGTTCAATTTAATGAAATATTTTCGTTAATCAAATCCAATAAAATACCATAGAATTGGAAAGACAGAGTCATTAAGATATATAAGGTATATTTTTAAAAAATTAAATGTGTAATAATATTTTAAGATTTTTGACGTTTAATCGATCTACACACAAACAATCTGGAAAAGGCTAGACTGGCTCCTTCAGACTGTATAGGTATACAGCAATGCTAAGTTTTTCAAGTATAAAAACAGCAAACTAGCCATTTTCCTCTTTTATTTCTTCAACCAACACAATCCTTTTCATAACGTTTTTAAAACCTTTTATTACAAAACCATGTCCAATTTTATTCTGAAATTCATGCAGTGTAGTAATCAATAAAACGAAAAATACTATAAAAATATTGGCAAAACTATTCAGTCATCTTTAATTTTTTAAGAAAAAATAAATTTCCCGGGAAATATATCACGAATAAAACCAATTGTTTCCAGCAACCCACATAATTTCAAACACCTCATAAACTGGATCTTTGCCAGTTTATATTCCCCTATGCAAAGATCGCAAAAGAGCCCAAGCTTATTATTATTTTTTTTTTCGTTCTATTTTTTACTTACTGTCTTTATTTTCTTCTTTTTTTCAGATAATTTACTTGTTACTGCTGTTATTAATTCCAGAGTTGGAAGAATAAAATAGTCTTTCCTCTCTTATTTAAGGATAGCGTTCGGTCACGTAATTTGGAGCCCATGGGATGATGGCGACTAACAACGTCAGAGGAAAAAGGAGGAAAAAACATCGCCAAGCTCAATAAAAATAAGACAGAAATCGCATACAAAACATATGGCGCCTTTCAGGAAAAGACTGGCATGTAGTAACAAGCTAATTTTGGATAAGACGTCGTATCTTCCCGCCAGGATTCTGATAATTGGCTGAAACTGGCGCTTTACTTGAAATATTGTCAACTGCTTGCGAGGGCAGCCGCCATTTTATAGGCTGAAAGCAAACATAAAGAAGTTGGACGGGAGGTAGTCTTTATTCAGTCTACTACCATTTTCCCTAGGTTGACTAACGAGACAATTATACATAAAACCTCAAGCTACTTTTTTTTCTTCCTTTTTTAGAGAAATTGCAAGCGCTTTTAGGCCTCGTTGCTTGCATATTTATGCTTAGTTTCCTTTTAGATATTACAAGAATTCCCCTTATGCACGTTTTTCTCAGAAGTAATTTTTATAAAAAGATTATTTAATATTTGTATTTTGAGCCAAAAAAATTCAAATTATACATTTTTATACATAAAATAGATAACTTTATATATACCTGTTATTTATACAAAGTTGCTTTTTTGTAAACATACGTTTTGATGTCTTGTCGATCGTCTCTACTTCAAAACTTCCTCCGATGATTGGATCTCGCATTACAGCCCAAACACTAAAAGGTCATTTTTATGGGAGGCCGATCTTCCTCTACAGGGGGCCTCAAAAATAATCCACGCTTTTCTGGTTGGTGCAATATGGTGCTATTATTTTGAACCGTCACGGAAGTTCAGCCAGTTAAATAATAAGGACTGTTTGCAACTAATTGCAATTTTTTAATAATGCGTACAAATTTACGCTTAACTTGAAGTATTCTCTATTGCTTGAGAGAGCAGCCGCCATTTCATAGGCTGAAAACAAACATAAAAAAAAAGTTGGATGGGTGGTAGTCTTTATTCAGCCACCATTGGTTGGCTAACGAGACAATTATGCATAAAACTAAATTCAGTCAACTACCATTTCCCCTAGGTTTACTAACAATTACGCAATAAACCCCGAGCGACTATTTATCTATTTTTAGAGAAATCGCAAGCGGTTTTAGGCCTCGTTGCTTGCATATTTATGCTTATTTTCCTTTTAGATATTACAAGAATTCCCCTTATGCACGTTTTTCTCAGAAGTAATTTTTATAAAAAGATTATTTAATATTTGTATTTTGAGCCAAAAAAATTCAAATTATACATTTTTATACATAAAATAGATAACTTTATATATACCTGTTATTTATACAAAGTTGCTTTTTTGTAAACATACGTTTTGATGTCTTGTCGATCGTCTCTACTTCAAAACTTCCTCCGATGATTGGATCTCGCATTACAGCCCAAACACTAAAAGGTCATTTTTATGGGAGGCCGATCTTCCTCTACAGGGGGCCTCAAAAATAATCCACGCTTTTCTGGTTGGTGCAATATGGTGCTATTATTTTGAACCGTCACGGAAGTTCAGCCAGTTAAATAATAAGGACTGTTTGCAACTAATTGCAATTTTTTAATAATGCGTACAAATTTACGCTTAACTTGAAGTATTCTCTATTGCTTGAGAGAGCAGCCGCCATTTCATAGGCTGAAAACAAACATAAAAAAAAAGTTGGATGGGTGGTAGTCTTTATTCAGCCACCATTGGTTGGCTAACGAGACAATTATGCATAAAACTAAATTCAGTCAACTACCATTTCCCCTAGGTTTACTAACAATTACGCAATAAACCCCGAGCGACTATTTATCTATTTTTAGAGAAATCGCAAGCGGTTTTAGGCCTCGTTGCTTGCATATTTATGCTTATTTTCCTTGTGACATTTTAAGAATTTCCCTTGTGCACGCTTTAATAAGAAGTTATTGTAATAATTACAGGATTATTGTTCCAATAAAATAAATGTTATAAAATAATATCTTTATTTCGAGCTGAAAAAATTTAAATTGCATATTTATATATTAAACAGAACGTTTCTATGATGTTGTTTATACTAAATTGCTATTCTGAAAATTTGTTTAACATATATATCGACGCACGGTGATTGTCACTAATATGGAGCATCATCCAACCATAGGTTTGCGGGTTACTTCTGGCATATAATTTTTTTTATGGAATATCAATCTACCATAAGAAGGGCCTCTACATTGCGCTTTTTTTGGTGGTTCTCAGAGGCGCAATTAATGTGGGACATCACAGAAGTTTAAGTTTAAAAAAGGCGGTAAATTAAAAATTATGTTTTTATTTTAAGGTACTTTATTTACGTCACGCTAGAGCTGCACTATCTGCTATTGGAGATGGTCTGGGAAATATCCCTGAGGATGATGCGTAGACATGCCATCGCAATTTTGATCCTCTTCAGAGGGGATGGCTCCTCTGCTTTGGTAGCCCGATGACATGCGTGAGAAGTCGAGCACTTTACGGTAGAACAGTTTTAATGATGACCGATACCATGCATCCTCGGTCCCTCCCCCGCTTACTGACCGCAGCCAGTGCTTCAGTTGGGTTTTCAATTGGGAACCTCTTTTTTACAATCAGTCAACTGCGGGACTATTATAAGTACTAACTGGCGCTTTAATTGAAATTTTGTCAACTGCGTGGATTTCATTTTTTGAAAAAAAAGAAAACATGAAGTTGGACGAAAAATTGTCTTGATTCAGTCAACTACCTCTTTCCTGAAATCGGCTAATGAGACAATTATTCGTAAAACCTCATAAATATTTTTAAAGAAAAAATGCCGACTCTCCGACTTTGTTATTTTGCATGGTTCATTTAATTTTATTTGAGATATTACACGACTCTTTCTATGCAAATCTTATATGGAATCATTTTTGCAAAGCGATTATTTAATATTTCTGTTTGATGTTGAAAGAAAACTGAAATCGTAAATCTGTAATAATTCAAATAAAATTGAAATTCTGTACTTAGGACTAAATCAGTGTAAAAAATGTGATTGCATGGTCATTTATAACTGATTATATGTTAACTAGTAAAAAATTATTTTTAACAAGTAGCGCGGTAAAATAAATAAGTAAAGAAAATGTTGCGGTAAAATATTACCTAATTAAAAAATTCATTAGCTTAAAAAAACATAATTCAATTAATTACTATTAATCTTTGTATATTTTTAAATCGAATGAAGTTTATTCTTAATCTGGTAAGTATGCACTGGTTTCTGATAGTTTAATTTTCATAAAATGCAGGTAAAAATAATATGTGTTTACAACCAGTATATTTTTGGATAAATTTAAGATAAACGACAGGAATAATTCAAATGCATACTGTTGTGAAATACGCTTATAGCATAGAACTAACAATTCAACAAACTGAAGAAAAAGCAATTTAGTTATAAAAAAATTTATCTTATCCGAAAATTCCTATTGGAGAAAAATAAGTATGCATCCAAGAAAAAATCGTAATTTGTATTCTGTCAAAAATATATATATATATAAATAACAAAATGAGATTAAATAATATTATTACAAATTAAGTTAAGCTAAATTAGTCTCAATATTCAAGATTATTCATTAGCAAAGTTTGAACTAATATCTAAAAATAAATTGCAAATGGCATTTTAAAAATTTAGAACACATTTGGAAAAAGAAACGTAGGAGAAATAAAGAATATACTCATTATAATTATTATAACACTAATAATAATGCTTATCGAAAGTATAAAATTCAAAAGAAAACCATACCTAAAAAATCATAATTTTTATTGCAAACATTTGAAAGTAAAGAATGTATTTTTTTAAAAAATAATATTAAGAATCATACCACAATAGGAGCCGTTGTGGCTCAGGGAGTAGAGAGCTAATGAAGTGGCCCAGGTTTGAATCACAGCGATGACTGGTCAATACGGATTCCGCATCCGGCTCTCACCGACCACAGTGCTGACGTAAAATATCAACTGTCGTTTGACGGATCATGGGTTAGAGTCTACCTGCTGTCAGACTTACTGTGGCAGGCTTTCGTGGTTTTCCTCCACTTGTAAAGCAAATGCGGATTAGTTTAATCAAAAATTCCCCCATGGAAGCAGATTTCTCCCAATACTTCATCTAGGAGTTCACTTGCTTTCTGATTGGATTCAAAATTACAAGGCTACGTAGTTGAACAATAGAAGTCGTAAACCCAAAAATTTGGTCGGCTGTTCAACAACGGTTATAAAATAAAATATTCAAGAATTGAAATTTAATTAAAATATTGAGTCAATTTGAATCTTTTTTTAATCCATTTTTGTCATTCCAATGTGGGTTAGTTCCACCAAAGAGTCCTCCACGAAGGCAAATATTTCTAAAAATTTGATCCCAGAGTTCCCTTGTCTTCTGGATTGGATTCAAAATTACAAAGCTACGGATTTGAACACTAGAAGCAGTAAACTCAAATTGGGTCGGCTTTTTAATGACGGAGGTAAAAATAACAAAATAAAACAAAAGAAGGAAATTAAAATAGTAAAAAATCTAGTTTAAAAAAGTATCTAAGAAAAATACATAATTTTCTTTCTGTAAAATGTCTGAATTATTATTAATTATTTAATGTGGTCTAACATTTTAGTGTTAATTAAACTAAGTTTTATTGGTCTCGAACCTAACCAAGTTCATTAATTCATATTCAAAACTAAATCATTAATGACAATTTAAACATTTACATCACATTTGGTAATCCTTTCGAAAAACCATATTTATTTATTCAAAAGCTACTAATTTAAAGCTGGGCTATTTAAAGACCCTAGGCACGCTTTAAAATTCCATTTGTTAATTAAGAGCAAATCGATATCAACTCTTAGTGATAAACAAAATTAAAAATTAAAAAAAAAAGAAGTCGAGATACATTTATTTCTGCGGATTTAAATATTTCCTCTCGTTATGTTGACGTTTAATCGATTCGATAAAGAGAAAAGTAAGTAAAATTCAAACAAAATAATCTATGAATCCAGAAAAATACATTATGTAAAGCGTATTCGCTCTTTTCGCCTGGAAAACTGCGAACTTAATGCATTTCATCTGTCAAATATATCAAAATTTTATTAATATAGCGCTGTCCGAGAGAGAATTTGCCTGATGGGGGAGCTGAAAAATACGATAAGGCGTTCGCCCACGTAGCCAAAGATCTCGCCAACCCCTCCCCCTTCTTTCACTTAGCGCATCATGTCCTACTATGTAATGAGATTCAAAGGTTTCTGCATTTAAATTAACTTTTATTAAACTTAAACTGATAGGTAGTGTGTCTGAAGCTCTTTGAATTATTAAAAGAAACAAAACTTATAGTAATATTATAATAAAGATATAAATGGCTCAGGAAGCTTAATTAAGGCTTGATATATTTAATTTAATGCGCATGTGAACTTTTGGACAAATTAAGTTCAACATATTGTTAACCAAAAATTTAAATGTCCAAAATATAAACAAGAAATTTAGATAATATATTCGATTTGTTTTTTTTTTTTTATCGAACATAATTAGAATCATATATAGTATAAAAAAAAAACATAAAATATAATAAAACTCGACGAAAAACAAAGCAAAGTGATTTCAATCAAAATAAAGATTCATTAATATAATTTGAATCGGTCATTTGATACTTCCGATTATTAACTTTGTATGTAATCAAACAAATCAGAATAGTAACGAATGTAAAAAGAAATAAACAAAATAGTTTTGGCTATAAAATATCAAAATGGAATTAAATAGGATAGAACAAATCGAATCAAATTGTATCTGTAAATATAATATAATAGAAACGACTTTGTGTGAATCGAATATAGAAGAATCAAATTGAATCGAATATAATAGAGTAAAATGGAAACAACTTTTACGGAATCAAAACAAATAATAACGAGGAAAGATAAAAAAGGAATTGAATTGAAAGAGATATGAAGAAATATTTTAATGGAATTAGAAGAGAGAAAAAAACATTTGGGATTTCTAGCTGAAAACTGAAAAATAAATCATTTCATCTGTCAATTATATCAAAGTTTTATTAACGTAGCGCTGTGCGAGGTATTTGTTTAATGGAAAAACTGAAGAAAAAAATGAGATTCAGAAGTTTCGGCATTTAAATTAACTTTCATAAAACTTTACCTTAAAAGAGAAACTGATATGTTGCATATAATATGCATATATGAATTAATAAAAGAAAACAACGCATTTTATGATACGATTAAAAAAAGAATATAAATAATTCATCTTAATTTATGATTGATATTTTTATATCACTACGCGTGTGAACTTATGTGATAAAATCAGTTCATAATATCGTTTACCAACCTAAGACCAAAACTGTTGATGGTTTTCCTTTGATGGACCAACATAAATATGATGGTTACCATCTTGAATTCCCATCAAAGACCAACATTCAGCTTCATGGGACCATCAAATCTGCCTAACATTCCAATTTAAGAATTGGCACCTTTTTTAGGTTGGGCCAACATAGCATACCCAACATAGTATGAAGGATTTTTATATTGAACAAACATAGTATACCCAACATAGTATGAAGGATTCGCCAACAAAAAAATCCATCATGATCCAATATAATTTCCCATCCATCAAACACCATCATGCGTTTTGTTGGTACCATCAAGACTGCGCAACACCCCAAGATGTTGAAAGACACATGGCGATTCAAACAAATAAACGAGGGCTTACCACATTGCAATTTAAGACAAAAACAAGCTTATGATTTAAGAGAAGATCATTCATTTTTTTTTATTAAACTATTTAAGTTTTATATTAAACTACCAAATTTCACGCATGATTGTAAATCATTGACAACATTCAAACATTGCAAAACAGCATTTCTAAGATTAACTGTTTGATGTAAGATTTGAAAGGTCATAAAACATCATTTTCCATCAGAAAATGACGGGCATTAGTGGCTCAAAAATTTCCAACATAACATGTTGGTTGACCATCATATCGTAAAATATCATCTTCCAACACGAATGATGGAAGCTTGTTGGCCCTTAAAATTAACTGTCTGCAAATAATTGGTAAAAAATATATTCTATTTTGCTTTATTACAAATACAGACAGTAAATGAAATAATTGGAATATTTCCTTAAAATAAATTATCAATGTGATCGAATTGATCATATCATTCATCCATAGATAAACATAGATATATATGTAATCAAGTAGAACATAATATAAAAGAATGTGAAAGAAATAGAAAGGGTTATGAAATAACGAAATAGAATTGAAAATGAAGGAGCAAAATACAATTTAATTGTATAAATAAATAAAATATAATCGAAACGGCTTTGAGTGAATTAAACATAAAAGAATCGAATCGCCATAAAGTAAAGAATTCCTGCAACAGTTCAAGTTAAAGCTCCACAATTTCGAAACCAACAGCATGATTGTGATAATGTGCAAAATTGTGACAAATCGCACATACTGCTTTTATTTCTCAAACAAGCTGGTAATAATCGATCCGAAATCGAGTGTGCTTCAACCCTCTACTGGGGATCGAACCTCAGCCCTTTACAATGACTGCTAAGTATCTTAATCACTAAAACATTGCGATATAATAAGTAGCTCCAACTTTTTATTTCTGCAGTCATCATAATTTTTTTTGTTCTCTGAAACGACAAAGGGAGTTATGAATAGCCTTGTATAATGTAAAATAAATATCTTTTTTTTATATTTCCAGTTGTAGAACTTGAGATTACATTCATTGAGTAGTACGTGGCCAGCAAACACATCACAGACCCATGAAGTTAAGCAAAACAATATGAAAGATCAGAATGTAAGTCAAGAGTTAACATAAGTCAACACATTTTTTTAATTATTTCCGGCAGTATTGATTGAGCTTATATTCATTGAAAAGTAAATGGCGTAAAAACACATAATAAACCTATTAAGTCAAGCAAAAGTGTATGGAAAATCAGAATCTTAAACATAGAACCATGTTAAGAGTTAATACACTCTAAAGAATTCCGGATCAAATTACGGTATAAAATACCCGCACGCTGGTTTATCATCCATAAAATCTTATGCCGTAAAATATTATGCAGTAATTTTTACAGTATTATCTATTTAGATTGATACAGTGATTTTATTGTAATTACTACTGTAAAAATTACGGTATATCAGATTGTTTGCTGCTTAACATGTTCCGGTAAAAAATGGATTTTTTCGTAAAAGGTACAGAAAATTGATCCAATGTACTCTTGATTGACACAGGTGATTGATACAATGTACTCTTTAACCTGTCCGGAGATTCTTTTTTTGCCTGCCAGTATCTTAAATGTTCAGACTTTTCAGGGAATTTAAGAGGAGATTTCATATTATTCAAAATATTTCTTTCAAAATTTACAATTAAGGTAGGGGAGAGGGGGGCACATGTGAACAAATTTTTTTATTTCTTCATGATTCAGAAAATATCATCAATTTCTCACAGTTAAGAACTCCATATGTTTAAGTAGTCTCTTCTTTGTCTTATGGAATTTTTTTAGATTTTTCAATAAAATATTTCTTTACTTTAGGACATTTTAGAAGAATGACTTCATCTGTTCACATGAGCCCCTATGGTGGGGCACATGTGAACATGCCTGGGGCACATATGAACAAGATTAAAAACACAAAGCAATTATCATACTTAAAAGAAAAAAATCTTTAATATAACAGATATAGATACACATTATACTGAAGAGGTTGTAGCTTATTAGGTGAATTTATTGGGTTTATTTGTTTAGGTGAATTTATTGAATTGATTGGGTTAATTTCGTGAATTGGGTTTTTCGCAACTTTATGTTCCTCAGGAGTTGTAATGGGCCTTTTTCTTTCTTCTCTGATACTCTTTCACGCTTTTTTTCGCATTTTCATTCAAAACTTAGAAGAGAAGGCAGCATAAAGGATATTTTATTAAATAAAGAATATTCTTACATATATTGCTTTTGCAAAATAGGTTTTCTACTAAGAATAATAATATATTTTAAAAATTATTTTAAACTCAACTTTTTAAGTATTAAAATATTATATCTTTTTACTTCTCGTAATCATTATACAATACAAAATTGTTGACCAACCATTTAATAAAAAACATTGAAGAAAAAATTAACAATTAATTAACTAATTATGGAAAATTAAATAATAATAATTTTAAATGCATACATATTTTTTAAACTTATATTATCATGAGGATAATAATCTTAATAATATTTATGGGCACATGGGAACTGTTCACATCTGCCCCAGATGTTTTGTTCACAAGTGCCCCATCATCCTTCTTAAGCCTAACTTGAAAAATAAAGAATTTTCGATTGAGTAAAAAAAAATAATAATTGCCATAAACTTACCTGAATGTTCATATAATTGTCTGCAATAGTTAATTTTAGCTCATTAGTTGATTTATACTATGTTTTCACTTGAAGAAGAGAGTGATAAAAGTATATAGAACAACAGCTAATACAAAAAAGTTGTCAGAATAGAACAACAAAATGGCTCATTGTTCTGAAAATTTGGCAGAGAGGTAGGACTAATACTACCATCTATTGAAAATTTTTGAAGAATTTTTATTTCGAATCATATTGGTAAAACATATCATGTACACATCTGCCCCCTGTTCACATGTGCCCCCCTCTCCCCTACATTTAAACAAATTTACTGCATGACAAAACAAACACCACCGTAAAACTCTAATAGAATTTTTATGAGGATGACAGAATTAAGATGGGTATTAATATGTTTTAATCAAATCGAATTTAATGAAAATGATTAATCACTCCAGAAAAATACAGAATGTTTGTAGGTACCATTGAATTAATATAAAGCTTAGATGATTTTAGAACGAAACAAGAAAAGGTCAACTATAAAATAAAAGTTGTGATCGCCTTATTACCATCACTAGTTATCCATTGGTGAAATGCTTTTTTTTTTCTAGGTTGACTCCGTTAAGCGCCACAGAATTTCAAATTATTGGTTGCAAAAACTGTCTCAATTGATGATTGTGGTCGGATTGGTTTTTATATCATGCCTATGTACGTGTTTCAAGACGTCACAAAATACTTCGTTTTCTTCAACATTCATATTTGTATTGAAATCACCGTCAAGCCAGTAAATTATACATTATTAATAATAATAAATTATACATTATTAATAAAATAAATTTTACATTATTAATAAATGAATTAAAAAGGCCTGCTAGTGAAAAGAAAAAGAAAAAAACAGCAGCGGTCGCCATAGCAATTCATGCAACGACGACGCATGATCACTATTTACTATTTCTCTTCAACACAGTTGAAAAGTGTGTGGACGCCATCAAATCCAAACCAAGACCCATTTTGCCAGTGGGTAAAAATAATTTTGTAATTCTGACTGGTTGATTGTGGAACTGAAAAATAGTACATAAATTCTTTGCCAAGAGTCTTTTAATAAAATTCAACTTGGTGCCTCATCTTATACTATAAAAGCTTTCTGCATTTAAATTAAATTTCATATAAAACTTATTCAAAAAGGGAATTTAATATGGAAAATTTCTACATTTCTCGGAAATAAAAGAAAAGGATTAACAAATAAATAGAAATAACTCAGTTCAGAAAATCTCTGAATTAATAGCTAAAATATATTAAGCAACGAGAAATTGAATAAAAATGTTGAAATTATTTCGTTAAAAATGCACGAGTCTAGATTTCAAAGGAATTTGTTTAATAAAAGTATTCATTTAAAACTACTTTTAAAAGATGTTAACATTATAATAGGAAAAGCAAGATATTGAAAAGAATAAAAAGAATGTATAGTTTTCGAAAATGCATCATAAGTTATAAATAAATTTATTCAGAAATAGCAATTTTTACATCTAATACCATACATCTAATATCTCGTTGTATAATAAATTGACTTTTATAATAGAGTTTTCAGATTTGTGGCATTTTATGTAAAATATTATTTTCTATGTTGAGGAGTTTTTTGTAAATATGCATGCATGTGTTTGAAAATTGCACTCTTTATTAGGCGAGGTTACACAATAGAAAAAAATTACAAATTTACATTTTCTATGTATCAATGTTTAATTCATTATTTTCTTTAAGTTTCTGTGCATACTTAAGAAAATAAAAGTGGTAGCAACGTTCTTCTATTCATAATCAGTGACTAGTAAAATAAAAGCGCATAATGTTTCCAGAGTAGGGAATAGTTTGAATTAGAATTTTTACTCGCCAGAAATATTTGTTCAAAGGAACGTTTATGCTTTTGGGAAGATTCATAGAATGCACTAAATAACAACTAGATTTTTTTTTTACAGTAAAACAACAGTTGTAGAGATTTCAATAGTCATCATAAAGCCTCTGATTTGAAAAAAAACGGAAAATGGTAAAATTGATAGATAAACCGAAAACTTCCGTCCCCTGCACTTAATCACGCAACCGAGAGCATATTTTATTGTTTCAGAATATTACATAATAAGACCTTCAAATACATTTTATAAGCAATTGTTATATTATAAAATATTGCATTTATAAAACACTGTATTTTGTGACTGATACCTGTCACTCAATAAGGTTTACAAATAAATTTTATAAACAAAATATAATTTGTTAGTGCAGAAAATATGGCTAGCAGTGAAACGCATTGAACCCTTTTGTCTAAACCAAAACAATTTGATAGCGCATTTATTGATTTATTAAAAAATATTTTAGCATAATATATTTCGTCGTTTATCACGGATTTGTATTATATTTCATGGTTTTCTCTAAGGTTTTCATATAAATTGTGCGAGTAGAATGCAATTTGATATCGCCACATTTCTTCCTATTCATAACTTATCACTGTCACAAAATAAAGTTTTAGAAATTGTATAAACAAAATATAATTTGGTAGTGTAATTATTAATTTAAAAATAATATTAGAAATTGTATGCAACGAATTCAATTTTCTGTCACTTTACTATTCTACAAAAAGTTTCGGATCGGCACTCAGGCTGACGGCACTTTTTACCGTAAAATTAATTTTAACAGGAACATGTTACGGGTGCGTAGTCAAATTATTCATCAAAAAATAAACACCTTTTAAGCACTTTTCAAGCACTCAAAAAATATTTTAAGCACTTTAAAAAAATATCATAATCAAGCAGTTGGAAAGTTTAAACGCAGTTGGAAAGAAACGACGGTTTTATCTTGTTTTAACCGTTATGTCAAAAAAAAGAAGAAAAAAAAAACTTTTGGCATTGTTTTTTTTTTCAATTGTCAAAAATCAAGAAATTTTGAATCATTTAAAACGAATGGCGTTTTCATACGCTACGAACTGACAATACGCCGAAACAGATTGAGGTTGAATTAATTGTGAAAACGTTGAATAGAACAATGTGAACTGTGTCTTTTTGCATAATTCGATGGGAAAATCAACATAGTATAGGAAAAATCTCATTTTGAAAAAGGGTAGATTAAGCACTTTTTAAAAACACCCAATGAAAAAAAAGCACCTCTTAAGGGCTTTTAAAAAACGAAAATCGAAAATAAGAACCTTTAAGCACTTTTTAAAAACGCTACGGACACCAGAACAAAAAATCTGACATTCCGTAATTATTAAAGTAATAATTACTGTGAGATAACTGCATCATTCTAATTAAATAAATATTAGTGTAAAAATCATGGAATAATATTCTGCGATTAAAATAGATTTTGATTTGAAATCCATTTTTCGGATGATGCACCGTAAGTGCCGATACCTTATACCATAATTTGATCCGGAATTTCTCACAGCGTATACAACAGTAAGGTTTTTAAATAAATTGTATAAATAAAATACAATTTCATGACTTATTTAACAACTTATTAAAAAATGCATTTTTAGCTAACAAATTATCAAAATACATTTTTTTTTCAAAAGATAATAATTATCATTTTTTATAATTAATTTATATGATTTAATTTTGATTAAAACATAATTTATTTTGTACTTATTCAGGCAGTTGGATGGCATTTATATAATTTTAAAACTGTTACATCTTTAAAAAAATAATAATATAGTGGTGCATTCTCAAAAAACTAATATAACAATAGTGCGAATAAAGTACATTTATTAAGATAATAGATTTTATAGCCGTCGTTGAACAACCTACCCAATTTTGGGTGTACAACTGCTATTGTTCAACTCATAGCCTTGTAATTTTCTAAGCAATCCAGAAGACAAGGAAACTCCTGAATCAGTACCCCCATAGGTATGATTTGTTATAGGAACATGAAGGACTTTGTGACTCAGCAGATTTAACTTGCAACAGTCACCATTTATTATGTCTTCGGCCGGCCAGGATCAAACCCAGTGACCTGCCTTACCAACCAGGCTATTCCGGTGCAAGATAATACATTTAAAAATGTATTTGTACTTGTATTTGGATAAAATTATTTATGAATAAAAAACCAGGAAAATTATGGTTTTTAAAGCTAACAAATTTAGGCTGGAAATAGGAGCGTGAGTATTTAATTTAAGGAGAACGTAATTAATCATTAAGGAAAAGTGGTAGTACAATGTTATCGTAGGATAACAATAACCCAATAGGTTCAAATGGTCACAAAGTTTGAGGTTTGAACAAATTGGATAAATCATTATCATCAAATATGGAATAAGGGTAAAAGCTAAAATTAATCAAAATCATAAATAAACGATAAATAAACCAATGACATGCTATATCCAACTTTAAATATATCATTTAATGCAATTTAGAGATGTTTCCAAAGAGTAGTAAAACAATTACACAAATACTCATCGCATGCACAAAACATTGAAGAAAAGGAAGTACACCAAAATCAATAAAAGAAACGTTGAATTAAGCAAAAAAAAATTTTTTCTTTAATTAAATTACGTTAACTTTACAACAGATATTTTCATTATGATTAGAATAGATTAAAATACTCAAACAAAGAATCGAACGAAAAATTAAGAAGCATTTTTACAAAACCCTGAAAAACTTCAAGAAATGGGTGATAGGAGTAAGAAATTTTCAAGAAAAGCGTAATGCATAAAAATTAGATTCAAGAGAAAAACAAATTTAAATGGGGATAATAAGGTAAATACTAAAGAAACGCTCAACTTTGAAAGTGTTTTTAATGTTGAAGAAAATTAAAGGTATAAAAAGCAGAAAATTCAATTTTACAGAAATTAATTACGGTTGTAAGATGTTGTTAAAGGTAAAGAAAGAGGATAAAAAAAAAGAAAAATTCTTTCGATACGGGCTGAAGTCCGCAACTCGAAGGGGAGGGGGAGGACACACCGATTGGTGTGACCAGCAAGAAGATCAGAAAGAAAAGTGTTAAAACCTCTTAAAAAAATTCGTTAACTGGTGTAGACCCAGGAAAGTGATAGCCAATTAAATTTAATCAACAGAGAGTTTTAAAAACAGATGAAAGAGATTGGTTAAGTAAGCCCCCCCCCCCTTAAAAAAGCAATGGAGAAAAAAAGAAAGGCCGAATAGAGAGGTATCTCTTCACACAGGAAGTCTAATGACCAATAATTTAAGTAATAATTTAAGTCTAATTAATAATTAAGTAAATAATTTAAGTCTAATAATTTAAGTAGCGTCGAATAGTTAATTCGTTAAATATTTATTTAGATTCATTTTATAAAAATATAGTCCCACAGTAGACTGATAGGCAAGACACAGTTCCAGAACACCGAAGTCAAGCTTCACTGACTACGGCCAGAAAGCGGGTGGCTGACCAACCACTTTGATTAGCCTACGTAGAGACCGAGGGTGCGCAAGGACCGAAAAGTGCGCAGGTCATTGGGATACCAAAGCGGAAGAGTCATCTCTACTGCAGAGGATCAAAATAGTGAAGGCATGTTATCCCAGACACACGTCAATAGCCCATTGTGAAGCTCCAGTGCAACGTCGATAAAATACCTACCTTTGTAAAAATTTCCATATCACACCTGCACTATTCGTTATTTCAAATTTTTTCAGAAATTTTAGAAAAAAGAAACTAAATTTACTATTTCACATAACCGAATTTTAATAGTGATGAATTTAGGGGTCATATACTCATTTATTATTCTCAGAAAATGCATAAAAAAATTTTGTATGATGGAGTTCCGTAGTTCCACAAGTATTGATTCAGCTCTGTCATATGGCCTTCAAAAAATCGATTCTAATCAATAATACAATAATCATATCATCGAATTAATAAATATTGAACTAAGGGATCAATTACCTAACTATTATAGTACAAAAATATTATGGCATATTTACCGTGTTATCGTTTCTAAATTAATGAAACTATAATTAAAAGCATGTATAAAAGGAAGTTTTGGACTCGATTAAAAGTTTTAAATAAATAATGATATGGGATAATATTAGATATATAATAATTAATACAGGTATACTAAATATAATAACTGATAGTGGTTATTTTTCATCCAACAGTCTTCTTATCTTAATCTTCTATTAAACTCTTTACTTAATCATCAACCAATGATTCATTAAATGTAATACTGTTTGTCTATGGGACAAATTTACCTTCAGCTTTAGCTTCTAAAACTCTTCACTTAATCATCAACCAATAATTCATTAAATGTAATATTGTTTGTCTATGGGACAGATTCACCTTCAGCTTCATTTTCTATTAAACTCTTTACTAAATCATCAACCAATATTTTATTAATTAGTTTATGGGACATATTTACCTTCAGCTTCATTCTCTATTAAACTCTTCACTTAATCATCACCAATAATTCATTAAATGTAATATTGTTTGTCTATGGGATAAATTTACCTACAGCTTCATTTTCTATTAAACTCTTTACTAAATCACCAACCAATAATTCATTAAATGTGTAAAATTAATCTCTTGAAACAGTATGTAATAAATATTACCTCGTAAAATATTTAAACAGTAACCTCAATTTAAATAATTGATTTACATTTCGTTCATTTAGACTGTATACTGAAATTTTTAAAGAAATATAATAAAAAAATATTGTTGTTTTAAATATATAATAAGTCAAACAATAGTCCAAAAAAATTACTAGAATTTGAAAATAGAATAGAAATTCTTTTAACTTTAACAGCTAGATTTTATTCATACAGCCGTTTAAAACGAGTTTTTAAATTGAAAAAATTTTGCTGAACAGCTTATATATAAGCTTGTTAAGAGATTTGTCTTTACATTATTGAAAGTTTCTACGCTCGGAAGAAAAAAATGTTTAAGAACTAGATTTCCATATTTTTTACTAAAAAATCTAATTTTACATGTCTATTTTTTTAAATCCCCATTGAATGTATTTAAAACAGTTGCCTTTATTAAACATTGCAAATGTTTTACATAGTAGAACTTGTTTCTTTTTTACAACTAGCCTACATTACTCTTTAAAAATTAGTGAATAGATAAATTAAAATCTTTTGTTGGCAGACCTCTAGAAATTTATTCATCACTGTGCACTCTGCTACATGATAACTATTCATAATGTTTGAAAATTAAATTCAAATTATAATTTGAAAAGAAAAAGGAAGCTATAAGACATTATGAGCAGAAAAATTTACTATCTTTTCATTATTTTTAATCCCTTAGTGAGATAATATATATATATATATATATATTAATAACAGTCGTCTCTTTGGTAAAATAGTTCATGATCATAAATAAAGTATAATTTGCAGTGCAGAAAAAAAAATATTTCAAAATTATTAAGTTTAGCATATACACTTTTACTCCATAGCCTTTTCCCTTTTAGTCAAGTTTCTAGTTTTAGTCATGTTTCAAGCTTCTAGATCTTTTTTTAAAATAAATAAAACGCTACTTCTAGAGCAGATTTTTGTCATATTTATGTAATAGTAACAATTATATATCTAAACAATTGTAAAATAAATAGACATCAATGAGATGAACAATAAATCTCTTCAAATAATAACTTAAATTATTCTTTTGTCATTATTTTTTTTCATAATCCATTGATTTAGAATATAAACGTCTGTTTAAGCGGCTCTGTAAGATTTAGTTTTCAAATTATATTTATTTAAAAAGTTCTAATTGAAAATTTTAACTAGCTTATTTTTATTAATGAATACAGAATCTCTGAAAAGCAATTACCAAATTAATTTAATAATTCTTATAATATACAACAATATTTATTTGCAAAACCTGTAATTGTAATATCCTGGATAAAGTTACATTCAGATTTAATTTTTGTTTGCTCTGCACTGGTAAGATAATCCCCTCGTCAAACAAGCCACTAGTTCCGTCTATCAATAACGAAGGTATCTGTGATTTATGAACTTTTGGAAATTCATAAATTAATCTCCGGAAAGTCCTGGGCTAGGGCCTAATTAAGGTCTGCTCGAGTAAGGTCGAGTTAATGAGAAGGGGCTCTGCTTGGCTTGTTTTCCGCAGCCGTGACTTGTAATTTTTATGTAAATCGTGTTATTTCAGGAAGTGATTACCAAGTTTAAAGTACTCATTTTTATCGTGATGATCGCCAGTTTTTCTTGCTCTGCTTGTTACCATACCTGATTGGCAATTTACCCGCCAAGTATTCCACAAGTTTCCTAAACGTTTATTGATTCCATAGCAAAATATTGTATCATTATCATTTTACAATTCACCCATATGTTGTATTTAATAATACCTTAATATAATATCTTAATATAACATCTTATAATAATTAAGAAATTATAAAATCGCGAATATATTTAAATTACAATTTTGTATATTTTGATTAGAATTGTATTTTTTTTATGTAACAGTAACAGTGTTCTTCTGGTATAAGAAACTCAATATTCATATCGCAGCCATGACTTGGAATTTTTATGTAATTCGTGTTAATTCAGGATTCAATGATTACCAAGTTTCAATAGCTCATTTTTTAATGATGATTCTTAGTTTTCTTTGCTCTACTAATTAACGAGCCTGATTGAAAACTCATGACGAAATATTCCGCAAGTTTACTAAATTTTTATTATTTTTTTATTGTCACTTGTACTTTCATTTTCTGTTAAATTCTTGATTTATAAAATACACCACCAAATGCGGCAATCAAACAATTATTATGTTAGTTCCCCATGGTTTTTTATTTAATAATATCTTACTATAATTAAGAAATTGCAAAGATATTTACGTTATAATTTAGTATGTTATGATCAGCTTTGTATTTTTTATGTAATAGTGCTCTTCTGGTATAAAAAAAATATAAAAAATACTCCATACTTATTTTGCAGCTAGGACTTGTAATTTTTATGTAATTCGTGTTAATTCATGAAATGATTACCAAGTTTCAAAGGCTCGTTTTTATCATGATGATTGTGAGTTTTTTTTTTTTTTTTGTTTTTTTGTTTACTAATTGTTTACAAACCAGATTGAAAATTTATCACGAAATATTCCGCAAGTTTACTAAACGTTTATCATTTTTTATGAATATTATCGTTAAGTGTTACTTTAATTTTCTGGGAAATTCTTGATTTATAAAATACTACATTTTGAAAATGCGATGATCAAACAATTACCACATTACTTCCCGTGAATTCTTTGTTTAATGATATCTTATTATAATTAAGAAATTGCAAATATATTACGTTATAGTTTATGTTTTGATTAGCATTGTATTTTGTATGTAATAGTGTTCTTTTGGTAAAATAAACTAAATACTCACTCAACAGCCATGACTTGTAATATAAAATCAGGAAATGATTACTAAGTTTCAACGACTCATTTTTATCATGACAATTGTCCATTTTTCTTTTTCTATTAATTAATAATTCTGATTGAAAATTTATCATGAAATATTCTGCAAGTTTATTAAAAGTTTTGTTTAAAAATTGTAAAAATTTTGAATTTTATCTTACTCTTGGGAAATACCTTTAACCTAAGAAAAGGCAAAATTTTAAGAAAATACATTTTAATTTTAGTATAACAATTAAGGATATTTATATATATTGAATTTTCATTTTTATAAAAAACGATATGTTATGCAGTAATTTCATAATATTCCAGGAATTTTAATGCATTTTGCGCACTAATACTTATAGAATGATTACTACGTATTTTTTTTTCTTCTTCTGGTTTTTACCCCTAATTTATATTTACTCACCAATAGTTCTATAAGGTTACTAATTTATTTTATATCAAACATAAAAAATATAACATCAAGTTCAACTGAACAGTCGGATTTTTTTTTTTCTTACTTCAGAAATTCCAAAATTTTGAGATTATAATATGCCATAAATTTTAGAAAAGAAATTAGTTATGACAATTCTGATGTTTTTTAATTTATTTTAATATTTTAAATTTAATTAAAAATTGACGCAAAATATATCCTGTAGTATTTCCGTCTATTTTAAGATTGAATAATGTGACGAGAGGATTGGACTAAATACGTTTCATTAAGTGAAATTTTCAGTTAATCAAAAAATTTTTCTTATAGTATGCAACTTTTTAAATAACAAACAACAACAAAATTGAAAAAAAAGAGCACATTATATAAAGTCCTTGTCAAAATTATTGGACGCACTATAAGATTCTGTGTAAAATCTTAATTATCAGGAGATACTATACACCTTAGTTGTTTTTACGCGACTGAAACCAGTTTGCACTTGTTTACGTTTTGGTATCAATTAGTTAAATTAGTCAATATATAATATAAATTCGACGATTGAATAAATTAAACGATATATTACATAAATATAGAATATTTATTATAGCAGGTATTATGTTAGTGTATTATAATAATTAGACCCAATTATTAGACGCACTGTAGTGTTTTAATAATTGCATGTTTTGCACGAGTTTATATACAATACTTTTATATTTATACATACATGTAATAGGTTTTTATTCAGAAGATATTTTAGACAGTTAGACCTATTTGTAATTATTTTTAACGTATTGCAATACGAACCAATTGATAGACGAACGTAAACAAGCGCAAATTGGTTTCAGCCGCGTAAAAATAATAAAGCTGTATAGTATCACTCGATAATTAGGATTTTAAATAGAATCTTATAGTGAGGCTAATAATTTTTTCAGGGACTGTAAATACAATTAAGATTATGTATTATGACATTACGATGCTCCTGAGCTATTTACTTCAGATTCTAAATCTGAAAATTGAAATTATTTGCCTTTGATATTTATGATCCGGGACTTTTAAGAATCAAAAATAAATTGAATCGCGACACCTTGAAAACCAAGCAACAGAATCAGTTTCAAACACCGTTTTGCTCTTAACGAAAATACCTTCTACCATGTCATTTATATATAATCTTACTAACAGTAAATTTACCCTAAAAGAATGTTTTGGGAGTAAACGTGGTGACTTACAAAAACCCCATGTAAAATGGGATAAAATGAATAAACTTTCCCCATACTTTATTCAAAAACCAAGATAACAGTCTCTTCTTAAACGCTGCTTGAAGATGAGAAAACTCTAACCCCTCTAAGGTAGTTCTACATCACGTTCTAAAGATGCGAGGGAAGGAAACGTTATTTATTCCCACAAAAGGAGTACCAGAACATGAGGGGTAGGGGCACCGTGCAAACGATGTTAGTCACGCTAACTCTTGCGTGATCAGGAGACTCATCCCAGACTTACTGAGGATTTGGTTAATGGAAAGAGTAAGGAGGAATTTTAGCTATTATTGTGTTTTTTACTGTGTTTTTCTGTTAAAAGGTGGTATAATCAGATGCGTTGTAATTTGCTATGGATTTTGTTGAATTTCAGACTGTGAGTTAAATATGATCGCTGGTAAATACATTGTTGAACTAACGACATAACTTTCGGAGTATTGTTTTTTTTTTTTTTTTTTGAGATCGTTGATGAGGCTGTTAAATATTGCTAAATTATCGGCTATATGTTGTCATTCATTCACTGGTACATTCTTTCACCTTCAATTCATTAAAATAATGCATGTGTTTGTAATAAAATAAATGTATCAACTTAAGCGTATGAATTCTTTTAAAATTGCAGATTAGTTGAAAAACGTGGAATTAGTTTCTTATTCCTCACACCATGAGTCAATATTGTTTTTAAGTCCACCATAAATTATTTTATTTTATAAACATCGATGAATAGATTTTGAGTATACGACTACCAATGTTCAAGACTCAGTATTCTTGTAATTTCGTACTGATCCGGAAGACAAAGAAACTCCTGGATCAAGTACCCCCAGAGGTTTGATTTGTTATGGGAACATGGGAGACTTTGTGACTCGACAGGTCCAACGTGCATCAGTCACCATTTACTACACGGGGAGTCTTCGGCTGGGTGGGTATCGAACACATGACCTCTTGGGCATGGGCCCGGTAACCTACCAACCAGGGTATCCCGGTCCATCCTAAATTATTGCATTGTTTTTTTCAATTTGAGTTTGATGATGGTGCTGTTAAATATTACTTAATTATCGGCTACATGTTGCTATTTTTTATGGGGCCTTTAATTCATTGAAATAATGGCATGTACCAATGTGTAATTGGTTGGACTTAAAATTTGTTAATTCCTTTCAAATTGTTGATTAATTAAAAGGCGTGGAATAAACTGTTTATTTATCACATCAAAGCTCAATATTGTTTTAAAATCCGCCCTAAATTATCAAATGTGCTTCCTTTCTTTTTATTAACTTTACTGAATCTCTAACACTACAGCAAAATTTTGACATTGTACTTAACTTTTTACAGAGAAATAAAATCACGCATAGAAGCAATATTTGTAAAACAATGAATTCTTATCTTAAATTCAATATCCTTTTTATGCATGAAATCATAAAATATTATCAAGAAAATTTAGGGAATAAAATTATTATGTTCATGTCCGGTTATGCATAAAAGTCCAAATATTCTTTAAATTAAATTAAGAAATAGCAAGTCATTTTAGTTACCAAATGTAATTAAATTTTATTAAAATGATTATAATTATCATCATAATATTCTATCATAAATTTGATAACTGATTTAATTTATACTTAATATTAAAAAAATGAATCACGTTCTTTTTGAATTTTAAAGTATAATGTTTGAATAAATTAGCTGAATAAAAAAAATATCGAATCATTTCCTTTCCTATATTGACTTTATTTTGCATTTTTAATGACAAATGATCCATTTGCAATATTTTATTGAAAGATTCGTTTAACATTTTTAATATTTATATCATTTTATTCAATATCAAATAAATAAATGAATTTTTTTTTCTAATTTGCATTTAGTAAAGGTGCCTTTTAATGCTTACTACTTACGTTTCCAAATTGAAATTAATTTATTAAGATACTTTACACTAATAAAATTAATAATATTTTCTTCAATTGGAATTTAAAGTTTGAAAACGCTTTAAATATTATGTTTAAATTGAATATGTTCTGAATGAATTGAATAGTTTCTGATATCAAGCATTCAAAGTTCCAATTTAGTTACCATATAGAAAAATTTGAAGATTTCAATACGAAATATTTCAAAATTAAAATAAACAGTGAATTTTCACAAAACTTTAGATTTGCACATTCTATATCCATTTTTCCTTAAATTTTAATCAAATAAATTGCTTTCAGTTTAAATTCTGAAATAATATTATTTCAAAAATTTATGTTCAAATTTCATATTTCATTCATTCATATTAATTTGAAACCTTATACTTCGAAACTTCGAAGCAATATTTAGCGTGATTCAAAAAGACAACTTACATTTTTAATTCGTAATAATGAAAAGCATAAAAATTTTTAAAATATAATTTTTGCTTTATAATATAAAAAAAAATAGTAAAGTACTTTTGAGGGTTCTTTAAGAATTTATAGATTAATGATGTTTTCTCGCGTAATTTTTATTTCTTCAACTTCAAGCTGAATATAAAAAGCTAAGGACGATCCATTTGTACTTAATCTATTACAAAACATTATTTTCTTATTCAAATTAAATAATTTCATTTTTGTATTTCCAGTTATGTCTTTTTTATTTTTTATATAGCTATAGCAATTTGTTTTTCATGAAACGGTTCTAGGCAAGGTTACCTTAATTAACTTAAGTTAAGCTAAGTTAATATAATAACTCAACTGAAAATATTTTAATTCTTTTATTCTTAAAATAATGAATTGAGACCTTTAATGTACATACCTGTGATTATATTATTAACAAAAATTCACAAAAAAGGAAAACTTTAAATCAGGGGACAATACAGATCACATTGTATAAGCAATGTATTTTTTCTTTAAATTCTGCTTATAAGATAAATCAAGAGTAAATTTTCTACTTCTTAGTCTACGTTTTTTTTTAAAGTATTTTTTTCAATAAAATTGAAATTATTCTTAACTTGCAACATTGCTATGAACAACGAATTTATCATTTCTTAGATCTTACTTAAATAACGTTATCGCAAATCATTTCTAACCATTCATTTATTCAAATATATTTTTTTAGTAAACAAAATATTAAAGTGCTCTCCACAAAAAAATGGTTTTTTCTCACTTTATATTTTAAACAAAATAATAATTCTAACTTTTATCGATAAATGTTCGTAATTTTAAATCAAAGCAATCTTTTGTTAAAAATTAATCTCAAAAGCTCATTTTCAAACTATTCCGTTCATTGCTTAGAAGTTTTTTTTATGCGGAATAATCTTTTTTAAACCAACACGATTTGGACCCAAACTATAAATTATCATCCTCAAAGTTTCTTCACTTCAAAATCGTAATCTTCAAGTAGTTCTTTTCCGTCTCTCCTCCACCCCTCACGAACTCTGAAGTGGTTCTACAAAGAATTCGATGATTTATCCCACTCTGCTCCAGATCTGAATCCAAAATATGAAACCTCGTCTCCATAACATTTACTCAATCCCTCTTTCTTCCATTTCCTTACTCGCCAAGTAGTTTATTGCACACGATAACGGATATCTAGTAAAAAGGTTTTAAGAAAAGAACTTTCCTCCGGGCTCTATTTTCACGCCCGTGATACTTAAACGCGCCAACCTTCCCATCGACAGCAGTTTGAACGGCACATATCTCGAAATAGATATTTCTTTATAGTTACCAATTTTTTTTCTTATTATTATTATTTCCTTCTTCCCGTTTATGCTTTTCTGTATATTTTGAAACTATAATATCGAGAGGTCGAAATGAAATATGAGATGACATCTCAAAAAAGTTCTCCTCGCCAATGTGATTGATTTTGTTAAGGTAGAAATGTGTTTTGCAACATGGTTGTGTTAAAAGGATGAATTATATTTTTTATCGGCATGATAAATACCATCGTCAATTTTCTTTCATTTTCTATGAGGCTCTTGATTTATACAATACAACACTATGAAGATATCTAACAGACAGAGAACTAATGCGACTAAACAATCACCACCTTGCTTCGCTTTGTCAGACTGGCTTAGTATACACTATTAAAATTTTTTTTGAAAAAAAAAATGATTAAATGACAATTTATTTGATTGTTATTTTACCATATTCAAATAAAACAGTCAAATAACCTTAAATAAGATGGTATTCTAACTGTTAACGTTAAAGAAAACAGTTTATTAACTGTTTTCACCTAATACGTTTAAACAACTAGAATTTAATTGCAGCAACTAGGCCCACTTGTTGAAGCCACTTTGTTCCTTACAGATGTATACATAGTATAGCCGGGAGGGCTAATCTATCAATCTCATGACCTGCAGAACAGTAGTTCGAATCCCAGCATTGTCATAATATTTCCTTCCTTTCCCTCAACACATGAAGAGTTTCCAGAGTACTGTAATCCCCAAGATTTGTGACCCTGGGCTATTCGATTACGATACTCTCATCTCATTCCCGCATAGATGGCAGCACCATAAAGCTGCTGAACCATCTCTAACTTTCAGTAAAATTTCTTTCATATGGTTTTAAACCATGCTAGTTGTAAATGGTTAAAAAACCTTAAAGGTAAAAAAAAAAAGTGCTTTATCGTAAACTTTACTGTTAACTGGAAGGATAGACTGCTGACGGTTATTTTACCATAATTTTAGAATGAAAAATTTAACAGTGCAGGAAAGAGATCCAACGTGTTTCTATTATAATGGAAAAAGTAATAAGTAGTGTTAATTTGTTCTTTTGTTTTCTACAAAGCTCCTGATTAACACACAATATAATAATGCAAAAATTATATAATAAGATACAACGATTCAAGAATAAGCAAATTAGTTGTTCTTGATTTTATTTGAAGAACTGACTTAGATACAGAAATAAGTCCCTAAGTGGTTGTAGTAGAATGATTTTTTTCTTCTTTTTTTTTATAAATATCATTGATAAAACCCTTTATTTATACAATGCAACAATGTAAAGATGCTACAATTAAAGAATCACCATTTTTTTGACAAGCTGGTTTAGGCACAGAAATTGGTTTCAAAGTGCTTGTATTAGTTATGACCAGTATACTTGCCTTTTTTATATAATGCATATATATTGATATGCATATATATATAATGCATATATATATATTGATTTATATAATGCAAAATTTTTTAAAGGCGACAATTTAAACAATTACCAAATTAGTTCCACATGATTTTAGCCGGTTTAGGTACAGAAATTGGTTTCAAAATGGTTGTATTAGAATAACCAATATATGTGTTCTTTTTTATAATTATTATCCCCAAACATTTGATTTGTAGAATGCAACATTGTGAAAATGCGGCAATTCAACAATTACCACAGAAGTTCCTAATGGTTTACTTTGATTAGCTGGTTTAGGTACATAAAAGATTTCCGACATGGCTGAAAAAGGACAACAAATTTTAAAGTTTAATTTTTAAAAATAAATTTTTAATTTTAAAAGTAAATGATTCGACCGATCCATTCATTCTATCCATGATTCTATCATAACCGAAAATTTTACGGTAAATTGGATGGATAGATAGCTGTTGGCTGTTTCAGGGTTTCCATTATTTAGAGTGGCAATTGTGTTGGAAAAAAAAATAATCGTATGAATTGACTGCTTTACATAGAAAATCACAAAAATCCAGACCGGACGATCTAAACACAATTCATGAAATGATTTCATGAAACTTATTTATTATATAATAAATTAAACATAATGGATTAAATCATTCCAGGAAAGAAACTGGCTTTTGTCACGTATGTGGCTGTCACGTATGCAGCTTATCTAATAAGTTCACTTGACTAGCCATTTATTATGATAACGAGTCATAAAGAGAACGTTTCTATCAGGAATGTCGTCAGCTCACTTCTACATTGATAATATTACAATAATGAATGACTTCAAAAGAAAATATCGACTGACATATTAAGCTCAAGATAGGCAATATATATTACGCTGATTCTAAAATTATCGACTACTGACACGGGATCGGGCAGAGATTTCCATTTTTAAAAAATAACTCTGATATCATGCACTCTTTAAGCTCAGCAATTACAATGCATTATAGGGTTACGAATTGAGGCCACAGATATACTCGAAGCTTAATATCGAGTGAAGTTTTTGTCACATTTACACTTAGTGTAATGTAACAATTTACTCTTTCATTAAAATATAATCTTTTAATTTTTTTAAAAACAGTTATTTCCTTTTTTTAATATAACAGTTTAAATATTTTTCATTGGAAATTTTTCCAAATAATTTACTTAAATTAGGGTTTTCGCTTTCTCAATTTAAACATATAATTTTCTTAAAATATCTTGTCTGGGAATTTTTTTTCTTTTCGTAAAGTATATTAATGGGTGTCGGGCAGACTTTAAATTATTGCCGAACTAGCTCTTGAAAATAGTTAAAATTGAAATTAACGCACTCCCCCGTGCGGGCATCAGCTGGATTAAACAAATTAATATATTGTTTAAAAATAATAAAAAAAATCAGGATTGAAGGAGGGCTCAAATAATTAAATTACTCAAGTACAGTTGTGTTGTGCGTTTGATTTAGTTACCATTAAAGTTTATATGCTGTACAATCTAATTTTGAAAGGTTCCTAGCCTATTTTATTTTAAAGATATTTGAAGATTAATTATCTAGTAAATAAAACCACGAGTCTCAAAATCGAAACAACTGTTTCACGAATAATGAAAAATTAGTTTTTCAAATGAAACTTTCATTAAAGAAATATTTTACTCGTCTCTTACAACTCGGAAAAAAAATCTATTACACTTCCAGTATATTAGATGATTTTCATTTAAAAATGAAAAGAAATATATATGAATAAAATTGTCCATCGGAAACTTTTATCATTCAAAAACATGTTTTAACTTAAAATTTTAATTTTTCAGCCAGTCTGGTTAAAATTATCTTAATTTCGGGTTATCCATGAGGTTTTTTTTTCAAAGCTCTATTCTACGTGTAATGCAAATACGCTAATTCCAGAGATAATTTTTTCATGAAACAAATATACTAATTGTTTGTAGCTTGATTTAAGAATTTCTCTTACTTTTGGAGGCTCAAAATTAATTGTATGCGGAAATTGAACCATTACATTTAGGAAAGCGAAACTACTATTTTCATCTTCTTTTCAATATCTACATAAATAAAGCAGAGTCTTCATATATACGTGTGAAGGAACATTGAGTACTTCCCTTACCAATTATTTTGAAAAAAGAGCAAAAAAGCAACATTTTTTTAAAATTTAATTATAAAAACAAGGAACTAAAAAAAAACATAATGTACAAGTTTTAGGATGGAATTTGATATTTTTTATGTGTAAGAAACATTTAATTTAAAATCAGTTTACTGTCCCGAGTTATCTCGGGTAAATGAAATAAGTTAAATATTAGTAATTGTATGATAGTTCTTAACACAAGGGACAACACAAAATGATACTTTTGAAACGTCAGTGAAGGAATACGCCATTCTTTTTACTCTTATTGCTATGTAAATTCAGCAACCATCGTAAATACAATCGCACAAAACATGTGTGCAGTCCCACAGTCCAACAGCAAAACTCCAAAAAAAAAACTTGACTAACCTCCAATCACAGCAGATTATGTTTTTGCTTCCGACCAAGCAAATACACGATGAAACAAAATGTAAGACAAATTCTGCTACGCCCGAGTTTTCTCGGGATGATAAATATTTTCAATATGTGCGTACCCGAGTCAACTCGGAATGATAATCAGGGAAGCGTTTAAAAAAATTTAGCAATTATGAACCTATCTGCAAGAAATTTGAAGTGCATATGTTCGAAGATACTGCGAACATAATAAACTACATAATAAACACATGAATTAACACATAATAACTGCTACATAAATAAACACATAATTTATTTCTTTTAAAGTTTAAAAAAATAAGCACCTTTTAAGCACTTTTCAAGCACTCAAGAAATATTTTTAATCACTTTAAAAAAATATCATAATTAAGCAGGGTTGGAAAGTTTTTGACTATCGATGGTTTTATCTTGTTGCCGTCATGTAAAAAAAAAAACATTTTCATTGTTTTTGACAATAGTCAAAAATCATGAAATTTTGAATCATGTAAAACGAATGGCGTTTTCATACGCTACGTTCTGACTATACACCGAAATAGATTGGGGTTGAATTATGAAAACATTGATTGGTAAAGAGTGAACTGTGTCTTTTTGCATAATTCGA
The DNA here is from genome assembly GCA_949128135.1 of Parasteatoda lunata. Classification (NCBI taxonomy): domain Eukaryota; kingdom Metazoa; phylum Arthropoda; class Arachnida; order Araneae; family Theridiidae; genus Parasteatoda; species Parasteatoda lunata. The sequence continues at coordinate 17,433,192 of OX421974.1, forward strand.
AGCAAAAATCAACATAGTAAAGGAAAAATCTCATTTTGAAAAGGGAAAACTAAGCACTTTTTAAAAACACCCAATGAAAAAAGCACCTTTAAGGGCTTTTAAAAAACGAAAATCGAAAAAAAAAACAACTTTACGCACTTTTTAAAAACGGTACGCACCCTGGAAGATTATCCGATTTTTAGACTGTTTTGGAAAAATGTAAAAATAGCCCAGAACCGACTGGATAAATATATAGAAATTTACCGAGCATTCGGAATCAACTGGGTAACAAATAAAAAATTTTCCATTTACTTGGAAAACACTAAAAATTTTAATTTTTACCCGGTTTTAAAAGATTTCATTTTAATCAGGTATCCGTGTCCAGATTTTTTTTTAGACTCGGTGCCTTTGCAATCAAGAAAACATATTTGTAACCGTGAAAATTAGGAATATCAGTAATATTACAAACGTTGTTAATTTTATTTTCTTGGTTCAAACAATCAGAGTAACGTTATATTTATTCGAAGTGATCTAAAAAATTATTAAGATTTTATTTTTATTTTCTAACTGTCGTTGAACAGCCGACCCAGTTTTAAGGTTTATGATGACTAATGTTTAACTACGTAGCCTTGTAATTTTGAGCCCAATCCAGAAGACAACGGAACTCCTGGATCGAATATTGGGAGAAATACGCCTTCGTGCTGGACATTTTGGAACTAACCCGCATTTGCGTTACATGGAAAGGAAGACCACGAGAACCTCTCACGGTTAGCCTATCTGCAAACGGACCCAAACCCATGATCCGTCTACCACTAAGGATATTTCACGTCAGCACTGTGGTTGGTGCAAGCCGGATGCGGATTTGTATCGACCTGCCATAGCTGGGATTCGAACCCGGTTCACCTCATAGGAAGGCGAACGCTCTGTGCCCTGAGTCATCGCGGCTAAACTATTAATATCATTTTATATTTTACATCGGTCGTTGAACAGCTGACCCAATTTTGGGTTTGCGACTACTAATGCTCAACTCTGTAGCCTTTTATTTTTAAACAAATCCAGTAGACAAGGAAACTCCTGGATCAGTATCCCTAGAGGTATTATTTGTTATGGGAACATGGAGGATTTTGCGACTCCGCATATTTAACGTGTATCAGTCCCATTTAATAAATGATCTTCGGCGGATCGAACTCACGAACTCTTGGACATAGGCCTAATGCCCAACCAGGCTATTCCGGTCCCAACCATAAAGATTAGAAGAAAAAAATATTTTAATGCTTCACTACAGTTGAAAAAGAAAACATTTTTTATTCCGCTTGCATTGCAATCTATCTGCGCGAATAAAAACTCGTAAACCAGGAAGAGTGAAAAGTTGGACTCACTGGAAGATCTATCAGATGGAAATGTGGTGTCCCTATGGAATTTCGTCGGACCCTTGTCCCTAAAGGTTCCGTTTTGCGGAAAAAAGCAACTTAAAAAGCAACTCAAACCTTCTCTTCATTTATTCCTACTTTTGAGTGTTTACCCCTGGAATTCCCATGAGGGGATGGTAAAAAAACTGTTTTCAGTCCCTTTCTTCTGAACTTAAACCGTAAGAAAGAAAGTTTAAAAATTGCTTCTTGCAGGAAAAACGTCTTTCCAGGGGAAAAATATGGAAGGGAAGAAATGGAAAAATGATATATTCTTGTGTATCTAAGTTAAAAGACGGAAGACCAGAAGGTCTGGAATAGAAAAAAATATATCTAAGGTATTATTTATTGAGCGGGGTTTCTACGAGTAAGAGAGAGGGAGTATGTTGAATAAAAACGGAGGGTACAATTTCCATTATTCTTTCTGTTTCATCATTGCTCTAAAATGCTCGTCAGTAATGAAAAATTCAACCTGATCTTGTTTACTTCGGTTTGAAACCAGTATCTAAAGATTTATCAATCTTTTCGTTTTAGAATAGGATAAAATTTAGAAGAAAAAATAATGAATTTTGGAGATATTTTTGGTTCCGCAAAGGGTAAATTTAGAAGCGTAATATACGGTTTTTAAAGTTGAATGAAGTGTTGTTCGTTTAGAGTAAATTTTTATTGAGCTATAGTGAAATCCAATACTGTTGGCAAATGAAATAGTTTCCAAAAATGAGAAAAGTGTTTAGAGGTAAAGCATATACATGAAAATATTGTGCAATAAAGTATAAGTTATAAAATATTATTAAAGTTAAGTGTAAGTTAAACTATTTCAATTATTGAAGTATACAGATAATTACACTTTACTACTGCAGATTATTGAAATATAAAGCAGATAATAATAATTTTTAGAAATAATTATGTTTGTATGTCGCAGTATGTTATTATAATTATATTTTTATGTTATATATGTGGCAGAAAATAATACTTTTTAGATACTAATTATGTTTTTAGTTTTCATTAAAGGTTGGATTCATTCATAATTTTCTTCGAAGATAAAAAGGAGATATTTTTTCGTTTCTTTTTTTTTAAATGCAAGAAATAAATATATTATGCAAGAAAAAAAAATCAAAAAAATGAATATTCGTTTTTAGCTTAAAATTTGCTCGTTCTTTTAAATTTATAAAATTTTCCATCCGTTAAAACTTACAAAAGCGTGCAAAATAACTGCAAAAGATAATATAAAACCATCACTGTTTTTTCTGAAACACAAATAGGATATAATTTAATGCAAGATATTAAATTAAAGAACATGAATATATTTTGTAAATCTCTTATAAATTAAAAATTATTATAATTTATTAATAATACATAAAATAGCATAAATACGTTTGTATTATAATAATGATTCTTATAATTATTAGGTACCAGCTGAATACTCGTTCTTCGAACGTTGTGTAAAAGAAAAATCATCAAATCAGTATAAAACAGTATTAAGAAACGTTGAATAAAACTGAGAAAAGCATTTACCAACAATAATTAATAAAGCTAAAACAATTCCAATTTTTTATTTATTTATTATTATATGTTGTCCTTTATTGGGTCAAAAAAAGCTTAACTGTCTATAGTACCATTTAACATGATGCCATTACTCGAGACTAACTCATGATAGTCTAAATACCACAATCAACAGATTTTCTCAGATTCTTATCCATTTCTAGGGACCGTTAAAACCTCTTCACCCAGTATCTATATTAAAACTTCATTCTGTTGATGCAATTTTTATAGGTACCAAATGTACTAAAATGATACATTCTACCTAAATAAGTATATTTTGTTAAAATTAAAGCTGAATTAATACAATAATATCTGTAGTGCCCATTACCAATATAAAATAAGCATCATTGGTGACGAATAACATATTAAAGAATGGGCAATAAAGTCCTTTTTTAAAGTGAGCTATATGCTAAAAAATAGCACTTGCGCTATTTAAAAAAATATTATAATCATTTAAAATAAATTTAATACAATGGCTAATGCTTAAAGCCAATAAAAAAATTCAATTTTCAAACAACTTTTCTGAATTAGCTAATTTTATTTTATAATTTTATAACCGTCGAACAGCCTACCTAATTTTATGGGTTTAAAACAACTTATGTTCAACTCTGTAGCTTTGTAATTTTGAACTCAATCCAGAAGACAAGGGAACACCTGTATCGAGTACAGGGAGAAATTTGCTTTCGTGGAGGACTTTTTGAAAGAGCTAACCCGCATTTGTGTTACACGGAGAGAAATACCACGAGAAACTTCCACGGTTAGCCTGACGGCAAGGGTACTCTAACCCATGACCCGTCAACTACTCAGGATATTTCACGTCAGCACTGTGGTCGGTATCGGTGGCTAAAGAGAATCGAAGGGCTAGTTCACTCCGCTCTTAGAGCTGAAGCTACGATTTCCCTCCTCATGACGTCACTGTGTCCACAGATCTTGCAGATCGCAAGCAAAGATATTATGATAACTTTGTATCTTTCTCTTTGTAAAAATAAGTTACACTTTTTCTGGTTATTAGCTTTCAAACTTTACGTAATTAAAACATTATTTCCGTTCATAAACATAGTTCAAAAAGTCTTTCTTGGCCATTATGTTAAAAAAAAATACCATTTTAAACTTATAAAAATATTTTACAAGTTGGCGAAAATGACACTATAAATACTTTATTTTAAAAAGTTCAGTTTTAACTTTAGTTATTAAGAAAAATGAAAGCATATATCGACACTTTTTTATCTACATATTCTTTTATAGCAATAAGTTGAGTTAAATTTAGATTCCCTGATTTAAAAGTATGCCATTAATTGCAATTTGTTCATACTTAATCATTAGGAAACATCAACCTTAAACGCTAATTACGGAAACAAAATAATAATTTAAATTCATAATGACATTAGAAATTTGACAATTGTTTATAGATATTTAAATTTAAGATGATATAATTTATAGATATTTAAATTTAAGAGCATATAACTTTTTTAAAAAATCATAAATATTTAGAATAACTACATTAAAAAATATGTTATGAAATTAGGAGAATTTCAATTATACACTATATATTTTATACTTACGTTTTAATTTTCTTTGACTTTATCCATTTTTTAATTTTTTTCACTTTCTTTTTGAAGTAAGAGGCGGTTTCTATTTAGATAATGAATTTTTATAAAAGTTCTTAACGATAGAAAAAACGTATTTTTGTTTTATATTAACTGTGCCATTTCGGAATCCATTCTTTACATAGTTTTTCATTTTCTTTAGGGAACACGCGGAAAATTATATTTTTTCCTTTTGTTTTTCTATCAGAATTTTTGCAAGTTGCAATCATGCAAACTGGCATTTCGTTAATAGTTTTAAATTTTTGTAAATTCACTTCAAAAACTGAAAGTCATTATAGAAAATAACAAATGTCTTAGAATATGTTACAAAAAGAAATGCTCCAATATTAGTTAGAGCTAGTAAGGCCGAACGCTCTGTTCTTGAAGTAAAAGTGAGAGCTTTGCGCCAAAGTGACATCACTAGAGAAAATCGGAGGATTGGCACGGCGAGAGTTTCTTCAAAGGAGTGAACCAGCCCTTCTATTCTCTTTAGCCCTGGGTCGGTACACGCCGGATGCGGAACCCGTATCGACTGGGATTCGAACCCGGTTCTATACCCTGAGCTATCTCGGCTCTGAATTATCTAATTGAAATTTTTGAACTATTTTTAGGCACAATTTATTTTTTAAAAGAATGAACTATTGTGGGAAACTATTGTCCCTCTCACCCACCAGCCAAATTTAAATTAAATTTAAATTAAATTTAAATTAAATTTAAATTAAATTTAAATTAAATTTAAATTAAATTAAATTTAAATTAAATTTAAATTAAATTTAAATTAAATTTAAATTAAATTTAAATTAAATTTAAATTAAATTTAAATTAAATTTAAATTAAATTCAAATTAGATTTAAATTAAATTTAAATTAAATTTATATTAAATTTAAATTAAATTTAAATATTTTTCATGTTATTTAAAAATAAAATAATAGAATCGTCTATAATAATGGCGTACGCTTAATCCAATGAAAAAAATTCATTTTCAAACGACTTTTCTGAATGAACTAGTTTAAATTTTTGAACTATTTTTACGATTGTGGGAAAAATTGTCCCTTTCACCCACTATCAATATTTCAGGACGCTATCCCAAATGGCTCTAGAGCAGGAACGGGCAAACTACGGCCCGCGGGCCAACTGTGGTCCACCGGAAGGTTTTATCCGGCCCGCGGATAGAATTTTAAATTGCTGATCCGTGTGAATATCAACAATATACATCCAATTTCTTGCCAATATATCAACAATATACATCCAATTCTTAAAAATTGTATATCGTTTTTTTTCTTTTTTACTTTATTTTAGAAATTTTTACTTAGCCCACTAAACTTTTCTTTTCAGATATTTGGCCCTCGACCAAAAAAGTTTGCCCATCTCTGCTCTAAAGTTATAAGACATAAAGGCCGACAAACTCTTCATTTTATTGCTATAGATAATTCTTGCACTTAATAATGAAGGTAGATTAAGTAAATTAGATTTAATCTACCTTCATTATTTAAAAAGTAGATTCTTCATTAATCAGAATTTAGAATTATGAAATAGATACATCATTTATAAATAATTGACCCGTAACCTGCCTGAAACTATTAACAAAATCTTTTTACGTTCAGTTCTGTTTTATTAATTCAATATTCATTTTATTATTTTAGATAATAAAATAAGTATAGCATGCAAAGGAGAAATATAATCCAATGAAGAATTTTTAAACTTTAATTTTAATAGCAAATATTAGCTAACTTTTCATGATAGTTTATTGTGTAATAAATAACGAGTGATATTGTTTAAAAAGTTTATGTGATGATAAAAAATATATATATTAATCAGTTTTAATTTCCAACTCACACACGTGTAAGATTGTGATTATGTAATTTAAGACATATAAATTAAATAATTCTTTGCAAACAGTGTTTTATCGTACTTTGAAATTGGGTTAGACAATTTTGTAAAAAAAATAACTCAGATCAGTGGAAAATATTTCGTCTTGAATTTAATCCTTATTATGAACTAATAACACTAGAAGTGTAGGTGAGGTTTAGAAAATAACAAAAAGTTCAAATTCAAATAAAATAAAACAATCCATAAGCAGTTCATGTTTTGAAAAAAAAATTGCGATTTACAATTAAGGATATGATTGTTGAAATTCATGAATGATTAAATCTATTTAAATAATGAATTTCAGTAATTACTAATGGTATTTAATCATAATTATTAAAAAAAACAAATTTTCAAATTGAAATAAAATAAAACATATCCTAAATAACATATTATATAAATTATTCAATTTTGAAGTAGGAATTTAAATATCGTAAAAAAAAATTTTAAAAAAAACAAATATCGATTCCCCAAAAAGTTATCAAATATTTAAATTGAAATAAAATAGAAAAGCTCATAAATAGTTTTTTTTTTGTTGCAAAAACTGCTTTGTTTCAGGTCATGAATCTAAACATTAAAAATAAAATAAGCTATGGAGATAAAAAAACGCAATCAATTTTAACATTCAATATAACGCCTATTCAAAAAATAATCAAATATTTAAAGTAAAATAAAATAGAACAGCCCACAAATAGTAGTCACTTTTGCAAAAACTATTTTTGGAATTAAATTTTGCGGCTGATCAAAAAAAAAAAAAAAAAAAAAAAAATCAATTATTTAAAAGGAAATGAAATCGAACAACCATCACGGAGAAAAATTCTGAAAAAGTACCATTCATTTTTTGTAGAAAAAAAAACATGATTTTGATAAATAAAACTAAAATGTACGCTATTTAACTAGTGATTTGGTAATTTTTTCGTACATTGTATTTGAAAAACTGTTTTGTTAAGGGTATAAATCAAAAAACTAAAATGAATATGACATAAATGAAAAAATAAGCAATCAATATTTAAATTTTACACCATGTTTATTTAAAGAAAAATCTGACATTTAAGTATAAATAAAATAGACCGGTAAATAAATAGTTCATTTATCACCAAAAATATTCTATTTTGGGTGTGGTGTAAGAAAAATAAAAGAACAATATAAAAAAATTAAAATAAGAATTTACTGTTAGAAGTTAATATCCCCCAATTGTTCAAAATTAAAATCAAAACTTCCAATTGAAATAAAATAGACCAATCCATAAATACTCTATTTATTGCAAAAATTATTCGATTTAGGTTTAAAAGAAGCATTCTGCCAAGCCACGCGATTTATTGTCCGTTTTAATATACGAAACTGTTTTCTTGGATTCAATGATTAATAGTTTCCTTCAGTTTCTTTTAAGCAAAAAAATTGCCTCAGCCTCTTTTCTTTTATAAGGCCTGTTTTAAGCACGACATCGATTGGTTAAAAAGTGTCGACCTATCACGGAAAGAATCGTAAAGGAAATGTGAAAGTTAAAATGGTTTATTCTGTTGAAGGATTGTTTAGGAAATCATGAATCATGACTGTTTCATAACCATATTGTTATTTGGCAATGACTACAGGTACGTTGTTTAAATAAACTTTTAGGGATATACTTCACGCAACAAAATCCTAATCTTAAAAACTTTTTTTTTCTTTTAATATAGTGTGTTCCAAATACTGTCAAAATGTTCCGACATTACAGTACTACAATGAAACCTGCATAATTTGATTACTTATAAAACAGCAATTTGAGGGTCTACTTAGACAATTAGTCAACTTTAGAGGTAGTTATATTTTTGTAAATTTGATGTGTGATTTTTCTGATTAACATAAGAAAACAATCGGCTTACAATGGTAGTCAACTTAACAGATTTCTATGTAAATGCAAGGGTTGACAATGGCAAAGATTGCATAAAATATTTTTAAAAAATTGTAGCTCGTTATGAGTAAAATTTTGTTATCATTCGGAGGTTAGTTTTGTTAAATACATAAGATAAGCATCCATATAACCGGGTAATAAAAATTGCTTAAACAAAATCTAGAAATTCAGTTTCAACGACTCATTTTACTGCAGCATACAACTAATAAATAAAAGTCTCAGTGATGATATTAATATACAATAAAACATTGATATTAATATACTTATATGGATGATTCTTTGGAAATTTGGAACAAAAGATTTCTTCAAATTTAAAGCCTTCAAAATAATCTAATTTTTTTTGTATTTATTTAGTTACATTTATTAATATCTTACAGACAGCAGTGTAGTTTATTGACATTTGCTCAAGAAAAAAATATAATAGAAATTCACCAAATTTTGAATGCCAGGAAAATGACATATTAGCCTAGAAGTTAAAAAAAACAGTCATTTTAAGCTATTTGTAAGTAACTCAACTGAAGTCTTTAAGTTAGATGGACCATGAATCGCTTAAATTAATTCTTTTATCCACTGTAGAAAGAATCAAAAATGTTTTTGTTGCTGATATGTACCGAATAAAATTGTGCATAATAATCAATCATTAAATAAATTTTAAAAAAATAACTTTGATTACATTCAAGCATATTACAATCTTACATAAATTTGCTATTAGGTTAATATTTGCTTCCTCTCTTTACATTCTGGTTTAAAAAAATTTCTGGTAACTGTTTCAATGTCCTGGCATTCATAAGCCAGGAAAATGACAGCCAGGATAGTGACAATTTGCCATTATATAGCATTTAAAACTTTAATTTAACATTTTGACCTAAGATGATTACATTCCGCAGATAACAGGATGGATTTCTTAAAATAACTCAAGTAAATCTATGTAGTTTATGTTAATAATGATTTCAAGAAGACAGGAAAATGACAACATAAAAACTCTACTGACCTTGAAAATTTTTTATGAAATAGGTTTTGAACCAAAAAGTTGGTTCTTTATTCATGCAATAAGACATGTTCAGATAGGATGGTATTCTAACCTATCAATTAACATAGGTATTGATTGCTGGCCCTATCTATTTTGGTTATAAATCACTAAATAAAAGTAGCCAGGAAAATGACAGATTTTCTTCTGACAAACAAATTGACAGAGAAAATTATTTTCAGCAAAGTTTTTGTAAATAATACCCTCTGCATATATTCTGGAAATGCTTACAACGGTTGAGATAAAAAAAAATTAGCTATTGAAAAATTAATGGGAATTTTTGAAGCTAGTTATTAAATTATTAGTTATTAAGAAAAGCTAGTTATTAAGAAAAGTCTTTCTGCAAGAACTCTGTAAACGAACTGCGACAATGTCGTCGTGTCGCTGCGATTCTACCACGGGGCTAACATCAATACTATTTATTAAAATTTTAGAAAAAAAGTTCTTTTAGTAGTATAGTATTGGATCTTGGAGCAAGAGACTGTAAATTGTCATATTTCGTGAGAATCACCCATACATGCAGCTCATGAACAAAAAACTGTGTTTGGTCTTGGTAAGAAAGTGACATTTATGTACTTTAGCATGTAGCTGCAACTGTTCAAAAAAATAACCTTCTTGTTTCGGTTAAATATTGACTTGTAACTGATGAACAAAAAGGTATTTCATCCTAGTAAAATATTGATTTTATTATACTTTTGTAAGTAACTGCTGAAAAGACGAGCGGTTTTGTCCTAGTAAAGTATTGACATTATATTTCTGTACGTTATTGGTGAACTGAAAAACTGTTCTGTATCATTAAAATATTGAAATAATTTTATATACATAAATTAAAATACTTTTGTATGCAATTGATGAAAAAAAATCTGTCTCCAAAGTAACAAACAAAACACAAGATTCAACACCACTGAAAATAAAAGAGAACGGTTTTGAAAAAGTCGATCAGTTTAAATACTTCGGACATTAAAGCAACGATTAACAACAAAATAAATATGACTCATAGGTTCTGTTTTTCTAAAGAGGACAATTCAAATCAAAACAATTGAATAGGGAAACAAAAATATAACTACATTGTAAAAAATTATGGATCAAATTATGGTAAACAGTACCAGTACTCAGGGCTCCGGTACTTTTTACCGTAAAATCCCTTTTTGACGGAGCATAGCATGTTACGGACTGTACTGTAATTTTTACAGTAACACTACAATCACTGAATCACTCTAAATAAATATGACTGTAAAATTTATGGTATAATATTTCATGGTAAAATTGACTTTTACGGATGATGACCCTAGAATACCGGTACTTTATACCGTAACTTAACACAGAATTTTTTTACTGTGTCACCAATACTTTTCTGTAGAAGTGAGTACTGTACAATGAATAAATCAAATTAAAATAGATTACTAATAATTGAACTAAATGTCGTAAGAAGAATTTTTTGTGAAGTAAAGTAAAATATTATGAGGAAAATATATAACTTTGAGTAACACAAATTCAAGGAACCAAACAGTGTGAGAGTCGTTAAAATGATGATAGCTTATAAGATAGATTGGCCATATCTATAGGTATAGCAATGGGAACCCATTTTCAAATTCAAGTGAAGAACCCACTTTTCAAAACGCAGAGGGAAAAAGAAATAAAGGTAGGCCACGTACAAGATGGTTAGATAATGTGGAAAAGTGCACTGTCAGTGCAGGTACATAATTTTATAAATCAATATATATATATATATATAAAGCTGTTTGAGACAACCAGTGGCGGTAGTGTTGGTAGAGGAAGAAGAATATTTTTCTGTATTATAAAATTTATTCATAAATGCTAAAACTAGAAGAAAGAACTGAAATTAATTCTAAAATAAGTATAAGAAAATCGATTTTAGATTTAATAAATGACCATTTCATATTTTTATTCCTTTTTAGATTATGAACTATTTTTAACTGTTGACTTTAAGACAAATATAAAATGTTTCAGTTTTCTTTAAATAATTTTAAACACAGCTGAATCATGACATTTTACAAATAACATAAATCATTATTAAAATCTCTGTTAATTCATTAGCAATTCTAAAATCTGAAACTCAGAATCATTCTACGACCATCATAAATTTTTATTAAAGAAAATCATTTTTTTAAAAAAATACCTCTTACATTTAACTAAATGAAATAATTTATTGCTCTCCATGCGATGGTAAATTTTATTTTAGTTTACTGATAAGAAACATTTTCACTTTTATTGGTCGAGTCTTTCATTTGTGCTAAGTTTATGAACAGAGTTCAACTACGGATTTAAAATCTTAAGACGAACACACAGTATTAATAAACACCAATTTATTCTGTCAATGAAACTTAAATAGAAGAATACAAATGATCGAAAGGAAACAATGCTTAGAATGTAACAAAATTTAATAAGAATATTGCAGATTTTAAAAATATATTGCATATTTTAAAAAGAGAAGTTATATTTAAAAAAAGAGAAGACATATTTTAAAAAGAAAAAAAAACATATTGTGCAATTAATATTTGATTATTTACCGTACTTTGAAAAAAATGAAATTTAGGTAAGTAAAAAATGAAATACTAGTTACATGCTTCTGAATATAGTATTTCTCACAATTATGTGTTGTGCTTGTTGGTAAGTGATAATGTGTTCATTTATGTTTTCAAAAAAGGTGGGAGCTCAGGGCTATTTGGAACAATAATTTAAATGCTCTCCTTCATTTTAATAAACTCTAAAAAATGAACCATATAATTTTGGCAGCCTTTTATAGTGAAGCAATTTTATTGTATTCGACATATTAAGCAAACATTAATCAATATTAACGAATATTAATAAAACAAAATATAAATTTTAATCAAATAACGATATGAAAATGTGAGCTGAATAAAAAACCAATTTTCAAAATTTAATATTGAATACAAAATATTTTATTGTTAAAGAAGTATTGTTAAAATTAAAAGACTTAATTGTGCCATACAAAAATATTTTTTTAATTAGTTTTCCGGAATAAAATAAATTAATCTTTTTTCAGAGCGAAAACGTATGTAGAACGATGCTTCCTTTTTTCTAAGGTTAAATATTTGAAGAAAAAAAATGGAACAAGTAATTGATATTCTTTGTAATTGTACGTCATTTTAATTTCATTTTCTATTAATCTTATTATAAAAACATGGAAGACCATTAAATATGTATATCAGTTCTATTTTAGTCAGATGCACTTTTAGTTTCTACTGATTATATATTTATAATAGTTAGCATATACATGCTTAATAAATATAGTAAATAAATGCGGGTTAAAAATAAAAGATTAATAAACTTGCTCCTTTTATATTTTATAATGCTTGATTTAAAAAATGTAAAAAGAAGATTCAAATATGTATTAGTGAAAATGCGTGATTTAAACTTATTTTAATTTTGTTATATGTGTTTTATATAGTCTTTTTGAATTTATTTCTACTTTTAAGCTTATAAAACACTATTTAATAATTCAGAATATTTACACAGTAAAACTTTAAAGTTTCTGGCTTATTAAATAAAAAAACTCGATTTTCCCCGGGTGTTTTCAAATAAAACCCAATTTTTCAGTTTTTTTTTAATAAAACGCAGGTGAGTTTCGTTTTTTTTATTTAAAAAAACAGGGTTTTTTCAATTCCTGGTTTAATTCCATTGATTAAATAAACAAGGTTTTAACATAAGCCCTTCAAATAACTGAAAAACGTTTGAATTCTGAAAACTATAATAGACTAAATTCATTTACTTCAGGACAAGAATGAATTATTACATTTGCTAATAACAATTAATTGCAGTTATAAAAATTAGACATTTGTTTAATTAGGCGTCCAAATAAAAGTCTAACAAAACTCGGTACATTATTTTATTTCCACTAATAACTGCTATCAGAGTGAAATTATTATCTTATTAAGCTTAATTATTTAAATTTAATTTAAAAACTATAGATTTTAATCTACAAAATTTAATAAATTCCTTCCTACGATTTGCATTTTTAAGAAGATGTAAAAATTCAAATTTAATTGTTGCAGTGTCAGACTTGCATCGCTACTTAAAGACACAAATCCATTTTTTTCAGCTTCTTTCTCAAACAAACCTTTAACTAACTGACAGCCCATGTGAATAAATATTTTTGGGGTTTTAAAGCACTTTTATTTTTTGCACGTCTACATTAATTACTTAACACCCACAGAAAATGCATAGGTACAACTTTTAAATTTTAACTATAATAAGAAAATGTGGAAAACATTACATAATTATACTACAGACATTTTCATTAAAATAGAAATAGAAAATAAGATTTTCTCTTAGAAAATATCTTATTTAATTAACTATTTTCGTATGTTAAACAATTATAATTTCGTATTATAAATTTAAAACTTTTTAACAGTTTCTACATTTTCAGTGCGAGTTATATTTTGCAAGACATAACTAGTTTAATATTGAAATTTATCAGCGATTTAAAGATGTTTTTCGTATTATGTATAATTTAATAGACACATAAAATATAACTGTACTATTTCATGTGCAGTAAAAGTAAAAACCATCAACCTAAATAACTTTTTAACCAATCGTCGGAATTTCATGAACTAACATAAAATGTAATTTATTGTAATTTGAGACGAGCATCATAAAAATGTAGTATATTTAGTGCAGGCTATCAAATAAATTAAGAAAAAAACACAGACGTATTTTATTCGAATAAAAATACATAATATCTTCTTCCAGGTGGTTGCAGTGCTCACGCATTTTTACAAGGTTGTAGTGTTAGAAATGAAGTAACCACTATATGGATTGAGTTTATGTAACAATTTTAACTTATATCCACTTTAGGTTTATATAAACAAAATTAAAAGGAGAAAAAGAAAAATTGAGATAGAAAATTTGCGAAAACTAATAGTCCATTTTGTAAAAAAATTCCGCATCAAAGTATAAAAATACCGGCACTCAGGATGCCAGTACTTGTTACCATAAAATCCATTTTTACTAAAAAATATTAAGGAAAAAAAAACAGAAATATTTATTGTAAAATCCCAAATTTCAATCCCAAACTTTTTTTTAGTTCTTAAACTATGGCAAAAACAGGAAAGACTTTTACTTACTTATAAAGTATACTGTATGCAAAAAAATATATATATACATATATATATGCAAACATGTGTAACATTCTATATATTTTGAAACTTAAACTTTAAGGTAAAAGTTTTTAAAAAAATGATTTTAAATTATACAATTTTAAATACTTCAATCTAAAATTAAAATTAGGACAAAAGAAAATTTAAAAGTATACTTTCAATTTTCATTTTCAAGGAAAATTATAATCAATTACGCTTGAAATATGTAATTTTTTATTAAAATAATGCTTTCGTATATTGTAAAAATTTAAGAAAGCAATTTTGCCTTGACAGAACTGTTTCCGAAAATCTCGGAGATTTTAATTTAATATGATGTTTCCGATCAATTAGGAAACATTTCCTTTATTTTCAGGAAACTGAATCACCTTGAGACCGATTCAATTCCAGAGTGTAGCTTAGCTACCACTACAACTATTCAATTCCCATTCCCTAGTACAGTGTTTCCCAAACTGTGGTACGCGTTCCCCCAGGGGTACGGGAACAGTTTAGCAGGGATACGCGCTCTTAGGCGAAATACAGCAACAAACGAAAATTTCAAAAAATTTTATTTACAAACAAAGCTAGGCATGAAAATTTACGATTACGTATTTTTCTATTGGCTATTTTTTTGCAGAGTCAACAGCCAGTTATGATTTTTAACTTTCGTGCAGTTTTTTTTAAAGTAAAAAATACATTCATTTTTTTTATTAGTGGTACACAGCGTTACGAAAAATTTAGAAAGGGTACACGAAAGTCATAAGTTTGGGAAACACTGCCCTAGTATATGAGAGAAGTTAATTTGATTCCAATTTAATTAGTTTACTAATTCTAGTTAATTTGATAGGTACCATTTGATAGATGAGGGTTGACAATGTCGGTAACCTAGTCTCACATGGTTGACTCACGGACGTGACCCGAACACGCTTGCATTGACTGAAACGCCCACTTAGATTTAAACACGCCTTGTTCGATGGATGGTTCACAGTGAACAGTTCACTTGCTATTTGTGACTGCGACATTGTCCTCCTCACGCTGTTTCCATTCGTTCTAAATCATACACAATGGCGGTAAAGTAAAGTAAAAAATGATTATTTAAAAAAAAAAATCTATTTGCCTAAGTTTATGTTTGGATCAGATAGTTGTTTATGATTTTTTTTTATTACGAGCGATTACTTTGAAAATATATGGCAGAAGAAAGTTAATGTATTCAAAGATTAAGGTATTCATGAAGAAAAAAGGTATAAAAAGATAAGAAGCTATACTAAGATAAATATACGCGAATTGAAATTTAATCAAAATATTAAGTATATTTAATCCATTTTTAATGTTACTGCCAATAGATAACTATCTAATAATCTCAAAACAAAATGCTTCATCAATTCATTTTGAAATTAGGAATTTCTATATAGTAATAAAAAAGTAAAATGTAAAAAATTCTATATAATGCATAAAAACATTCTATATACTGCAAATTATTTTTTTCATCGAATACGTTCTTCAGAGTCAGTCATTGTAAAATTAAAATAAAAGAATTAAAAACATTTTCAGGTAGTTTATAAATTTTGAGCAAAGGTAAAGCATATTGCAAACCTACCAAAAGAATTTTATAATTTTAAATTGAAAAAAAAACGTAAATTATCAGCTCTTTATTTTATTTCAAAAACCAATTAAACCATTAATTTACGTGGCAGGAAATTAAACTTAATCATACGTTTTTGAAAAATTGCAAACCGAGTAAAAGACATATAAATGCTTCTCTATTTATATATACATTTTTTTTAATAGTTATTCTCGAACAACAGCCTAAAACAAACCTAACTTAATTCACTAGTGCACCTATAATTTTTCCCTAATCTTCTCAAGGTCAACGACGTTACCTAACAATAATCCAGGGGATATTTTGGACGCCGCCTTATCTGGTGAAAAACGCAGAATCAGAGAACGCACCATTTTGCTGTTATGAATTATAGATTCGTTTGGAACACAGTCCTGCCGTTTCCCTATTCCATAGGGAATAAAAAGGGAAGATCTGGGGTTGTAAGGGAATTATCTGAGTACCTTCAATGAAGTATAATATTTTTTCACGGATTATTACTTTTTATACGACCCTTTAATGTCAGCGTAAAACTGTGATCGTTATTCTCGGTTTCGGTACTTTTTATAGCTCGATTTCGAGAAGTAATTGAGTGTGTGATGCTTTATCGAAGTAAATAGATTTTGTGATATATTTGATGTAATTTTTTTGACATTATCACTGTTAAAGGCGTCTTTAACACGTAATCAGTGCAACAACGCATTAAATATTTTAGGAGAAGAAGTTTAAAGTTTTAAAAATTTTAAGATATAAACTAATAATCTTATTTTTAGTGTCCCCCTTGCAAATTATTTCCAATTCCTCCAATTGATAATCCAGTTCAGTTACTAATTATTAAATATTATTTTTAATTCTGCGACTGCAAATTTTCAAAGTAAATTCTTTTCAATTCACTCATTGCTGATTATTTTCAGTTCCATTACTGAACACTATTTGTCAGCTCCATATCGCAAATTACTTTCTATTCCATCACGGCAAACTATTCTCAGCTCCATATCGCAAATCATTTTCTGTTACATCACGACAAACAATTGTCAGCTCCATATCACACATTATCTTCAGTTCCATAACGGCAAACTATTGACAGCTCGATATCGCAAATTATTTTCAGTTCCATCATAGCAAACTATCGTCAGCTCCATATAGCAAATCACTTTCTGTTACATCACGGCAAACTATTGTCAGCTCCATTTCACACATTATCTTCAGTTCCATAACGGCAAACTATTGACAGCTCGATATCGCAAATTATTTTCAGTTCCATCATAGCAAACTATCGTCAGCTCCATATAGCAAATCACTTTCTGTTACATCACGGCAAACTATTGTCAGCTCCATTTCACACATTATCTTCAGTTCCATAACGGGGCAAACTATTGCCAGCTCCATATCGCAAATGATTTTCAATTCTAGGAAATTATTTTCAGTTATATTTTCTATTCTAGCTTTAATGCGTCATCAGAAGTGCTTTACAGGAATTTTACAAAACAAAACAATTTGATGTTATACATATACATGAATAAGAATAATTTCAGCTCCGTCATTGCTAATTATTTTCAATCAAGTCATTTCAAATTATTTTCCGTTCCTTCATAGTAAATGCTTTTTCAGTTCTAATTATTTTCAGTTTCAGCGTGGCAAATTATTTTCAATTCCGTCATGATAATTTAGTCTTAGGAAGAAAATTTCCCGCCCTACGTGTATACATCATTTTTGAATAATTAGAGAAGCAAAGCAATAAAAAGACCACAACTTGAATTTTCATATCAAATTAGTTTTTAGTTTTAGAGTTTTAAAGTTATAGTATTATTTTCAATTCTTTCACTGAAAGTTATTTTTAGCTCCACCTATTTTAAAAAAAATATTTTCTGTCAATTATAACAAATTATTTTCAACGCGATTATAGTAAATAATTTTCAATTCTATCATAGTAAGTTACGTTCAAATTTGTCATAGTAAATCAGTTTCAGTTGTATTATTTCCATTCCTGCCATTCATGGGCGTATACTTAGAATAAGAATTCAGTGAAACATACGTATAAGGAAGTTTTATTATTTTTTTATTTTTTATTTTATAACCGTCGTTGAACAGCCGACCCAACTTAATGGGTTTACGGCTACTAATGTTCAACTCCGTAGCCTTGTAATTTTGAACCCAATCCAGAAGACAAGGGAACTCCTGGATCGAGTATTGGGAGAAATTTGCCTTCGTGGAGGACTTTTTGATGGAGCTAACCCGCATTTGCGTTACATGGAGAGGAAGACCACGAGAACCTCCCACGGTTAGCCTGACGGCAAGGGGACTCTAACCCATGATCCGTCTACCACTGAGGATATTTCACGTCAGCACTGTGGTCAGTGCAAGCCGGATGCGGAATTCGTATCGACTTGGATTCGAACCCGGTTCGCCTCATTGGAAGGCGAACGCTCTATCCCCTGAGCCATCGCGGCTCGTATAAGGAAGTTATAGCAAGGAAATGGCAAATTGGCAAATGCACGGAATAGTTAAAGAGAATATCTATATCTGCAGCCCCTGCCCAAATTATTAGACGCACTATAAGATTCTATGCAAAATCTTAATTATTAGGGGATACTATACAGCTTTATTGTTTTTACACGACAGAAACAGATTTGCACTTGTTTATGTTCGTGTATCAACTGGTTAACATTGTAATGCTATACGTTAAAAATAAATACAAATAGGAAGTATATAAAAAAATCTCCGGAATAAAAGCCCATGACATGTGTGTTTACATATAAAAGTATTGCATATAAACTCGAGCATAACATGTAATTATTAAAACAATACAGTGCTTCTAATTGTTTGGTCTAATTATCATAATATACTAATATATAATAGATGATATAATAAATATTCTATATTTAGATAATATATCGTCTAATTTAACCAATTAATACACGAAAGTAAACACGTGCAAACTGGTTTGAGTCACGTAAAAACAATAAAGCTGTATAGTATCACCTCATAATTAAGATTTCACATAGAATCTTATAGCGTGTCTAATAATTTGGCATATTCTGCATATATATATATATATATATATATATATATATATATATATATATATATATATATATATATATATATATATATATATATATATATATATATATATATATATATATATATATATATATATATATATATAGTAAATATCACTCATTATTAAATATATAAAATTGCACTAATGATAAAAATGAATTAAATAAAAAAAAAACACAAACAAATATTTTATGAATGGTTTTATTCACAACATAACAATAACAAAGAAATTTTTTATTCCTTTGAACCTGAGAATAAAAGGAAATGCAGAGGAGTGTATTCTATGGAAAGTTTTCCTAGAATAGCTTTACTGTGGTTGGAGGTGGAGGGGAAGGGAGCGCAAATGGGTTTTGTTGTGAAATCGTTTTCAATAAGAAGAATATGAAAGTTGTAAATCAAATGCTCTCTATGGGTGATATAAACAATAAATCATATTTTCCCTTTTTAAGCCTTCGAGTACTGCATTTTACAAAATGTTGTGCTTGTATTGAAAACAAAAGTGATTTATTTTATTATGCGTGGTTGAAATTTTTTAAAAAGAACGAAAAGTACACAGGTGGCATCGATTTTATCGGTTCTTCTCTTTGTGAGAGATAAATTGCTGAATCTGATAATTAAATGGGAAATCGATGGTTCAATTTATAATAACTTCATATAAAAATATAAATTGAGTGAAAAGTTTTAATTATGTCAACAATTTATTCGTGCACGAAAGCTTCATCATTAATGAAACAGTAGCAGTTCAGTCAATGAAAACTAGTTTTTCCAACTTTTGTTAAACTTTTACAGGTGTTTGTTGTAATTATGCAATTTAAGATTTTTAAGTTGAAGTAAATTGTAGAATATTTAAATTAAAGCAAATTAAGGTTGTGATCATTTTAATTATAATCTTAAAATTAATTATTTCCGTGTGTAAGAAGAAGATTAATTAACCGTGAATGCATGCTTTTTGTCACGCATTTGCTACAGAAAAGCTTTTTATTCATACAGGGAACGTATCCAGATTTTTCAACAAAAAAAAGCACTTTTTAAGCACTCAAAAAATATTTTTTTAATCACTTTCCAAAAAAAAAAATCATAATTAGGATCTGTACAGTAATAAACATTATTTTTTTCTATTATTAAAATTTCTTAATTTATAAACATAAAATCAATAAAATTAAAAAACATTACATAAACATGATAAAATAACAAGTTTCTGATAAATACTGCAGAGAAAATTGTGAAAATTATGCATTTTTTGTAATTTAGAACGACAATCGACAAAGAAAAAAAAAATCTCTTATTAAAAGATAGAAAATTAAGCACTTTTTACAAACCCCGAATAAAAAAGCACATTTAAGGGCTTTTAAAAAATGTAAATCAAAAATGAGCACCTTTAAGCACTTTTTAAAATCGCTACATAGCCTGTTATAGTACAGAACAAAACTACGGTTGCGTTGTCGTTTTAAATTGATTTTGATGACAAAAATATTTAAAAACAGAATCTTTGAAACGTTTTGGCTACAAAAACAATCGCGAGTTGTAATTTTAAGTATTCATCTTTAAATTTAAAATTTTAGGTCAACTATAAGATCCTTAGAGTAAATATAATAATTTTTAAGCATATCTTATGAATATAACAATATCAAAGAATATATCAATGAACATAACAATATCAAAGAATATATCAATGAATATAACAATGAATGTACGTATAAGCAACAAAGATAAATTTGCCTGAATTATATGTAGTTTTGATTGTCAAAAAATGTAAGCTAACAGCATTTTAAATAAGCTTTCAAATAGTTTTTTGTTTCATTTCGTGTAACTGTAATAATCTGAATATTTAAAATTTGTCCCTTTAATATGTTTTGCGAGGGTAAAATACCTTAAGTTGAGAAGGGCCAAATCTTAATTTTTCAAGTAAATTTTTCAAGTAAGAACTGTTTAGTAACGGAGTAAGAGAAAATTAATTTATGAACGTAAATTACATCAAAAACTAAAATAAGAACATTTATTCTCTTTTCAACGTGGTCACCATTAACATTGAAACATTTGTCAAGTTGTGGCACCAGCTTTGTTATACCAACTCATCAAAGAAACCTACCGCTGGCCCGTTTAACCAGTTAGTAACAGTTTCTTTTAACCACGATATTTCCAAGCGTTTTCTACCAAGAAATTCCCTAAAATTTTAAAACAGCTGAAATTCTGATGGTGCTAAGTCAGAGTTGTATGGTGAATGAGTCTGTACTTCCCATTCAAAGCAATAGGCAGTTCACATCCTTTTTCATCAAGAACATTTGTTCTTCCTTCATCAGAAAACCTACTCGATTTACGCGCATTTGCATCATTCAATATACTATCAGCATAAACTTTAATAAACATTTAGTGAATTTCAGCAGCACAAAATTTTTTTGCATTTAAAAAAAAAAAAAGAATAATTGCACGCACTTCACGATCATCGGATTTACTGATTGACATGGTATACATGGTATTAATTTGTATTTAAGTTTGTATAGGATACTAATAAGATTTCTTAGAGTCGCAAAATTTTAAATGTAAATAAGTAGTAAATAAAATTCCAGGTTGAAATTTATACCGTTGCTTTTTATTATGGATGCAATAAAAACATTACTTCTCTTAATGTATAAGAAGCTAATACAATATTTTAACTTTATTTTAGATTTCAAAGGAAATTATTTAATTTTTTTAAAGAGTTTATTAAATATTATTAAATGATGAAATTTATTTGATGCTTTAGATTTTTGATGTAAAAAGCAACACTGCTTTGAAGGAAAAAGTACCTGTTTCAATACTTTTAGTGTATTTTAGTCTTTGAAGTTTATATTACTGATTTAAACAGCAATACTACTTTAAATAAATAACTATATGATTGTCTATTGTAAGTTATTTTATTTTATAACTGTCTTGAATAGCCGACCTAATGTTGGGTTTACGATTATTAATGTTCAACTTCATAGCCTTGTAATTTTGCACCCAATCCAGAAGACAAGGGAACTCCTAAAACAGTTATTGGGAGAAATTTTCTTGGAGACTTTTCGATACAACTAACCCGCATTTGCGTTACATTGAGAGGAAAACCACGAAACCTCAAAAGGTTAGCCTGACGGATAGGGACTCTGATCCATAATATGACTACTACTGAAAATAGTTTAAGTCACCAGTGTGGTAGGTGCGAGCCGGGGACGGGATTTATATCGGCCAGTCATGGCTGGAATTCGAACCTGGTTCATTGGACAGCGAACGCTCAATCCCCTGAGCCACCACGGCTCGTCGCAAAGTATTAAAGAAAACTATTGTGATATTTTAAAAGACGTTAGAATTTTTTTAAAAAGTGAGCATTATAAATAATTTCATGGTTGCTTATACATTCTATGCCTGAATCTTTTATAAAAGAATACTTTTCAGTTTTAAAGACATTCTAGAGATTTATTGGTCGTCGGGGAATTTTAGAGAATATCACAAAACTTGAAGGGCTCCCGAAAGATTCAGAAAACTGGCAGCTTCACATTTTCCCTTTATGTGTTTGTATTTTAAAATATATAATACCCATTTTACAATATATATTGAAACTGAATTATTTCATTTAAATGTTGTTTATTTTTCTAGTGTTGAAATCATTTACATGAGTTATTTATTTTTTTAAAAAAATTACAAAATATATTTTAAAATTAATAATTAACGCTACTAAACTAACTAACCAACACTTACCAATTTTTTTTATTATATTTAATAATTTTTTAGTTTGAAGTTTTAGGTAAAGAATTATTTTCATTTTTAATTATGCTTCATAAAAATTGTTTTGTAAACATAATCATTAGAACATAGACTTGAATTTTCAGGTAATGATTTATTTTCGTACATAATTACACATTTTAATATTTTTGTACATAAATTAGTCTCACACTGAATGTTTCGTAAAAACTCCTTAAAATACAATGAACAAATGTATCAAAAATGACGTAAAAAAACATACACATTAGAAGTAGAAAAAAAATTATATAAGTAAGAATCAAAACAAAACGATATTAAAACAAGTCTAAAAATTATTTCAAAAATTTTTCAATTTTTTACTTCCAATTTATAGGTTAAGAATTTCTGCATACGCAAGTTATGCTCATATAGCCTCTGTAGAAAATTCAGGATCAAAATACGGCACAAAGAACCGGCACTTTGGGAGCATCATCCGCGAAATTCATTTCACCTTAAAACTCATTTTTTACCGCAAAATAACATACCATAATTCTTTCAGTTATATAGTTGATCAGAGTGATTCAGTGGTTTTATTGGAATTATAACTGTAAAAATTACGGTACATGAGATTTTTTTGTTCCTTAACATGTTCTGGAAGAAATGGATTTCACGATTTATACCGTAGTATTTTTTACCGTAACTCGATCTGGAATTTTCCACATAGTGTTTCGTCATTACCAACCTTAACCCAGAAGTACAGACGCAGTTCAATTTATGATTCCATTCATTCTATTAAGTTCAGATTTTTAGAAAACTAGATGTTTTTTTTAAATATTTTTTGTTGAGATTTTCATTCTTATTTAACTTTTGTGAATAATTAGAAGGCAGTTATATCCTTCCCCCTCCCTTTAGATTTTTTATTAGTCACACAATGAAAGACCCCGTTGTCATATTTTTTAAAAAAAATTTTATGTAACGAATAGTAAAAAGCTTCTAATTGGTAACCAATAAATATCAAACGCTTAAGACTCAAAAGCATTAAATAGCGTAACGTTTTTTAGCAGCTCATCCAATAAAAACTATAACGTTTTTAGCAGCGCATTAATGAATTTAATTAGGGGCCATTTCATGACCCCCAATCCCGTGTATTAACGCACATTTAGGGACGGCGCGTAACTCGTATTATATTACATATTTAGAATTCCAGTCAAACCTGTAAGTAAAATAAGAAATACAATAGGAAAGCAAATAAATTAATATTTTAGGGAGAAATATTAAATGCGTAATTAAAACAAGCCACTAAAATATTTCTAAAATTTGCTACGTTTATTATTACTTTTGTTTGAAGTTTTAATTAAACAATTATTTATATATATTTTTCTATATAATAATAATTCTTTTAATTACTTTTTAATAATTAGTTTCAGACTGCTGTTACGATCCTTAAAATATGTTTCTAATTCTTTGTTGGAAAAAAAATTCGAAAATACACACATTATTGGTTGCGAATAAATTAAAAATTAAGGAAATAAAAACAAACAAATTTTTTTTTTCTAAATTAGACAATTCATTAACCAGTTTCAACAATGGTTGCCAAATAACACTTGAATGTGTTTCGTTTGTCCGATTTTCATCTCGTTTCAATTTTCTTTTGTAATTAAATATGTTTTGATGATTTTTAAATCAGTTTCACGAATAGTGTTCGTCAAATTTAAAAACATTTTTGTTTTGATTTTTGTTTTCTATGTTTTTTTTTTTTTTTCCCTTATTCAAGGTGTTCCACAAGGTTCACTCTTAATAAACAAATAAAAAGTCCTTGAAAAATCTTTTAAAAACTTGAAATAAATAATGTTGGCATCATTTGATATCTAATTTAATTGAGAATTACAATAAACAATAAAAATAGAAGGATATCAATTTTATATTAATATTTTCAACTAATGTAAAATTAAAAATCATGAATATTTTTAAATTAGAAGAATGTTTAATTCGATAAATAGAAGACTGTAGTAGCTATTAATATTTAATACCTACAAATTCAAAACAGTAAATAAAACCTAAAGCTTTCTTAAAATGAGCCCGAGACCATTTAAATTATTAAAATTAACGAATACAACAAATGGGAATGTAATGAACAATGCTATGATATGACTCAAGAATGTTATGTTATGAAAAATCTCAAATATTTCATGGCATTGTCTTAGAATATTAATTAGTTGGTTAATGAGAAAAAATTACTTTACGATGCAAAATGAATGGAACTGAATTTCATTTACAATTGACTCTGACATATTTTAATATATAGTATGAAATATTTTTAAAGTAAATTATTTATTTGGATGCCTTTTAATACTTTTTGCAACAAAATATTGTTTTTAACTATAGTAATTAAAAAATCGAACTCAGAAAAATTTAAAAATAAAATAATAATGAAATTTTATGTTTTAAACTTCAATTTTAAGTGCGTCGTAAAAAAATAAATAAAAACAAAACAATGCAAATTGATGAGTTTAAAATTATAAGTCTAGTAACAATCAATCTGAATTGGATATAGATCATTTTCTGTGGTGGCTCAGGGGATAGAGTATTCGCCTTCTAATGAGGTGAACTGGGTTCGAATACCAGCAATGGCTTGTCGATACGAATTCCACATCCCGATTGTACGGACTGCAGTGCTGACGTGAAATATCTTCAATTTTAGACGGATGCGTTAGAGTCCCCTTGCTGCCAGGCTAACCGTGGAAGGTTCTCGTGGTCTTCCTCTCCACGTAACGCAAATGCGGGTTTGTTCCATCAAAATGTCCTCCAAGAAGGCAGATTTCTCCCAATACTTGATCCAGGAGTTCCCTTGTCATCTCGATTTGGATCAAAATTACAAGGCTACGTAGTTGAACATTGGTAGTCGTAAGCCCAAAAATTGGATCGGCTGTTCATCGATGGTTATAAAATAAAAATATAAAATATATCGTTTCCTGGTTCAGGTTAAAGTTACGATCTGTAGATAAATGAATAGAAGTATGAATGGGTCTTTTAAAACAGGCTGTGACGTGTGTGTGGTTAAAGTCGTATTTTTGGCCATAGATGAAGCCACTGAAAAACAAGGAACGCATCCTCTGGCTTAGATTCGCTTGGTATCACCAAGCAGGCTTGCATGTCACATTGTATGTTAGATTAAAAACAACATAAGCAACACAGTATTAACGATTAAAACTTTTTTATTCCTTTTTTCGTTTTATATAAAAAAAAAAACTTGACATATATAGTATAATGTATCCTAAATTACCTTAAAAAATATAGCTGATGAAAAGAAATAAACTTCAGAGAGCATTTCAGCTAAGTAATAAGGTTTTCAAAAGATGCTATACAGATATTTCGTATGAATTTGTAATAAGGGCGATAATTTGTATCGACTTTGTTTTACAATTATGGTGATCAAACAATTAAATTACACTCTGAAAATTTTTATTTTTTAAATTTTTAAATCAATGTATACTATATTTTTATTATAATATTTTTCATCTACTCTCCAGTAAAATGTATTCAAAAAGAAATTTATTGGAAGAAAACTGAAATAAACTTTATTTTGCAAAATCTGCATTCCCTCTAAAATTATTTTTGAATATTTTGTTTAAGCAAATGAGTTTTGGTAGCTTAATTTTAAGTTTTTCTTAAGAAGAATACATAGTTCCCAACTCCCAAAATAAACCCCTCTTTTTCACTTATATATAAAATATTCAGAATTTGATTAAAATACTATGCCCTAAAATGAATTCACAATAATTTTTTTTAAGTAACTGAATTTTAATAGCTTAATTTAAAATTTTTTCTTAGAATAATACATAATTCCCAATTTGCAAAAGACAAGCTCAATGAGTTGAAATATGTATGTTTCCCTCTATGAGTGTAACATGACTGAATTATTTCAAACAGAAATATACTTTGTATTAAAAACTAAATTAGGTCTGCAGTTCAACGACAGTTATAAAATAAAACTAATAAAAACTGTTTCTCAAAAAACGCGTTAGAAGTTTTTAAAGTCCTTTCCGTAAGTCAAAATATGAAGAAGACCGTACATCGTTAATTATAATAAACATTTTATTCTTTTATTTCTGAGAGTATTTTTTTTTAATTTCCCTTTTTTTTATATTTGTTTTCATTATTAGTTAAACAGGATCACAAATTACCTTCCTCCGCATATATTTCTGTAATCCATATTAAAAAAAAAAAAAAAAACATTACCAAATTAAAATATGCATTAGGGCTTACAAATTAATAATCAAGATATAAAGAAACAAAACTCTTTGTTTGAAGATTAAGAAGTATTTTCCGGTAAAAAGCAGTCTTATAAGGGACAGAATGAATTCACGTTTTCACGTCAAGAATTCATTTTGAAGACAAGGAATTTGCATTTTAAGGTCGTAATTTAATATTCAAGTGAGGAAAAAAAATCAAAATATTATTAAAAATTGAGGAATACCTATTTCAGGCAGGCAGGATTAAAACATTAAAACCAGTGTGGGGTAGAAGATTTTGATTATGTCAACCTTCATCTACGAAAAGGTACCCCAACATAGAATCGAGTTGACGTGGCTTATATACAAGGGAATTGCAATTGTATTTTTGCAGTGGTAGATACACTACAACCAGTTTTGTTCTCTGGTGAAATTTGATCGTGTTTCAAAAATTGTTTTTCTTATAAATTCCGTCTGAAAAAGAGAGTAAAAAAATCAAGCAGAGCTTTCTTTCAATGGGTATTTTTATACTAAAGAGCACATCTCAATCAAAGCTCAAAATGTGTGAAAAAGAAAGGAAACATAGCTCTAAATGCGCTTTTGAGAAATGCTATTATTATATAAAAGCGTATATTTTTGTATTAGTTATTTAAGCGTATTAGTTTTGCACATATGGACATTACTCATGTGAAGATCTAATTGTATGTTGAAAAAAATGTACTTCAATGCAGGTTTAAGAAGTAAAAATGTCTCAAAATGCGAAAATTTAAACATGGCTATAAATGCATACTTTAAAAATCAGCGTATCTCAAACAATTCACAAATTAAGTAAGGACAAAAATGGACATGGCTGAAGCTGCGAGTTTTAAAAAACAAAAATATATCTCATTAATTAAATGCGTATTTTAGAAATTAGTAGATACAAATTAAACAAAAATCGAAATGTGTGCAGCCAGAAAATTATTATAATTTGAAATCCATTTTTGAAGAAATGAACGCAACTCAAAATGTGTGTTGAAGAAAATGGACCAACTTTAAAAGAAAATGGACATAATATACGATTCAGTTTTCTAGATACTGTTGTTTTCATTAAAAAAATAACAGATGAGTACAAATAATTTTATTTTTAAAAACAACGGTTCCAATATAATGCCTATTTACTTTAGCACGAATTTTGAGTTGCTATTTTAATAAAAATGGCTTTTGAAATCCTGTTTAGCGTTCATGTTTTACACGCATGAAGAGCCATGTCCAAAATTAAAATCTCTCCAATGTTATTCTCTTTCATTAATTACAGGGGTGATTGCGAGCCCAAGTCAAAATTCCGGAAAATTTCTTGAGTTAAAAAAAAAATTTGAAACAAATTTAAACAAGGTTTTGTTTTTCCTTTTTCTCCTTTTCCTTTTTTTTCCTTTTTTTTTTCTTTTTTGAAAGAAAATGGACATAATATACGATTCAGTTTTCTAGATACTGTTGTTTTCATTAAAAAAATAACAGATGAGTACAAATAATTTTATTTTTAAAAACAACGGTTCCAATATAATGCCTATTTACTTTAGCACGAATTTTGAGTTGCTATTTTAATAAAAATGGCTTTTGAAATCCTGTTTAGCGTTCATGTTTTACACGCATGAAGAGCCATGTCCAAAATTAAAATATCTCCAATGTTATTCTCTTTGATTAATTACAGGGGTGATTGCGAGCCCAAGTCAAAATTCCGGAAAATTTCTTGAGTTAAAAAAAAAATTTGAAACAAATTTAAACAAGGTTTTTTTTTTCCTTTTTCTCAATATTTCTTAGTTTACTTAAAATAAATTTACAATTTATTAGATCTATTAGAGTATCATTATTGAATATTCAACTATTTGAATTTGAAATTATTAAATAATAATCAAAATTCTTACTTGATAAAATTTCTCTTATTCCAAATCATGTACAAAGCTGTTATTACTTTCTAAATATTTAAAATAGCAACTTATTATTTTTATTGAATAAACTGATTATTTTCCTAATTGTTCATTTTTTGTAGAAGAATTTTTGTACTTTCTCTCTATGCTTTTGAGAAACAGTGTGAAATTACAGAACCTTAGAGATATATAAAGATTAGAGATACCAACTGTTAAAGCAGAAACTTAATTTTCACTGAATTTTATTTCTGTAAATAAAATATTACGTTATTCGTTATACCATTAAGTCGAGACGATTGTGTAACTGTTACAAACAGTTAGTAACATTCTTGAAATAAAATTTTTGTTTATCTTTAAACGAACTCTATTAACTCACTTTACTTTTTCAAATAAGCAAACTTTGCAATGCACATTAAAAAATCGTTAGAGATACCACCGTTACTTTACGTTACACTTTGCGTTACGCACTGAGCAAAAACTATGAGACTTAAAACTTAGGATCTTGAGATCACAATATTGTGTAGAAAAATAGATGAAGAGTAGGAAGGAATAAAAAATAATATTCAATAACTTTTTTCAAGAATTATTGGCTGGTAACCTTGAAGGAAAAATTGCTCTCGAGCTGCAGATCCAAGAACTAAACAGTTGCAGGTTGCGCAGCCAAATTAGTCAACAAAAAATAAGCACCTTTAAAGCACTTTTCAAGCACTCAAAAAATAATTTGAAGCAATTTAAAAAAATATCATAATTAGGCAAGGTTGGAAAGTTTTTGACAATTGACGGTTTTATCTTGTTTTAACCAGTTTTATCTTGTTTAAAAAACAAAAAAAAAACTTTTGGCATTGTTTTTGACAATTGTCAAATATCATGAAATTTTCAATCATGTAAAACGAATGGTGTTTTCATACGCAACGGACTGACATTATGCCGAAATTGGTTGGGGTTGAATTATTTATGAAAGCGTTGAATAGAACAATGTGTACTGTCTCTTTTTTGCATAATTCGAAGCGAAAACCAACATAGTAAAGGAAAAATCTCATTTTGAAAAACGGAAAATTAAGTACTTTTTAAAAACACCCAATGAAAAAAGCACCTTTAAGAGCTTTTAAAAAACGAAAACTAAAAAAGCACCTTAAAGCACTTTTTAAAAACGCTACGCACCCTGAATTGAAATATGAAATATAAAATAGGGCATTTTTGTTTTTGTTCCAAATCTTTCTACAAAAAATAAGCACCTTTTAAGTACTTTTTAAGCACTCAAAACAATTTTTAAGCACTTTAAACATTACCAAAATACAACACAATTTTCAAAGATTTTACATGATCATGATAAAATGGGTAGTTTCTGACAAAGAACTCTTTTCTTATATTAGCCATTATAAAATGATATAAATGACGTAAAAGAGACTTTTTGGTTCGAAATTAGAGGGAGGAAAATGAAGCTTGAAATTTAGAATATCTTGCAAAATGCATCAGAGTTGCGCATGTGAGTGCAATAATCTCACCGAACCTAGCTCAGTAGTCGCACCTGCAGAATCCAAAATATTTCATCAAACATGTAAAATGATTGGCTTTTTTACGCTAAGGACAAGCCAAAATGGATTGTGGTTGAATGAATTGTTAAAACGTTGAATAGAACAATGTGAAAAGCACGATTTTGCATAATGTGAGGTGAAAATCGTCATGGTAAAGAAAAAATTCTCATTTTTGAAAAGGGAAAAATAACTCCCAATAAAAAAAAAACACACATTTAAGGGCTTTTAAAAAACGAAAATTGAAAATAAGTACCTTTAAGCACTTTTTTAAAAACGCTACGCACCATGTTTAATTTCAAATTTTTGTATTCAAACAATTACTGCTTTTATGCGATTAAAATGACTTCTCATTTATTTCATCTTATTGTTCCACAATTTTTTTAAAAATTTTAATGTTTTTTGATATACAATAAGTTCTCTTTACCATGTAATCCTTCATTTTGCTAAAATTATCATATTAACAAAACTTTAAAAACTGTATAGTTTATTAACAAAGCAATTTTTGCTTTCTCGAAAAATATCCACTTCTTTTCTTTTTCAGAAAGAAAATAATGAATAAGAGGCAAATACGTAATAACAATAGAGGCAGTACGATTCCTGCAGTCTAATAAAAAAAATTGCTTATTTTATACATTTCAAAAAATGAGTTACAAAAATCTTGTAAAAAGGATTTGACATAAAACGTAAATTTGTTAGAGTTCTAATTCAGCAGTTTGAATTAAATGATTATCTCATGACTCC
Source organism: Parasteatoda lunata (assembly GCA_949128135.1). NCBI lineage: Eukaryota > Metazoa > Arthropoda > Arachnida > Araneae > Theridiidae > Parasteatoda > Parasteatoda lunata. The sequence continues at coordinate 17,464,377 of OX421974.1, forward strand.
AACAGACTTATAATTGCTTTACAAATGAATTAAGTAACTCTAGAAACCGTCGGAACGTGCTGCCCTGTGCAATCTGCAAAACTTGCTTAGTCAAATCAATAGATGCTGGCACAGTAGAGAAATGCATTGCAGTCTCACGTGTTTAACTACTATATAAAGATATGACGATTTTTTAAGTATGTCCATTTCCCCAAAATTGTAATAAAAATTTAAGAAAAAAATGAAAAGCATGTTTCATAGTTCAATGATTTTTGTCAAAAATTATGAAACGAAATATAAATAGCATATAAGAAATTCAAAAAAAATATCATATAAGAAAAATTTTAAAAAAAGCAATAACATAATAAATAATTAATTGTAAGACGTCATCTATCCAATCTATCCTATTTACATAATAAATTAACTAATAATGTATACATATTCAGTTAATATCAAATAGCGTTCGCGCATTCTTAATCTCAAAGTAGTGCATTTTGCTTTACACATAAAAAAATAACAATTAACCAAGTAACTTATTTAAATATTTAATTTAATCGTATTTTTTTTGCTTTGGTTGAATATTCTTACAGTATAAAACTAACGCTCATGAATGCTAAGTTTAATTTATATTTCCATAGCATTTTTAAATGTTTGTATTTGTTTTGACCATGAGCAGTTATTTTAACCATCTAATAAGTGAGTTTAAATTTTATTGTTGATCTTTTAAGCCTTCTAAGTGATAAGCTCTTTACCAGTCCTATACGAATTATCAATTACACACCTACCAGCAATGCACATTTACACTAGCTTTCTATTTTATTTTATTTTATTTTATTTTATAACCAGCCTTGAAGAGCCGACCCAATTTTTGCGTTTTCAACTACTAGTGTTCAACTCCGCAGACTCGTTATTTTGAGCCCGCTCCAGAAGACAAAGGAACTCCTGGATCAAGCATTGGGGAAAATCTTGCCTTTGTGAAAGACTTTTTGATGAAACTAACCCGCATTTGCGTTACATGGAGAGGAAGACCACGAGAACCTCCCACGATTAGCCTGACGACAAAGGGACTCTAGCCCATGATCCGTCTACCACTGAGGATATTTCACGTCACCACTGTGGTCGGTGCAAGCCGGATTCGGATTCGTATCGGCCAGCCATCACTGGGATTCGAAGCCGGGTCACCTCACTAGAAGATGAAAGCTAGATCCCTGAGCGATCGTGGCTCAATAGCATTCTATTTAATAATATTGAAAATGTCTAGTTTTGAACCCAAGGAAGCTGGCAGGCTAAGAAGGACAAAGCTCCGATACAAACTCACAAAGGGCAGAAATACAACAATTTCATACGTCGTCACTTTCGATAATCTATACGTAAATACAAACTCTTTTTAAAAACAATGATATTAACATTTAAACAATAATAACGATAGTGAAACAATGATTTTTCGTTTAACTAAACTGAATCTATGCAAAAACAATGATATTTACAAGGAGAAAAAAAATCCTGGTAAAAAACCACCGTACTGTTTGGCAATAACATCATTTCAGGTGGAAAAAAAAACTTCGGTTTCCAAAGTCATAGTCCTTATTATCACACATTTATTAAAAATGCAAAATTGAAAAGTAAATTTAACCGATTATTAAAATTAAAATGTTTTAATGCCCTGTTATGAGGTATCACGATAAAATTACCGTACGCAAATTTTACCGTACCAACCTTATATTATAAAACCATACCTTAAGGATAATTTTTTTTTTCAAAATCATTAACAAAACACTTCGGTAAAATATGTCGAGCTATTTATCGCACACATAGAGCCTAAAACAGGCTAAGGTTTATCACCTTCTGGTAATTTTGGCTTTCTCAGTGAAAGTTTAAATAATATACAAAGTTTATAGGGTACTACATGATCCTAATTATTTGGTATCGAACCCTAGTCCCCTTTTTTATGGAAACAAAAAGGGATTGAGCTCTGAGTTTGAATGGTAATAGTGAATGAAAGGATTCAATGTTCTTTAAGTTCCGTGAGGTTGCAAAGCGTAAAACTTTCGGTTAAGAACTTGCATTGCGTAAATTTAAAATAATGAAACAAAAAACAAAAAAAACAGGAGAGGATTTAAACAGGGTGCGTATCCAAATTTCTCAACAAAAACTAAGCACCTTTTAAGCACTCATAAAATATTTTTAAGCACTATATACATTTACGAAATGCAAAATACTTTTCAAATACTTTACATGATCTTGATAAAATAACTAGTTTCCGGCAAAGAACTCTTTTCTTAATTTTATTACCCATTATAAAATGATAAAGAGTTTTTTTTTTCGGTTCGATTCCAGAGGGTGGAAAATGAAGCCTGAAATTGAGAATATCTGCAAAATGCAGCAGAGGTGCACATGAGAGCACGATAATCTCACCGAACACAGCTCAGTGGACGCACATGCGGACTCTCAAGTATATCATCAAACATGTAAAGTGATTGCGTCTATGGTATATATTATACGGTACGCCGAATGGATTGTGGTTGAATGATTTGGGAAAACGTTGTATAGAACAATGTAAAAAGCACGCTTTTGCACAATACGTGGCGAAAATCGACATGGTAAAGAAAATAATCTCATTTTCGAAAAGGGAAAATTAAGCACTTTTTAAAAACACCCAATGAAAAAAGCACCTTTAAGGGCTTTTAAAAACCAAAATTGAAAATAAGCACCTTTAAGCACTTTTTAAAAACGCTACGCACCATGTTAAATGTACAACCAATAGAAATTCCGCAAGTAACACTATATGAGTTTTTTTTTAAAGGGAAAAAAGCTCCTGATGCATTTGGCTTAAAAATTTATGAAGTTTTTTTTCGACAGCAAATCAAATTGTTTATATTATTGTTAGGAATTTATTGGTGATGCTGGTCTTTGGCGTACGAGAAAAGCAAAGCACAATCTATATTTTTTATACAATGTTAATTACAAAGATAGCTATGTTACTATGGTATCTCAACACAGACAATTATATTTCTACTAAAGAAATGATAACAACCCTAAAGCAATGGTAGCTACACTGAAACAATGATAATGATGCTAAAACAATGATAATGGCACTAAAACAATGATACTGAAACAACGATTTTTACACGAAATCAATTATATTTGTGCTAAAACAAAATAATGTTTAAAGAGAAATAGTAATACCTACGTTAAAATAAAGTTTAAAATTCATAAAATAAATGTACTGCTTTTGATTCATTGAAAATCTTGAAAAGCATAAAAGTTTCATTTGTTTTCAGTCACTTTTTTCATACTTGTCATTTCATAAAACTAAGCAGAATGAAATATATTACAACTCGATTTACTAGTTAATTGAATAAGTTTGATAATTGAATTAATTAAATTGTTACAACTTTGTTAAATAAGTCATAATATGAAATTCTATATCCAACTGAATATTACAATTTATTTGTTTTTTTAAAATAAACAATAAAAATAAACGTTATTTACTTACAGTGATAATAAAGAACTGTTCCTGAAATCAGAGCCAGAATAAGCATTAATGTCGCCAAAGCAACTAAAATAATCAACAAATGATTATGTCTCCATCTTGTCATTCTCGTTGTCATTGGCACTGTCACTTCTTTAGCTGGATGCCAATTTTCAGGCACTGGCATCGGAGCACTACGGGTATTGATGACATAGTTCCCATTATGGGTTTGGATCTTATAGTGGTGCGGATGCATCATTTTTTACCACTTCCTTTTAACCACTTTATTTTGTTACTATTACATTACTGGTAATAAGCAAAAGTGTATAAAGTTAGATGATTATTTATCTATAGTTCTCGATTTCATTGAGCTTCGTGAGCATCAGAGCAAAGCAGTAAAAATGCTTAAAATTCTTTGAAGACTTTATTTTTTTCACTAAAACAGCACCATTAAATAGGATGCACTTTTACCAGAATAATATTTATTTTAATGGATATGAGCACCTAGATTTAATTAAAAATTAATGTGAACTTTAAATATCTATGTTTATTTATAACCCCCACACATAACTAGCTGCACACTTTCGATAAATCTAAAACATCTCAATATTGAAATTATTTGTGTATAATTATACCTCAAATATTAAAATTATATGCTTTTACATAATAGTTCAGTTTTCTATGGTCTGTAATATGAATGTTAACGATTAAATTAGAATAGATATTATTTCTTAAATTAGTATTAATATTATTGAAATTTTTTTACTTATATTAAACAATAAAAATATCTAAATTTCGTAATTATATTGATAGATATTATATAATTATAATATTTAAACTTCCAATTAATCAGCTAGTAAAATTAAGCATTCGTTATGACTTGTACAGCACGACGTTGAATAGATCAGGGCACTATTCAAGTTGATTTATTTTCTATCCGCGTGTACAGCCGTCACATTTCTCACGTGATCAAATGAAAGGAATCATAGGGAGTTCCTGCAGGGAAGCCAGCCTAACAGGCAATGAGAAAACGTTCACAATTGCTGATCGTTGTTTTCTGAAGGAGCGCGGGCCCTGAACTGCCCGGAGCGACGTCTCTCGGCAGGTTGTCCAAATACCTGTGGAGTAGACTTCGACATCGCTGTTAATGGGAAGTTGAGAGAGAGAGAAAGAGTATTTTCATGAAATGAAAAATGCAATTCTAAGCGTTTCGTGAGGACATGGTTTACTTGGTTGTAAGTGGTAATGCGTTTCTGGCTTTTGCTTCCTCATTAATTATTAAATCCTGAGTCTTTTCGCCCTTCGGGAAGCTTTAAATGTTTAATAAGTCTCAACAGTTGAGTTTGTGTTTGACAGACTATTATAGAATTTAGGTAGTAGTGTTTTCTGTCTCTAAAAAACGAGACTTAGGATCTAAGGAAAACAATTTTAATGGAATAAATTCTTTTAAATAAGTTTTCTTAATTTGAAATTTTTGTGTTAGTGAACATATTTTCGTGTCAAAATGAGCTCTAAAAACTCAATAAGTCAAATAAAAACTCAACCGCTAGGAATTCAACTAACTAACGCTAAAAACTCAATTACCAAAAACTCGGTGAAAGATGGCGCTGCAAATGTTAAACAGGTAATATTTTTTGTCACTAAGTCCAAAAAAAAACTCTGAATTTTTATGATGGGGCTATTATGAAAAGATATTGTATAAAATTCATAAGAATTTTTTTTTTTTAATTTCTCGTTTTTGTGTTAATGTTGGCACTTTTCCATTATGAAAAAAAGAACTCATTAAATAATAAAAAATACCACTGCAAACACGCTATACAATTGGATTGATCTAACTCTGAAAGTGAAAAGAATTTTTGAATATACGGAAGATCAAGAAGATTTTCTTGAATTTATTTATAAGAAAATTTCTTCTAAAAGAGTCTTATTATAATTTTCAATTTAAATTATCTTCTTATTAATTATCCAATTCGTTTTTTATTATTTTTTATTTTGTCATGAATTTTTGATGGTCATAAAATAAATTTGTAAAGATACTTTGTATTACTTTGTATTTTCCTTTGTATCCTTTGTCACGAAACGCAAAGTTCTAATTTAAAAATTCCCCAGAAAACTTTCAATGGAATAAATTATTTTAAAATAGAATAATTATTAATACAAATTTCGCCAAGTTGGCCTTGATTCACTTCCGTTGATTTCACTTTGCGTTACAATCTCAAAATTTGAGAACTTATTATTCAATAGAATGATACTTTTATAACAGGGTGGGTAGTAAAATCTTTCAACAAAAAATAAGCACCCTTTAAGTAGTTTTTAGACACTAGAAATATTTTAAGCACTATATATGTTACGGCCAAAGCCCGAAGTTGGCCAATTCGCGATCTGGCCAGCCAGATCGCGAATTGGCCAAGAACGCTGTAAATTAGCTGGCCAAAGTCCGAAATTTTTCTTGATTTCGGGAATTGGCCGCTCAAATCGCGAATTGGCATGCGAAGATCAGTCAAAGTTGGAAGAAAAAATCAATATACCGGGCAAACCGGGCAGGGGCACTTGACCTTAAAAAATAATCAGTGTAGGATATACCGGGCAGGGGCACTTGACCTTAAAGAAGCATCAGTGTAGGATATACCGGGCAAATGTATACCGGACAGCAAATGTAAACCAATTAATTAATACGTTTATTATAAATTAATGCTTTTTCCATTTCTCTCATTGCTTATGCATATCCAGTCTCTACATGAATTCTTCTTTCAGTTGCATGTTTGAAATCAGATTCGCAATCTTAGAAAAGTGGTTCTTAATACAAAATGAATTACTGCCTTAGGAATCAAGAATTATATTTATAAAATAATAATTGATAAAAAAAATAAGCACGACGTAATAAACTTCCTTTTTCAGTAATATAAAAAGTAACGATTCTTTTGCTATGGAACTACGACAATTGTTAGGATTTAAAGAATTGTCAACTTATAAGCTTTGTGAACAGTTATATTTTTTTACAGTTTTATGTCCCAGTCAACTTATATCATTTTTATTAGCATGGACTGAAATTTCATAACATTTATTTCACTCTAATTTACATAATTTGTTTCAAACTTCTGCTGCTTTTTCTTTAGAATTTTCGTCTAAATCTTACTATAATCCTGCGCAGAAAAGAATCATTCACAAAAATAATGCGAAAAAAATTTCTATCACTATAATCATGAGCAAAAAAGTTTTCAATAACAGTGAACGTATTTCTTTTAATTGAATAGCCCATTCACAAATTCACAATAAGTTTTTGTAAAGAGAAATCAATCTCTAAAAATTGTTCAGTCCCAGAAATCAGGCGCAAAAGTATTTCAATTATATATTTTAATCTAAAAAAATTCAACCAGAAATAAACACACAAAATTTTTTTTTATATAAATCATTCGCAAAAAGCTTTTTGATCGCAAAATTCGAGCGCAAACAGTTTTCCAAATAGATATTATGCTCCAAGATTTTTTTTCCTCGTTCAAAATTTTAAATCACAAGTAAAGAATAATTGCTTATATATTTGTTAAATAAAAATAATATTTATTTAGAAATTTAAAAAAATTCAAATCACGTACTTAAATCTCTTTTCACGTACAAACTACATACTTTAACGTTACAACTTCTAAACAAATAAGAGCATTTCATCTGCTTACAGGATTGTCCTTAAAAATGCAGTCTCTGAATCGAAATTCTGTTCAAACAAATATTTTATTAGAAATATATTACTACGTATACAAACTGCTTTTAAATTTTAAGTCCTTCACTACATATTTGTAAAATAATTTACTATTATACTCTTCAAAATATTTTATTAATATAAAATTGCGAACTGAAACTTACAATGCATGCTCTTGGGATTTTCCTCTTCCAATCTTAAAGTTAGATTCTCTATTTCATTGAGATTAGTGAGCAGCAGAGCAAAGCAGTAAAAATGCTCTAAATTATTTGAAGATTTCTTATTTATTTTAGATTTTCTAGTTCTGTCAATGAAACAACACCATTAAATAGGATGCATTTATATTAGAATAATATTTATTTTGATGGATATGAGCACCAAGATTAATTAGAAAATAATGTGAACTTTAAATGTCTACATTTATTTACTACCCCCACTCTTAACTAGCAGCGCAGGTTCGATGAATATAAGACATCTCAATATTGAAATTAATTTTGTATTATTATACCTAAAATATAAAAAATATACATTTTTACGTACTAATTTAATTTTATAAATGATCTTTAATATGAATTTTAACGATTAAAAAAAAAATATTATTTCTAAAAATGAGTATAGATATTATTGAAATGTTTTTATTTATATTATACAATAAAAAATCTAAATTTTATAATTATATTGACAGATATTATATAATTATAATATTTAAATTTTCAATTAATCAGCTAATAAAACAGTCCAGGATTGTCCTTTTAAATACACAAGATATTTTCGAATTTAAATATTTTTTTTTTGTATAATTATACTTCAAGGAATAAAATTATATGCTTTTATGTATTAATTCAATTTTCTAAGTGGTCTCTAATATGAATTTTAACGATTAAAGAATATATATTATTTCTCAAATTAGTATCGATATTATTGAATTTTTTTTTAAATTATATTATACAATGAAAAAAAAATCTAAATTTTCAAATTATATTGATAGATATTATACAATTATAATATTTAAACTTTCAATTATTCAGCTAGTAAGATAGTCCAGGATGGTCCTTTAAAATACACAATTTCTACATAGAAATTCTGTTTAAGCAAATATTTCATTACAAAATATATCACTACGTTTATACACTGTTTTATAGTTTTAAAACTCAATGAAATTTCACTACATATTTCTAAAATAACTTAATATTATACTCTTTAAAATATCTTATTAATATAAAATTGCAAATTAAATAAATTGCAAATAATTATTAATATAAATTGCAACTAAAATTTATACAATGCATACTCTTGGGATTTCTCTCTTTCAATAATAAAGTTAAAACTTAATTTTTGATAGAAGAGATATTAAAATCAGAAAGTAGATGGTTTTTAAATTCACTGCTTGTAATAATAATTCAAAATGAACCTACTCTCAAATAATAGCTTCAAATTAACATGAAAATTACTACGAATTTCATATAATGCGTTCATATGCAAAAGTTATGTAGGTTTTCTACAAATGATATATCTTAAAGCTCTTACTTAATTACAAAATGCTATCTACACTTCAGATCTTACCTAAATATTTAAGTAATTGAAAGGAAGTCTCGATTTATTAATGAAAATAATCTTGCATCGCGATGAAATTTTAATTTCCTATTGATACACGAATCTTTTATAAATATTTAGATTTAGTTTGTTTCTATGATCTTTGAGGAATTTAAGTAAACACAATCATCTGACTTGAATATGTTTCACCTGGAAATCCACTTATAGATGGGCTTATAGTTTCCGTATTAAATATTTTAGAATTTTTAAGATCTGTTCTTAAGTAAACAATCTTATTACAGCATTTCTTATTAACAATATGAAATTTATTTTTATTTTACTTATGAATTTGTTTGCATTAAGTGTCTCATTAGGCAATTGATAGGAATCATATGATTTTGGATCATTCTCATCAATTCATCAAAATTAAATCAATGAAATAAAAAAAATAATAAAATGAATGGTAATTTCCAATACAATGTGAACTTAATAAACATATTTTTTGCGTTATTTCTAATGTCACACGGATATGCCATGTTTTTATTTGTATAATAAAGATATTTATTTTTAACAAGATTTACGAAATCTGTCAATTGTATAAAATAATTTTATAATATTGTTTTTATTATTCTCGATTATGCATACTCCACTGTTTCATTCTAAAATTATGGTAAAATAACTGGCAGCTGTCTGTCCATCCAATTAACCATAAAGTTTAGGGTAAAGAATATCTGTCTTTACGATTACAACTAGTTTGCAACTAGTATGATTATAAAACCATGAATACGAAACTATACGGTTTTTTAACCATTTACAGCTGCAAAGGTTTCACAACCGTAAAAAATAGAAATTTAACTGGACATAGGAGATAGGCTTCTCGTTAGGTAATAGGCCTTGGAGAGTCCAGACACAAATTGGAGAAAGCAAGACACTGGAAACTTTTCACGTGTTATAGGAAATGGAGGTGTCAACGCTAGAACTCGAACCCACGTTCAGTCGGTCATGAGATTGTCAGATTAGCTCTCTCGGCTATAACATGCAAGTAGTTCCAACGAACTAAGTTGCTTCAATAGGTGGGCTTAGCTGATGCAATAAAATTCTGGTTATTTTACCGTTTTAGGTAAAAATAGTTAATAAACGATTTTTCTCACTGTTAATAGTATTATTACCATCTTATTTATGGTTATTTAACTGTTTTGTTTAAATGTGGTAAAATAACAATTAAATATATTGTTATTTAGCCATTTATTAGAGAAATTTCTAACAGTGTATTGAATAAAATAAAAATAATAATTTCTCGAAAATTTAACATTCGCATTTAATGAAGCCCTACTAAATTATTTTAAGTTATTAATTAGAAAATAGACTAGTAGTTTTGAAAAGTTCTCCGAATATAAAACAGATTTCATAAAAAAAAACACACACACACGTAATTTGGAACCTTTTCTCTGCCTTTTTCGAAACAAGAAACCTCCGTTCTTTTCCTTAAAAAAGAAGTGGTTCGTAAAAAGAATCGGTTTTGCTTCTTAGCATAAGAAAAACCATGCACACATTGTTTTTATGACGTGTTATAAAAACTCTTAAGATGGTGTAACTGAAAGATTTAACAACTTAGGTAGAGACATTATTTCTAAAACATAACTGAATCAGGAAAAAAAATAATAGTAGAAAAAATGTAAACGGTTAGCATTTTCTTCGAGTTTCATTTTCTTCTCGGCTTTCTATTGGGAGGGACTAAAATCTTTAAAGATTTTTCTTTTGTGCATAAGGTTGCATTTTAAGTTAACAAGCGGCAATTTTCTTACATATTGACTTTTTATTATTTATGCGTATTTATGTGTTCATTTCTGTAAAAAAGGAAGAAAAAAATGTAAAAAGAAAATATTAGTATTGAAAAAAGTGTATCAGAAAAGAAAATTATTTTATTTAAAATAATACTAGTTTTATTAGATATTTTTAAATATTATGTTGTAAAAGATTTTATCGGAATCAATAGAATGAAACAATTACTAGATCAAATTAAAAGCTAAGCAATTAATTAAAATAGGATTAAATCGTGTTAAAACGTAATGATATAGATTCAAATAATGTCGTAATCGACTTAAAAATTGATCGAACAATGACTAAATTGAAAAATAAATAAACTTGAAAATCTATCAAACAATAACTTTGTGGAATTAAACTTTTATCAAATTGTTTAAAACAATATGTAAATTGAAGCAATTTCAACCAAAAAAGCACAAAATCAAGTTTTTAAAAAAAACGATAAAATCAATTCACAAAATGAATTAACTGAATAAATTTAAATCACATCGAATGCAATAATAATAAAATCAAATTAAAATGTCTTGAAATTGATTGATTAAAAATTGATTAAACTGAATATCAAAGATAACTATAATAAATTATAAATTGCTTATTAAAATATTAATAATAAAGAATTAAAATGATAGTTATATGGAATAAAAAGTGCAGTTCGAGTTGTAATTGTTAGAATAACTGAAAACTATGTTTTTATATTTGTATTAGCTTTAAGAAATTAAGATTAGTTATTAAATAGAATTAACCTCTATGTACACCTTTCTGCCACAATTTCAGAAAAGAATAGAGGAACATTTGGGTGTATTTTTCAACTGGGAAAAAAATCATGTTCAATATATTTAATAAAGTCATCCAGTTCATATGAGAGTTTAGTTTTCGACAGCAGCGTTTTAGGCCGCAGTTCGGATTCTCCATGTGTCAGATTGGACTGTACTTTCTAGTACTGTATCGTATCGTCGTAATTTGGAATCCATTTTAGGTATGTATGTACTTTATTTACGTCAAACTAGAGCTACACAATGATCTATTGGAGACTGTCTGGGAAACATCCCTGAGGATGATCCGAAGACTTGCCATCGCAATGTTGATCCTCTGAAGAGGGGATGACTCCCCTGCTTTGGTAGCCCGACGATCTGCGCACGAAGTCGAGTACTCTACGGTAGATCAGTTTAACGAAGACTTGTACCGCACAACCGTAGTTTTCTTTTCTGTTGATGAACATCAGGTTCAAAAATGTTAACAAACTCTTGCCAACTCAACTCCACAACTATTCGTGTTTCCTGGTGTCCAAAGATTGCCAACATTGGTGTTTTCGGAAGCAAAAATAATTTTCGTATTGCATAAAAGCGTGAAATTTTGATGAAAGATTATTTAAATTTAAGTGTTTAGATTTAAGTTTTTGTAATCTATTTGCTCTTTCTCTATTGGCCAATCATTGGCTATTTCAAAATTTTTTTATTCTTTATTTGGTCTATTTTGTTTTCTAGTATTTTATTCTAGTATTATCGTTCATCCAATGTGTGTTCTAATTTTTCTCATCCTTTTTTTTTTTTTTTTTTTTTCTATTTTGTTTTCTTGTATTTTATTCTCGTATAATTATCAATTCTTAATGTTCTAGTATAATAATCAATTCTTAATCTTTTTGGCTAAAATAAGTGTTCCTTCACATTTTTTTTAATTGTTCTACATCATATTCAAAAAGATATTACACTTTAACGGAAACGGAGCTTTGATTTTTTCCCCTCTTTTTTTCAATATCTTCTTTTACTTCAAACATCTGACTCCAATAGACTTCATCATTGATTTCCAATTTAGATAGATTCAGATTCAATGAAATATTCGACTTTTTGTATTAAATTCGCCATTTTTCTCATGATGCGCACTCCAACATAAGAATAGTATTATTTATGCATGAAGGTTACGGCAGATATTCAGCACTACTTTTATTTCGAATGTATTAAACTTTCTTAAACTTGTTGAGTTCATCCATTATTTAGCAACATTTATGGTGGAATTTTATGAAATGTTTATTATAAGAATAATAATTATTAAGACATTTTAAAACATATTTATAATTAAATATTTAATGAAATAATTAATACGCAATTTAATGATATAATTGTTATGCAATTTTATGGTTATGTAACTTAAAGAAATAATTCATATGAATTTTGCAAACTAAGCAATGATCTTTATGGCATTTCATGAAATTAATATTATTGGCTTTTAAAACAATATTAAGGAATGTATACGGGATATGAAATTAAAGATAACATATTAAATATTATAAGGGATTTGTATTTAAGGAATATATATTATCAGGGGTCTGTCCAGACATTTTGTGAAAGGTCCGTTTTTCGTGAAATTGTGAAAAAATTACTCACATTCTTTCAATCAGGGTCCGCTTTTGTGAATTTGTGCAAATAGGGGTCCGTTATTGCAAAAAAAAATTTTTTTCAAGGAGCTTTTAAATTTTAAAGACATACAAGATTATGCACAGCACTGAAAAATTATAATTAAAAATATTAAACTTTATAAAATAAACAGCAATTGCTACTACTAAATCAGAGATGCAACATACAAATATTTGGTATTTAGCCTATACTGCTGAACGCAGAATATTCATTTCGGACGAATAATGGAAGAATCGTCTGCGGAAGACAAAACTTAATTCGTTTACATCCATCTTTCTTGTTTTCTGCCCTAGGAAGGGTTTATTCAATAAACAAAACAATAATGAAGATAAACAAATTTGTGAAGGGTCCGATTAAAATAAAAATCACTTTGTGAAGGGTCCGTTTTTAAGTTAAAATATTTTGTGAAGGGTCCGTTTTTATGAAAAGATATTTTGTGAAGGATCCGTTAACGGGCCCAAATTTCTTCTAAACAGACCCCTGATTATTAAGAATTTTTATAAAAACTATTATCTAATTTCATGAAGTACTAATGAAATTATTATATTTAATATTAATTAAAGGAAATGTTGAAAAATTTAAAAATGGATTTAGAATTAAAACAAAAAAAAAAAATAATTAAAAGTAAATTATCTATCGGGATGAGATCTTAAACTTTAAAATAATGTAATATTTATATGGAAATTGCCGTTAAGGCTTCAATATTTTTTAAAAATTTTATAATGAAAATTTTATACTGTTTGTAGATTAAAAGTAATTTAAACCTTATCTTTTCTCTTTCTTATTAAGTATATGAGAATTTAAGCATATTTTCATCAGATTGAAATATTTAGAAGTTAGAAACTTCCGGATTTAAACATAATTAATTCTAAATCAAACTCCTTCATTTTTTTAAAAAATTAATATTAAAAAATGTGAAGACAATTAGCAATTATTTATATTTTTATAATAAGTATCCCGTCTCGCCATTTTTGTTTCTGTAATTACTTATGTTGACTCATTTACATATCAGACAAGACTAATTTGTTTGAGCTCAAAACGAACTTAGTTCAAATGAGACATTGTAGAGATTTTGGGGGGTTCGAGAGCTTTAACCACTTCCCCTCCAATTTTTTCGAAGGAAAAAAAAATACAAAAAAACAACATATTTTTTTTTATTGATAAATACAAGAGACTAAAACGAAAGCTAATACACAAGCCTAAAGTTGAAATATAAATTTTTTTAATGTGTGAAAAGCATTTAATTTACCATGTTTACTATCCCGAGTTATCAAGGGGAAAATGAAAAAATTAAAATATTAATCTGTGTAAGATAGTTTTTAAAACAAGTAGTAACACTAAGTGATACTTTCCAAGCATCAGTGAAGTGATGCGCCATTATTTTACCTTTTCTTATTGCATGTAAATTCAGCAACCATCGTATATAAAATAGCACAAAACACATGTGCAGTCCCACAATCCAACAACAAAATTCGCAAACGAAACTTTGCAAACTTCCAATCACAGCAGATTGTTATTAATTTTAACTGAATACCGAGTAAAAACGTGATAAAAACAAAACCTACTGGAATTCTGCTAAGCACGAGATATCTCGGGATAATAAATATTTGCAATATATACATACCCGAGTTAACTCGGGATAATCAGGGAAGCATTTAGTCAGTAGGGTGATAAATCCATTAGCATTCAAATAATAAAAAGTGCCTAAAAGGTTTAAATCATACTGTGCGAAATATTTATTTTCATCATTGCTCCGTATCTATGTTTTATTTCAAAACATCAATAAGTTTATTCTTGAATGAGCGGAAAAAAATTCTTATTTTATCTAAATACAAAGTAAACTTGAATAAAAAATACACAAAAAATGAGTAAATTTTTTTACTATATTTTTCTAGACCTTCGACCACATAAAAATATCTTGAATCTGAAGAAAAGTTGCAGATTCAACGTTTCTTTTCTACGACTCAGTTTGCAGAGATTTAAGAACAAAGAAAGAATATCATGTTCTGTCATATTTCGAAAGGGGAACAAATTTCAGTCCACTTTAAAAGCAAAAAGAAAGTTCACTCTCTAAAAGCTTTATATAGCTAAAAGTTTCAGGATCGGGAGAACAGGAAAAGGTTTCCTTTCCAATGAATAATAAGAAGTACCACCAAATTTCATTTCAATAAAACGGGTCGAATACATGCTTTCTTCCAATAAAAATTTTAGATATCACCTTTTTACATTCAAGAAGAATGAAAATAACTTGGATTTGTAATAATGTCAGTGCAATACTTTCAGCATTATTTTCTTATCAAAACATGAAATATTTTTTTTTACAAAATTCTATGTAAATATTTGATATTAAATAAGATTTCCTCATCAAGTTTGGTACAATTTGGTTTGGTTTGAATTCAATTTGTAGAATTCAAATACTCTTTCTTTTACTGAGTCTTTTTTACGATACATCCCCTTATACGTTCAATGATATCACCTTTTAGAACCTTTTTACGTTCAATGAAAAATTGGGATTTTCAATAGTAATGTTACAGGTGCAATACTTTCAGCATTGTTTTCTTATCAAAACGTGAATTTTTTTCTTCTTTTCCTTACAAAACTGCATGTAAATATTTGATATTTAATAAAATTTCATCAACAAGTTTGGTACAAATCTTTGCAATTAAAAATTGAAACGTTTGTTGAAATTGAATGTAAATTGGTAGAATTTAATTACACTCTACTGAGCTTTTTGTATAACGTTCAAGAGGAATGAAAAACTTGGATTTGTAATAATGTTCCAGGTGCAATATTTCTTATCAAAACCCGATAATAAACTACAAATCTTTGGAATTAAAAATTAAAACGTTTTTGTAATTGGAAGTCAATTGACAGAATACAAATACACTTTCCTCTACTGAGCCTTTTAGATATCACCTTTTCACGTTCAAGAAAAATGAAAAACTTGGATTTGTAATAATATTACAGGTGCAATACTTTCAACATTATTTTCTTATCAAAAAGCAAAATATTTTTTTTAACAAAATTTTATGTAAATATTTGATATTAAATAAGATTTTATAATACGATTTTATAATAAGTATTTTTGGAATTAAAAATTGAAACGTTGCTATTACCTCACATGTGTGACGTTATTTACGTAACACTGGAGTTGCACAATGGGCTATTGGCGACGGTCTGGGAAACATCCTTAAGGATGATTCGCAGACATACCAGTATAATTTTGATCCTCTGCAGAGAAGAAGGCTCATCCGCTTTGGTAGCCCGACGACCTGCTCGCGAAGTCGAGCACGTTACGTAAGAAAAGTTTAACGAAGACCGATACCACGCACTCTCGGTTCCTACATAGCTAAAGAAGGGATAAAGTTGATCAAACAGTCATTAGTAACTGTGGCAAGTCCCGGAGTGGACTGATCGTTAAGACATGGTTCCCAGCATAATATCACTGAAGTCACGCATCACTGGCTGCGGTCAGTGTGCGGGTGGGTAACCACTTGGATTAATCTGCATAGAGACCGAGGGTGTGCGGTATTGTTCCTCGTTAAACTGTTCTACCGTTAAGTACTCGATTTCGCGTGCAGGTCGTCAGGCCACCGAAGCTGGGGTACCATCCTCGCTTGCAGAGGATCAAAATTGTGATGGCATGTTTTCGGATCACCATCAGGATCCCCAGACCGTCGCCAATAGCCCATTGTGCAACTCTAGTGCGACGTAAATGATCTACAACAACTTAACTGTGGCAAACTCACTGCATTTACGAATTCTGTATTTAATATAATAAATAGAAAGTAATTTTGAATTATGCGTGTTAGTATCTTTAGCTTAAATTCAAACAAAATACGCTATCAAAATATTCAAACTTAAAAATTCAATTAATTTTACACTAAAAACCATCAAATGACTTACACCACTTTGAACGTTATCACATCAAATCCCGTATTCATTGTTAAAGTTTTGATATTTATTTTTGGTCGGTACTTACAGGTTTGTGTTTTCTGTTTCCCATAGAATTCTCTCGACTAGTTCAATTTTATTATTTTAATGTTTCCTTTTTCGTATAAGAAAATAAAACTCAAATAGAAACCTAAAGATAGTTTTTGCCTTTATTTGACAAGGGGAGCGATTTCCAAATATGTTTTTTTTTTTTTGGTTCAAAAGAAGGAAACTGTAGTCTATTTTTTGCTTTTATGTTTTTCTAATTTGTAAAAAAAAATCTAATTTACACTTGAAAACGACATCGAAGAAAAAGGAAATTTATTTTGTGTTCATAACTTTTTTTTTCCAAACTTGTGTTTAAAGAATCTTTTTTCAGGCTATATAAAATATTTATCTATGCTATTTTATTTTTCAAACAGATATTTCTAGAAAGCAGGAAAAGCGTGAGTGAAAGAAAGGCTATTACATTTTTTTTACAAACATTTTAAAGAAATTGCTAAAGATACACATATGTACTAAAAAAAAAGGTTAAAGAAATCCAATCAATATTAATTTGCTTTCTTCAATTAAACAAATTTTCAAGTTATAAGATAATTTAGTTTCATTGTTGGTACATTCAAAAATTATGTTACTAAAATTTTTCAAGCAGTTACATTCATTATTGATTCGCAATGTATTTTCTGAAAATTGATTTACACTTCATACCACATGGGGCAGAAAGACTAATTTATATTTTAGACCTATTCAACTTTTGTAACATATTCTAAAGAATTCTCATGTTTCTAAAACAAATTTGGTATATTTTACTAAATGCTTTTATTTATTTATTCATTTGTGTATTTAATATTTTTATTTTTTTGCAAATTAATTCTTAAAAAAAAAAAAAAAAAGTCGAGGATTTTTCTATTTTATTGCACTTTGAATCATGTGATACAAAAAATCTCATTTATGTATCCTAAACAACTCTGATCTCTTCAAGAAAATATATATTTAAAATGAAACAGGTTTTACGACATGTTTATTAGTTCATTATTATTTTTTTAAGTTGTATTTTCTATTCTCGAAAACGTATTTTCATTGTTTTCCAGCATTTTAAACCACATGGCGCAAAAAAAAAAAAAAAAAAAAAAAACTAAATTATGTTTTCTTTTTCAAGTTGATTATTTTTTAATAAAAGTATATCTATTTCCCCTGCCGCATTATTTTTTTGAACTATCTGTGACATATTCTCTTGCACTAATATCTTTCTATAAGATACTTTTAATGATAACAAGCATATATTTAACTAATTTAAAATAACAAAAGCGCTGTGTTTACAAAAAAAAAAAAAAAAATAAATAAAATATTTCTATATTTTAATTGAACATGTAATAATTTTTCATTCTAATATGTTTGTTTTTTTTAATGGCGGGCAATTCGAACTATTGTCTATTGGCCACAGAAAGTGTCAGAACTGCTAACTCTCTTTTCGTTACCCAGTGGGCACCTGTGGCGAAGCCACGGCGGTGGAGCAGCGTCGCCCACGCCACAATATTACAACTCGTTTATAGGGCGGGTGACATTCACAAATTCGCACGCAAAGGAGAAAGGACATAGAACACAGATAGAGAGAAAGAAACATCCATGCCTTGGCCGGGATTCGAACCCAGAACCTTTCTGATGCAGGGACAGTTCCCTGCTCCTACACAGGCTGGTGGGCTCATTCTAATATTATTGGTAACATTCTCGCATTCTGTGGGGGAATGCTCAAATAAATTCCTTCCTCGCATTTTTTAAATAATCATCGAAAAAAAAATGTAAAAATCATGAAATCCGAAGTAGCAATTGCCGAAAAAAAGATTGACGGGGAAATCACGCGAATCGGACACCTCAAATGAGTGTTTCGTTTCGAGATTAGGTTGTAATAAATAATATCGAATAAAAAATATCGTAAAAAAAATATCGGATTTAAAAACTATGGAGAAATTAAAAGCAATAACTATCAAAAATTCTATAGAATTATTGACTCAAAAAGTAAATACTCAAATGCACGATTCCAATTTTTTCACATTGTTTGAAATATATCGGAATAATTAAAACCACGTGAAAATCAATATCAATAACTGCCGAAAATACAATCGAAACATTACATCGATTTACGATACTATCGGCGTAAACTGAACGAGTCAAAAAGTGATTATCTAAATGTCTGGTTCAAATATTACGTGTATAAATTTCTGTAGAAAAGAAAATGAACTTTTTTTTTTTTACTTTTTAAAAGAAAAATCTTTCTGCAAGGACTCCGTATCGTTCTGCGACAATGTCTCCGTGTCGCTGCGATTCTGCCACGGGGTGTATTTCTATGCTTTATAACACTTTAAATCACATGGTACAAAAGACTTATTTGTCCATTAGAAAAATTATAATACATATATTTAGATCAAAACAAATTTTACACCGTGTGCTATTTTATTAATTTTTGTTTACTTATTCATTATTATTATTATTGTTTGATTTTTTTAACTTATTATAATGAAAAAATAAGATGTTTTTTCTGTGTTCTTGACACCTTAAATCCCATGACACAGAATTTATTTATGTAACATAAACAATCCCATGAAACATACTTTTCAGATTTTTTAAAACATTTTAACTTAAGTTTTTAGCACCTTTATTTTAATTTCGAAAACATTTAAATTCTATTTAGGGGATTCCGACAGAGGGAATTCCGACGTTTTTGCATGTTTTTAAGATGCCATGCCTCATCAGAACGATACATTACTTTTGTTACTTGTAACGAAAGTAGAAAGGACGTACTTTTATGTTACTTCGTTACTCTTTAATTTTAGTACTTTTACATGTTAATTCGTTACTTTTTTTAGCATTATATTCTTTATCAGCTAACTTCTTTTTCCAAACATCTTTAAGGATTGCAATTTCCAGAAAGGGAGAGGGCAGCTGGTGGTAACACGAAACCCTTACTTTAATGGATTTTACCTGCATTTGAATACAATTTTTTTTAAGTATCTCTATGAACAAAAATTATAATGTTATCGAATTTATTCCATAAATTAATTTGTAACTAAAAACTCTGAAAGTAAAAACAAAATTTCTAATTTATCGTTTGGGTTCTTTCAACGTACACTATTTCGAGAAAAATTTATAACAGTTTCCTGCATTTTAAAGTTTAATCCCTTTAAAACTTAATGCATAATAAATAAATTTTGCTTTCATTTTTAAAGGAAATTTATGATTACTTTGAATTTTTGTTTTACTCGAAATGTACTCTAAAAGCGTTACTTTTTTTTTTGTTTTGTACTTTTATTCGCCAGTTTTTAAAATAAAATTTCTTTACTCGTTACTCTTGCTTATAGTACTTGTACTCTAGTTACTTTTAAAAAGTAACGTTCCCATACATAATCAGAACTCGCGATAAAAAAGTTGGATTAATAACTTTGAAAAGACTGGATCAGACTTAAAGACTACCAAGAAGTGCACGCTGAGATATTGCAGTGGTATATGAGGAATCTCAGCAGCTGATTTCAAGAATGCATTCAAACAGAAGAACGCCATCTAACGGATGTAATATTGTAAAAAATAAATTCCATTAATGTTTCTTAAATGACAAATGTTAAGGTTACAATAACAATGAATAAAACGTTTTAAACCTATCACTCGTGCTTTTATAGGATTGTTAAAAAGTTTTTTTTTACAATACCATTCCTCCCCCCCCCCATTTTTTTGTATCCCCTTGAACTTCCATTTGCATTACAAGCAGTGAAATTAAGAGAGAATAATTTGCTCGCACTTTAACAATTTACAAGCCTCTAGTACTTTTAAATAATTTTACCGTTGTAAACTTGAAGTAAAACTGCTATAATTTTAGACAAAAATATTGATTTATTTTAGATATCAACCTTTGCTTTTAGAAGATTGCATTTCTTTTTTTTTTTTTTTTAAATGTATCAAACGATTTTTGTGTAACACGTAAAATTGTATTGTGCAGGCTTTTTTTTTAAAAAATAAACAGTTAGAAATATATTAATGAACCGTTTCCGATGGCTTTTTCTGCTACCGAGTTTGTCAATATGGTCACATGCCGAAATGTCAATATGGTCACATTTTTAAATTTATACCAGTTTTACTTAGAATAAAATAGACGCTATATAATAATATCAGATCATTCTATTCAAATTTACGAGCTTTAGCCGTTCGAGTAGCAGCACATACTTAAAATTTCCAAAATTAACATTAACTATTTCGAAGATTTTATTATCTTAAAACCTATTCAAATTTCTAAAAATTTAATTTTATCAATTATTTAAGTATTTTTATCAAAACAAATATTTCAATTTATCTGCAAGAAACAAAAGAAGTGTTTATAATGCCACTAAATTACAAAATTACAAACGAGATTATAAATTTTGTAATTCCTTAAATACACAAATAGTTGACGCATAACTAACTATAAAACTTCCTGAAAGTTTCGATTATCTAAAATATGTCAATATTACCCATTCATACTATCTTTACAAGAAAGCTGTTTAATTAAACACTAAGTAAATTAAAAACCTTAAATAAACAGACATCTGATACTTAAAGTTCTGAATAGTAATGTTTACGAACCTCCTGTTTGTAAACATAAGTCAAATAAAATAAAAATGTTATTTATTTATGAACAGACTAATCGCATTAGTTTTAAGTTTATCTTTGCCACTTAAGAATGTGTAAATATATATCATTAGATTATTTTATTAAGATTTATTGACATTTAATTAGCAAGCATTTCTTAAAAAATAATTGTTTAATAGTTTCTGTACAAAAATCTTTTAATCCAAGTTGCAATGGAAATAATGGAAAACATTGAACAATAAAAAAATAGTTCAGCAATATGTAATGAAAATGTATGTTACAATAATCGTTATATGCATGCAATAAATATATAGTTTAACAATAATAATTAAAGTAATCAAGGGTCTTCTGTGAGTAGGTCCCTTAATACCTTTTTTTTAAAAATCCTGTTAAGAAATAAAATTCAAAGTCGGCCACATTAAGGTTCGTAAATTTAGTATTTAAATTAGAACTGTTTTCAATATAAGGCCAGCTGCTATTCTTAAAAGCAAAGGAGGATTTAAAATCATCAAAACTAGCCTTATAAAGATTAAGTTTAAAGGTAGTTGCAATAAGCGAATGCATTTTGCTTCAACTAGACAAGTGAACTGTTTTTGTTGATTTTAATCCTTTCCTTGTTCGCTTCTTCTTCGAGAAGTGTTTGAAATGTTTCGCTGTGCATTTTGTTTCATTTCAAACGTAATTCAGGGTGCCAAGCCAAATATCTCAACAAAAAATGAGCACCTTTAAAGTACTTTCTAAGCACTCAAAAATATTTTTAAACACAATAATATATTAACAAAATGCAAAATAATTTTCAAAGATTTTACATGATCATGATAAAAATAACTAATTACGGACAAAGAACTCTTTTTCTAGATTATATTAGCCACCATAAGAAGATAGGGAGATTTCTCGGTTCGATTTCAGAGGCTGGAAAATGAAGCCTGAAATCGAGAATATCTTGCAAAATACATCAGAATTGCGCATGAAAGTTCAAGAATCTCACCGAACACAGGTCAGTAGTCATTCCCAAGTATTCTCAAGTATCAAACATGTAACATGATTGGCACTATCATACATTAGGGACCGACGGCACGCCGAAATAGATTGTGGTTGAATGAATTGCGTAGAACAATGGTTGCGCAGAAAACGTTGCATAGAACAATGTGAAAATCACGCTTTTGCATAATACGTAACGAAAATCGTCATGGTAAAGAAAAAAATCTCATTTTAGAAAATGGAAAATTAAGCATTTTTTAAAACACACCTTTAACGGCTTCTAAAAAACAAAAATCGAAAATAAGCACTTTTTAAAAACCCTACGCACCATGTAATAGCAGTTATTTTTTCACTTTTAATACTAGTTCGGGACTCATAATTTCAGACATTATTTTTTAAAAATTTTTATAAAATTTAATAGTTTTTTTTTAAATATTCTTTTCGATATTAAAGTTTTTATCGTTAAGTCAGTTTAATTTTAATTCAACGTTTTGCAATAGTGAAGCAAACGATACACAGTTCCTCAAAAACTAAAACTTTTTAAACGGAATAAACAAATTAAAGTCTCCTTACCTTTCACAGCAGCTTCAATCATATCCAAATTTTCAACAGTCATTCTCAAAAGGCTAGAATTCAATCGAAATATTCCATCTTCCAATACGTTCACTAAAAATATCCTCGTGTCTTTTTCTTTTACGTCCCTTTGGCATATTCTCTTGCTCCCAAAACCTTTTATCACTACGGCATTATTCAGAATGGCTTTGTCACCTTTTATCACTCTCTTGACGAGAATTACGGCATTGTAATCCAGCAATATATACGGACTAATACGGTAGATACGATGAACAGTACCCGTGAACACAGAATCCACCATATCCTCACGTTCAGATAATGAATATTTTTCTTCACACTTCGTTAATCTCTTGCAATTTGTTGCAATAAACAAAGTGGCAAAGATAATAGTCATCATGATCAGTTTCGTCGTAATGACTGTTAACAACATTTTCAAAATCTTGTGCCAATTACAGTCAGTTTATTACATTAAAGACGAAAATATTTTACTTAGAATGCATAATTCCAATATCAAATTCCTGGTTTACGGCAGTGTTATGTCATTTTAAAAATAAAAGGATTATGTTTAGTCTCAAAACAAGATTCCGCCAGTTTTAAGTCAAATTGTAAATTGGTTTAGAATCTAATTCTATTTAATTGGAATATTTAGAAGTGATATCAAATTTTAAATAAAAGTGAGTCTTTCTGCTTTCTGTTCAATACATATAACTTATATAAAACATATAATCACATTTTACCAGTATTAACTTGCTTCTGACTTCAAAGATTTGACATCTCTTTATCAAATTGTAGTTGGTAGTTTAATTATGATCAATATGTTTCAAAATTTAATCACAATTCGAAGTCATTGTTTTTATTTTCATAGATATTTAGCTCTATACAAAATTGTGAATGATAAAAGTTTTTCTTTGTATTATAAAATGTTTCCCTTCAACTGTAATTAAACTTAGAATAGCCGGCTACATTGTAATTGGCATTCATATGCTTCTAACTTCAATGTTAAGTCAGCTCAAAATCAAAATGCATTCATGAGTTATTAATAATTGAAGTTTATTAGTTTATTAAAATAATAATAATTTATAAAAATAATTAAATAGTTCTTAGTTTATTAAAATAATTGAAGTTTCATAATATAATTTTAACTTATTCTGGCATTGCTTTTCAAATGTTTTATCATGAATTCTGTTTTTAGCTCTTAATGAAAATACCTTGATTTTTGCTCACTAAAATCAAGATTTTTAATTAAAATTAACTTTTATTCGACGTAAAATGTTTGTCTCTAAATCAAAAAATTTGTCAGCACTAGAAAATGGATAACAAATCGTTCAATGAAATATCTGTACCCTTCAAATATTCCCACTATAAAAATTGGCAATTTTCAGTCTTGATTTTCGAAGTTTATCACTTTTAATCAAACTAAATTTAAATATTGTATTTCTTTTTTCACTAAAATCGAAATAAATTACATTGACAAACATTTTTCAGTTTAAAATTTTAATGCTTTTAGCTCAAATTCATACATTTAATTTTGACTGTTCTTAGTTTAATAACTGCATGAAGCCATTAATACATCGATATTGCTTAATAATTCAGACTAATTTTGTGCTCTGATCGTTAAGGGGAAAATTCTTTATTGCTATATCGTTGCATAACATTTTTTTTCTTTTTATATCTTATATTTTTTTTTTCTTTATAAAATAATCTATTTCATGCATTCCAAAAAGGAAAGTAATAAAACTAAAAGTGCAAAAAAAAAATTGTTTTTTTTTTCTCCCTTTTTTATTAAAATCGTAGAATAAAACGCCGTTTTAATTCTAAATTATAAGGAATTCCAAATCTAATTTTTCAATTCTTATTTTTAATCTCTTAATACTTCACTAATAAAATTAGCTTTTTCTTCTTCTTAAAAAATTTTCTTTCTGTAAAACTAAGTTCAAATTCTAATAAATACTAAATTCAATGATGAAACATTTTTACTACATAATTCACAGTAAACGAATTTTTTTTTACTACTTTTGAATAAAACTACGTTTTAATTTCGATACTGAATACTATCTAAAAAATTCACTTCGTAATTCACAGTAAAACCACTCTTTCGCCTTTTTACTATTTCTTACTCAATCCAAGTTCTAATTTTACGTGATTTCACTGCCTAAAAAATTTTTACTTCATAATTTGCTGCAAAACCGCTTTTCTCTCTGTCCTTATTTTATTTCAATCCTAATAGCTATTGAATTATAAAAGGAAAAGTTCTTACCACGCAATTCATGCAATTTTTCTTCCAATTAGTTATCCACATTTTAACACGACCTCATCTCATTTATAAAGCCAATAAAAATAAGCAAGAGAATATATTTTTTTTCTGCATCACGTGACTTAGGACTAAAATGATTGGGCGGTAAAGGAATACAGCCGAAGTAAATGATACTCTTTGCTTGCGTATACAATACATTGTTGTGCTCAGAAAAGATGGAAATTCATAGAAACCGTTTCCCACGTCCATGAAGGGTGCGGGCTGTATTATGTTGATATTTTATAGCCCGATAGGTCACGGGGTAATGGAATGTAGGGGGGGGGGAGTGAATGATAAGGTAGGAGTATATCTAAATGGTTTCGGTTTACAAGGCTGCTTACACTCTTAAGTAAGTGCACTTGAAGTATGGTAAACTTAAAAAAAAATTACTTTGAAACTGTGTATGTAAGAGAATGTCAACAATCACATAGTCACTTTGGTGAATGTCCGAAATATTTGTTAAATCCGATTTTATATTGATTTATTCGTTGATATCATTATATTTATTCGATATTTTGAGATCTGTTGAGGATAGATTAGGAGAAACATCAGTATTCGGAGTACAGGTTAAATGTATACCAGGCAGTGGCACTTTACTAGACCTAGCATATATTTGGGACGTTTACCAAATCGACTATGTGAAGTACACTGACTTCTGCCGGTGAATGTCAACATTCACCGGCAGAAGTCAACTACCACCGATTTTGGTCATTCACAGAAACATATATAAACTTCAGCTTGAAAAAAATTATTGCAATAACTTTCGAATTGCTTTTTGTATTATAAATAACAAGATTATTTAATGTATTATGACACTTTTTATTTTTATTTTTGGTGCTCATAACTAGCTAAAAAGCACTGGTTTTATCTATAGGTCTACAGTTTACATCACCTAGTTAAGAACACGGTATTACTAATAACATAAGTAAAATCCAAGATTGACCAACCGTTTTGGAACCAATAAAAAACAAATTAAAGTGCACTAAATTAAAAAGTAATGCAATCAGTAAAAATTAGGTTTTAATGCGTCAACAACGAACAGGCAGGTACAAATTTAGGTTTTATTTCTTGCAAACATTTTTAAAGGTCAGAGTGTTAGTTCATGTAAAAATGAAAGTTAATAACTTGAAATTATTATAAATAATTAAGAAAATCGTAATTGATATGGCTGTTAAATTAGTAATTAATAGTTTTTGGATTTCTAGTTCATAAGAACCATTTACTGGTTTAAATTTTCTCTGAAAGTGTTCAATAAGTCATCGTTACATTTTTTATTTTATATTTCATAACCATCGTTGAACAGTTTTGAACCCAATCCAGAAGACAAGGGAACTCCCGGATCAAGTATTGGGAGAAAGGTGCCATCGCGAAGGACTTTTTGATGGTACTAACATGCACTTGCGTTACACGGAGAGGAAGACAACGAGAACCTCCCATAATATGCCTGACGGCAAGATGACTCTAACCCATGATCCGTCTAGCAATGAGGATATTTTTACGTCAGCACTGTGGTCGGTGCAAGCCGGATGCGGAATTCGTATCGATCAACCATCGCTGAGATTCGAATCCGTTTCACCTCATTGGAAGGCGAACGCTATCATGACTCAAGCTAAACGAAATTGATACATTACGTCAATAAATCCCCTTGGAACTTGTTCCATAAATCACTAGATAAGGAGCACAACAGTACAAGAAACAGTACAGTACAACAGTACAGACCTATTTGCACTTTTCCTATGCATCTACTTTATTGAAGTGCGTACAAAAAATATCATTAGAATGGAGAAAAAAAAAACTAATCAAAATAATCAATCAAACAACCGAAAAGCAATCGTGAAACTTAAATTAATTTGTATAAATAATTTATATTAATAATAATCAGTATTGTGAAAATATAATAAAAAATAATACTAATAATAAATATAATTTCTTTTAATGACAATATTATGAGACAATATTATAAAAATATCATGAATAATATTAATATAATAAATATTATGGCAAATATTTTCTAATAATAAGTATTGCGTTTATTAGAAATTATTTATTTACTAATATAGTACGAAGCTAAAATTAAATTTCTGAAATTCACTCCGTGCATTATTTAAATATCATTAAATTCTATACATTTCTCATTAATATAAAATGTTGAAGAGCTAGTATACAAATTGATTTTAATTCAAAATAAATAATTGGATTTTTTGGAGCAACCTCCTTATTAGGATAATTAGTTTATTGCAGTTAGCTTATTGTTATTAAGAAAACAAGAGGGGAAAAAACTGAATCCAATTAAAATATTTTATTTGAAAAGGTATTATTTAAAAAACTGTTTACATTTGTTATAGGATTCATGATCAATATAAAGAAATACACTTTGTAAATTAATTGAGTCTTTTTGCAAAAGGACACTGTTTTGAAGTTAAAGAAATCAATGGTTTAAAAGTTGTTGTTTTTTCCAAATGGGACGAAAATAAAAATGAAATATTTGCTTTATCCGACTTATTATATACAAGTGTATCGTTAAAATAATAAATTAAATCTTAAAATATTTAAATAATCTGTTATATTTTGAAACTTGTATCTGAATAATTGTTATAGAAATTTCGAGTAATAATATCGATATTTGTATTTAAAATTTAGTTTTTGGCAAATATTTCGATTGCTTTTATTTATAAAATATTCTTCTTTACTGGAGTTAACAAATATGTTTACAGGCATTAATATGCAATATTGAAAACTTTAAGAACGAATCTACCTATTTTTTAAAAATAAATAATAGAAATAAAGATATTGATTATTTTTTTTCGAGGGATGTCTTAATATTGTTATTTTATAAAAAAATAATCAAAGACTAAATGTGAAATTCCTCGATATTAAAAATATTGGTAATGTATAACACAAAATATTTCAATAAAAATCACGAAATTAATTCAATTTTAGACAAATTTTTATAAAAAATTTTAGTAAGAAAATTTTATTGACACAGACATTTGATTTTTGCTTATTGTTTGCAAACTATGCATTGTTATTACCTTTTTTTACATTATGTTGTTTTATGTTTTGTATATCAGTTTAGTGAAAACCTGTTAGCAGTCGATTCAAGATTTTTTGTCACACATACTTATGTTTGAATAAAAGTCATCCTTTATTACTATTTTGAATTAATTCTAGAATAATTATTTTTTTTTTACTGTTAATTTTCTTTTATGAAGTGAAAGAAAATGTAATAGTAGCGAAATCATAACCCTGTCATATCACAATCATAAGTCCTGTATTCGTAAAACCAAATGTGAAATGGGTTCAACTAAGAGTTTTAACTTTTTAACATCATCAAATTTTCTAGTATGTTTAATAGTTTATTTTGAAGAAATTCATTTATAAAAGTAAACTTACACGTTGTACATTTATTGCCATTTTTTGCAGACACATCTACATGTCTATGAAAGAATCACTTTATGTAGTGCGAGGTGAGTTGACAGGGATAGTTGACAGGGTGAGTTGACAGGGGTACTTAATGTTTACGTTTTCAGAGATGCTGCTGACTTTGGTCCCTAAGTGGATTGATCGCAGTAGAATATACCGAAGTCAAGCATCATTGACTGCGATCAGCAAGCTGGTAAGTTGAAAAGCAAGACTGATAGAGAAATGGTACTAATTTGTCTAAGAGTAAGGTAAAAAATTTTATTTCATTTTCTATCCGTCGTTGACCAGCCGACCCAATTTTGGGTTAACGACTAATGTTCAACTCTGTGGCCTTGTAACTTTTAACTATTCCAGAAAATAAGGAAACTCATGGATCAGTACCCCCAGAGGCATTGATTTGTTATGGAAATATGGAGGACTTTGTGACTAGACTGATTTAACGTGCATCAGTCATCATTTACTACACGGGGAATCTCTGGACGGCCTTGGATCGAACCCACGAGCTCTTGGACATGGGCCCATTGCCCTACCAACCAGGCTATCCCAGCCCAGAGTAAACAATTGCCATATTGTAATTTTGAAGCGCCGCCATAGCCTGGTAGGTAGGGCACTGGGCCCATGCCCAAGAAGTCGTGAGTTCGATCCCCGCCGGCCGAAGACTCCTCGAGTAGTAAATGGTGACTAGTGCTCGTTAAATCTGTCGAGTCACAAAGTCCTCCATGTTCCTATGACAAATCCTACCTCTGGGGGTACTGATCCAGGAGTTAAATGTCTTATGGGTAGTTTCAAAATTACAAGGCTGTGGAGTTGAACATTAGTAGATGCAAACCCAAAAACTGGTTCAGCTCCGCAACGACGGATATAAAACAAAATAAAATATTGTTATTGAAAACAGTGATACTTGATTAATTCTGGGAATGAAATAAAAAAGAAAGTTATGTACTAAAAAGCAAAGTGAATAGAGATATTGTATTTATTCATTTGTGAGAAATATACGAAATCATCATAATATTATTGACGTCGTTTATGTTTTGTTAGATTTGGTAATAGACATTAACGGTTTTAAGGATAAAAACCATATATCGGTAAAAATATATTAGTATAAAATATATAGGTAAAAGACCATATATTACATATTACAATATATGGTTTTTTACCAAAATTTGTATATTTGGTATCTATTAAAACTGGACCAATTACTATAATAATAGCGCAGTTGGTATCTAATAAAACTGCACTTATACTGTGAAGTTATATAAATACTGTTGCAGGAGGTTATTAGGGCCCTTTCGAAATGAATAAGAACAGGAGAAAATCGCTTGATCCTGGCAAAGTTTACTATCAATAGTTGTCTTCGAGCAACAGTAAGCCGAATGATACTGATTGCACTTAATCTTTATTTTCATGCGATAAACTGCTAATAACATGTTTTGCTTGATCTAATAATGCAAAGTCACTGGAAAGGAGGAATAATAATAAGATATTTTTAAAAAATTGAATTATTTTAGCTTTATTAGTGTCGGCTTATGTCTTTACGTGTTTCGGTTTTGTGTAAGATTTCGTAGTGCTGTTAAGTACTGATTTGTTCAATTATTAAATTTTTTCCACCGTATTCAAAAAATTGATATTTAGCTTTTTATTTAATAAAAATTGCTCCTTTATTTAAAAAACGTAAGTTACTAACAACACTCTAATTTTTAAATGATATTTTTTCATATTATTTAAACTTAAGCTCAAACCTCATCGAAATTTGTCTATTAGATCAGGAAAAAATTAGTTAAATCTAAAAACACCCTTAATTTTGAACGCCAGTATATTTAAGTATTTCTTTAGTTTTTTTTTTGTTTGGCTGTTTTTAATTTTATAATAATATTCACTTTTTTCAAATCTGTGATTTGAACAATTATAATTTCACTTATTTTAGCAATATAACTTTATCAGAGTCACGATGGCTCAGGGGTAAAACGGTTGCCTTCCAATAAGGTGAACCGGGTTCGAATCCCAGTGATGGCCGGTCGATGGTCCTCATCCGGCTTGCACGGACCACAGTGCTGACGTGAAATATCTTCAGCGGTAGATGGATCATGAGTTAGAGTCCCTTCACCGTCAGGCTAACCGTGAGAGGTTCTCGTGGTCTTCCTCTCCATGTTACGCAAATGAGGGTATGTTGCATTAAAAATTCCTCCACGAAGGCAAATTTCTCTCAATACTTGATCCAGGATTTCCTTTGTCTTTTGGATTGGATTCAAAATTACAAGGCTACGGAGTTGAACATTAGTAGTCGCAAACCCGTAAATTGGGTCGGCTGTTCAACGACGGTTATAAAATATAAATTATTGTTATTGAGAAGGGCCGGGATAGCCTGGTTGATAGGGCTACTAGGACCATGTGCAAGAGATAGTGGGTTCGATCTCCGCCGACTGAAAACTCCCCGTGTAGTAAATGGTGACTGATGCACGTTATATCTGCCCAGTAACGAAGTGCTACATGTTCCCATAACAAATAATACTACTTGGGGATACGGATCCATGAGTTTCTTTAATTTCTGGATTGGTTAAAAATTACAAGGACCTGGATTGATTAAAAACACCCTTAATTTTGAACGCTTATATACTTCAGTATGCATTTACATGTTTGTTTTTTTTGTTTGTTTGTTTGGCTGTTTTTAAATTTATAACAATAATCACTTTTTCTAAATCTGTGATTTAAACAACTATAATTTCACTTTTTTTTTTTTTTTTTTTTTTTTTTTTTTTTTTTTTTTTTTTTTACAATATAACTGAATCAGAGCCGCGATAGCTCAGGGGATAGAGCGTTCTCCTTCCAATCAGGCGAACCGGGTTCAAATCCCAGTCGATACCGCATCTTACTTGCACCGACCACAGTGCTGACGTGAAATATCCTCAGTGGTAGGAGGATCATGGGTTGTAGTCTTCTTGCCGTTATGCTAACAGTGGGAGGTTCTCGTGGTCTTCTTCTCCATGTAACGCAAATGCGGGTAAGCTCCTTAAAAGCGTCCTCCACGAAGGCAAATTTCTCCCAATACTAGATCCGAGAGTTCTCTTGTCTTCTGGATTGGGGTCAAAATTACTAATTATTACAAAAATTGGTATAAAATTAATTGGATTGGGTACAAAATTAATTTAATTATAATAAAATATTATAATCACTAAAAATTATTAAATGAAAACCGAGTTTTTCCATTCCTTTTCTTTTCAGTTGATTAATACAAAGGTAAAAAGGATTTTTTGGCAAAAATGAAGAAGAAAAAAAACCTTCTCAGCTGATTCTGTTATTCAATGATGATTGAAAGGCAAAACACTTGGAGCGGAGAGATATCATTTCCAGCCGACTCGGATTCAATTTCCACATCCGCATACAGAAAAAAAAAAAAAAAATAGCTATATATTCCCTTAGTTCAGCAACCCTTTCCCACCTACCGGGTGTCAAATAGCTTTTTGGGAAGAAGGGTCCAAGGAGGAGCTATCCCCTTTAATCATTTCGTCTTCCAGAGCACGTGCGACCTGTCAGCGGCCAGTTTACGGTTTTGTGGCCAATTCGTTGCGCCAATGGACGTGCATCAAAAGTTTAAAGAGCTGCTTCCGTTTGTTTATAGTTGAAAAAAGAGCCCAGGCACTCGGAATTCGAGAGCTGTTGTAAACGACATCGAGTGGATCTGGCGTGGTTTGGCCTTAGAGTTTTACGTGTAATAAAAAACCTTTGCTTTGGAAGGCAGCAGCTGACGGCTTTTATGTCTTTCTTCGCGGCCGCAGATGAAAATAAAATGTTCTTCTTGTATCGCCTAGGAAATTAAACGACACAGTTGTTTTACTAAGCTTTAAAGCACTCCTCGGGTTCACCACCCCTTTGATTCGAAGGGCTGTCCAAGCGGAAAATTTATCCGTAAAAACCCTCGCAAAAAGGAATTAAACTATATTTCCTGTTGTTGAAGATTTGTGTAGTAAAGATATTAAAATGGTTTTATAGACAATATTAAGATGTTATGCTAATTTCATTTGTTTTGGAATGCAGGCAATAATTTTTTTACAAAAAGAAAATTTTAATTTTTCTAAGTTTGGTTCTTTAAAGTTTCACTAGAGCTTCTCTAACGGAATTTTGAAAACGATCTAAGATTAATATTTAATAATGCTTCCCAGAATATGCACGCAATTAAGGTCGAAAGGCAGATGGTGGATGAAATCTTATCACCTCCGCATTGCACTCCCCAACCGCCCAAACCTTTGTTTCTCCCGGATGTCCAAGCGGAGAATTTATTTGCAATACCTTACAAAACAAATTAATGCCACTAATTACTTTCTTGTTTTTTAAAGTTTGGGTACTAAAGAGATAATGAGTTTTATACACAATTTTTAATGCGGTGCTTTTTATATAGGAATTTTTTTCCAGTGATTTTTTACGGTGATTTCTTTTAAAGTTTTTCTTTTGATACTTTCCTTCCCGGACTTTTTCTTCTGGTGCTTTTTTCGAAATTTTCTATCTGTGCTTTTTCCCGGTCTTTTCTGTGATTCGTAAAAAAATGACATAGTCTGGAAATTATGATCTCATTAGTTTAGGCAGTGGAGCAATTGAAATTTCGACCCATTAATGTTAACTTCACTTTTTGCTTATAGATAAAAACAACTGTTTGAACAGAATAACTCTTATTTCTATTTTCGGAAATCAAAATATATTGATGAAAACATCTAAAAAAGTTAAGATTTGAACATCTGTTTCTCCATTCATTGGTTACCTTTTCCACCTAGGTAACTGGAATATTGATTTATCCATATGGTATTGAATTTTAAACTTTCATCCTGAAAGGAAATATTCCACTAGCTCGTAAATATTTATAATTAAGGCGTTATAATTAAAACAAATAAATATTTTGAATAAATTTTATCTCATTAATAATGATTAAATAATATCTCATTAAATTGGAAGAATTTTTAAGCTTTAATAGCTTTCATTTTTGAAGCTCAGGATTTAATTTCTTTGACCTTGTACATTTTTTTCTTCTTTTCTGTTTAAAGTTACGAGACGGAATCGATTTCAAAGTTCTTAAACGTCTAAACAGAAAACATGAAACATAATGCTGTTATTCACAGCAGGATAAATTCTTCCAGTACATTTTATTATTCATTTGATGTCATCTTTATATTTTCTGAAATGAATTTATATTATGATTATTAATATTTATGATTATGATATTATGATTATGATATTATGATTTATTAATATTTTGAGAAATAAATTTTCTCATTTTGTGTTTTATAAGAATTCTTGCCAGTGGCTATCGTGCAAGCTGATATTTGACTACTACTATTAAATTTTTGCAATCTGATGAGAAGAAAATTTCTCAATATAATGGAAAACAATAAATATTTTGAAATAATTTTTTTTTTTAAAAATGCATGCGAAAAATTTGTTTTTAAAACGAGAAGTTGCCCCACCGTGACGTCACTGACTGAAATCAGAAGCTCGGAGCGGCACGAGTCTCTTAAAAGGAGTGACCTAGCCCTTCTATTCTCTCTTTAGACCACCCTGGGTAAACCTAGCCTTTAAGAATTACTCTGCGACTGCCTGTTTACATGGTTTTCTGGTAGTTTTGTAAAGTACGATTTTCATCTCGTAATTTGGCGATATTTTGATACTAAAAATAATATTTAATTAAAATAAACATAACCAGAATATAACACTTCTAATAAATAATTGTCAAATCTAAATCAATATTCACTACTTACATTTATAACGTTTCACTGCAAGCTGCAATTTTTTTTAGATGGATGAAAAGTAAATATAGTATATATGAAAGTAAGACT
Organism: Parasteatoda lunata; assembly: GCA_949128135.1. Taxonomy (NCBI): domain Eukaryota; kingdom Metazoa; phylum Arthropoda; class Arachnida; order Araneae; family Theridiidae; genus Parasteatoda; species Parasteatoda lunata. The sequence goes on from OX421974.1 coordinate 17,498,926, forward strand.
ATTAACCCATGCAACAGTCACTATCCATAGAATTACCAATAATGATCTATTCTAAAAAGATTTAAAGTGCACCAATATCATTTAGTAGTCCTCAGTACTGAAAAGTACTTAAACTGTAATAGACAAAAGATAGCTTACCCAAATCAAAATTCTTGATGGTCCCATCAAAACATTTCGATGTTTTATGTTTTAGCTTCAGTGTGATTCATGATGTTTCAACATCATTTGATGGTCACCATTATCTAACATTTTCCATTATGCATTCATAGATTTTGATATGCTGATAAACTTCCATCATTCCATGATGGAAAACTCTACTTTAAAACTATGATGGTTAACCATTAAGAGAAATTTGATTCTCATGGACCAACAATCCATGATGGTTCCAACTATACATTTCCATGATGTTTTAATCAGAATTATTGTTAGTTCAGAAGGAATATACTATCAAAACAATTAGTTTTTTTAAGTTGGCTAATCAAAAATCCGTCCGAATTGCTACATTGGGGTGAGGGTGGCTCATGACCGCTCCAACATTTGATTTCTAAGAAACTATGATGCAAATTTCTGATGGTTCAACATGAACAAACTATCAAAACAAGTTGCTGTTTTTATGTTGGACCATCACAAATCAGTCAGAATTCCCACATTGGGATAATGGTTATTTGTGTTGGTTACCATCAATAATATAACGATTCATGATGGAATTATTGATGGTTAACATCAAGATTATGTTGGTCTATCAATGGAAAACCATCAAACATTTTGACTAGGGTATGATAAAGTTTTATACCATAAAAATAAAAATTTTTACTCGAAAACGTGTACTGACAGTTACTTAAACACTACGACAATGGTGGGCGAAAAAAGGAAATATTAAAAAAAACACCCTAGTTCACTTTTGATCTAATGATCATATTTTCACATACTTAGACATAAACGTGACGAAGGACTTCAAATATGCTAATATTAGTTAAGTGCACACGATATTTTGAGTTACGAAATCAGACACAAAAACGTACTTTCTCTGAATATGCATGTCTTTATTTTTCGACGGATTCGTGACCCCAAAAATAAAGGGTGGAGCCGCAATCTGGGAAGTATGATCCCAATAGTTAGGTCAGGAGAGCGATCGTAAGTTTGGACCCCTTATTTTTTGCGTATGTCACCTTATCTCTAGAAATTTTTTTAGCGAAAAGAAAAAATTTGTAAATAAAATTCATTTATCCAAAGATTATCCATGGAAAAAATAATTTTAATAATTATTTATTATTTTATTTAATAATACTCGAAAGAATTTTTAACTATTAGGAATATACATTTTTACATGAATTTAAATTCAATAATTTTAATTTTAAGTTGAATAATTAAATAATATTCACATTATGTATAGCAAAAATACAAAATTTGAACGAAATAAGTCGAATAGTTGGGGAGAAATTAATTTTTTAAACTTTTTAATGCCAATATGTGTTAACATTTCGTCAATTCAGGCATTTTACTGGCATATTTGTTGGCCACTCTTTCAGGGGGACCATATTAGGTGGGACAACGCTGCTCCTACAGTAAAGACAGATAGTACATAGAATGAAAGAATATCCGTGCCTTGCTCGACATTCGAACCCAAAGCCTTTCCGATGCAAGGCCAGTTCCCTGACCTCTACACCGTCCAGGAAAATTGAATTTTAAAAAGTATAATATTAGAATAACATTAAATAAAAAGGGAAAATAATATTGAAACCTATTTTGACCTAGCGGGATTACGTGCCGTGATCTCCACAAATACTTCTCATATGAAACAGGACTGTTTTTATATCAAGCAAAAGTTTTTAACTATTTTCAAAAATCGAGTAGTAGCTAACAGAAAAAAATATTCATGGCAGCAAGGAGCTTAAATCTTCATCACGGACTCGTCATTTAGCGATCTACTCATAATTCCAATCAAGTGTAATTCAATCAAGAATTAAAGCAAGAAATATTTTATTTTCCATTTTTTTAAGACATAATTGCCCATCGTCTGAGAATAAACCATCTATTTTCATGCTCCAAAGCAGTAAGTGCCATTTTTTACTCACAAATTGGAGCCCAGACAAATGCAAAATACCATCCTTTATTATTTCCCCTGTTTCCATATAGTTAAAGTAGATTTTGTTAGTTAAGTCAATGGTAACAAAACAAAAACTTAATATTCGTATTTTATTCTTATATAAGAAACCTTAATAATTAAATTAATTTAAAAGCTTTTAAAACTCTTAAATACAGTTAAAAAAATATCGCTAACAGAAAATAACTATTGAAACTGAATACTCGTATTTACTGAAAAGAAAAATAATTTAATTGTTCTAGGAATATCAAAATAAAACCAAAATAATTTTTTTTTAAAAATTAATTGCCTTAGCTACCTTCTTTTCTTATTTTCGATTCCCAATTGTTGAATTTTTGACGTAATTAATTTTTATTTCATTTTCCTTAAATTAAATTTAATCAAACGTGGTAAATATTTGATTTTAATCTAAGTTCTATTGAAGTATTTTATATCAGCTCTCCCAAATCTCAAGGGTAATTAATAAGAAAAACAAATATTTTCTTTAAATTAAAAGAAAATTAAGAACTGCAACTGTATATGATTATTTACATATCCTATGAATACTCAACCGAAATTATTTGTAACTCTTTGTTTATGAGTTTATTATTATCTAAGTTATTATTATGACTTACAGGTGCAGATGTTTCATTCGGACGGCGGCGTGGCTCAGTGGTGAAGGCAATAGGCTGTCATTGTGAAAAGCTGTGGTTCGATCCTCCAGTGATGGCTTAAAACAAACCCAGCTTTAGGTCGATGGGCACCAGCTTGTCTGGGAAGTAAAGGCAGGCAGTGCGCAGTGATCACCACATTGCCACAATCATGCCATTGGTGACGACATCATGAAGCCTTAGACTCCATGCTAACAAGGGCTGTTGCGGGAAGGCTTTACTTTTTTTTCTGTTTATGATATTATTATTATTTTAAGTTATTATTATGTCATAGACTGATTTATATATACAAATTTTTCATTCGATTTAAGAAATATCTGGTTTCGCAAAGATAGAATAAAAGATGACTTACTAAATTTTTTAATCTTAATAAAAAAGTTTCTTTTTTAAAAAAATGATCTTTAAAAGATTATGAAAATCAGGGGTTATGTTATAACATTTAAATAAAAATTTTATGTCACACATTTTATAAGAAATTTACATTCAGCAAATTAGTATGATTCAGTTAAAAAAAATATACCGTAAAATGCAAACCGAAAAAAATTACTTTAAAAATAAAATAAAAGAATAAAGATTTTGCGGATTAGGCCATACATTAAAATAAAATCATTACGTGCCACAATTAAATAAATAATTTTCATTCACCATGGTTAATACCCCGCAAAATACAGACCAGAAAAAAAAAATACTTATTTTTTCTAAAATAAAATAAAAAATTGCTGATAAAAAGTAACTTTCAAAGATTATGTAATTTGGGGATTTAAGCCATACATTAAAATAAAATCATTATGTCCCACAATTAAATAAAGAGTTTTCATTCAGCTTGGTTAATACCCCGCAAAATGCAGACAGGAAGAAAATTACTGATTTTTTCTACGTTAAAAAAAATTGCTGTCACATTTACACTTTGTGTAACGTAACAATTTAATCTTTGATTTGCATCTAATTTTTAAATTTTCTTAAAACCTTTCTTTCTTTTTTTACATAGCAGTTTAAGTTAATTTTAACTTTCTGTTCAACCTTCCTCGATGGTCAACGCGGTCATTGCACTTCCTGTGGGGAGAGATAACCCTTTATACCCGCCTTTCTTTTTTCTTTATTTATTTTATTAAGGGGGGCTAACTTAACCCATCGCTTTCATGTGACTTTCAAACTCACATCCTTTTTAAATTTAATTGGCTATCACTTTTCTGGTTCTACACCAGTTAATGAATTTTTCTTAAGATACTTTAACACATTCTCTCTCTCGTGCATGCTTGCTTGATGGCACCTCTGCTCTTTCTCCGAGATGCGGTCCCTATCGAGGGAATTAATTACTTTTCCCACATCCTACTTTTAGACTTAAAATAATAATAATGTGAAATCTTCAAATCTTTATAAATTTCAGTAAATAAATGTTCTTCATTTCAACCTTTTCTTATCAATTTATCCAGTATGTGGTGAGTACTTTTTTTATTGTTATGGGTATTTGTTTTATTTCTCTTTGGAAACATCACTAAATTGCTTTGAGTGATATATTTATATTTGGATATAGCATGTCATTATCTTATTTATCTTTTAATCTTTGATTTTTAATAATTTTTAGTTTCACCTTTATTCCAAATTTGGTCATACCAATTTGTTTAACCCTCACACTTTGTGACCCTTTGAACCTATTGGGTTATCGTTATCCCACGATATCATTATACTACCACTTTTCTTAATGATCGCATTCCCCTACATTTAATCACTTTTGATTATATTTTCGGCCATAATTTTTTTACTATGAAATTCAATCGTTACCTGTTTTTTTTTTTTTTTTTTTTTCACTGAATGACTATACTCAAATACAAGTACATAATGCATGCTTCGATCCATTTCCATTATTTAAATATAAATAAATTTACTTATATTCGCACCATAATAATAATGATTAATTTTTAAATCTAGCGATTAAATGTAGCGGATTAAAATCATACATTAAAATAAAATTATGTCCAACAATTAAGAAAAGAATTTTCTCTCAGCCCGTTTAATACTTCGCAAAATACAGACCGGGGAAAATTATTTATTTTTTCAATCATAAATTTTAAAAAATAGGGTACAAATGTGTATAAAACATTATGAAACTCAGGGACTATGTCATATATTAAAATTAAATTATTACGTAATTAATTTAATAAAAAAAAATTCATTCAGACTGATTAACGAAATACTCCGTAAAATACGAAATGGAAAAAATTATTTATTATTCTTTTTTAACTTAAGTAAATAAAAAAGGTTTAGATAGAAAAATATCTTTAAAATATTATGTGACTCAAATGTCTAGAATTGTAGCTAGACTTTGCGGCCCAAGGCAAAACATTTTACCGGGTAATCCCTATCTGCGGCGCTGTTCGGAAAATAAATCACACAGGATAATATCACTTTGAATTTTATTTTCAAAAACGAACTCCTTTTTTTTATATATTTTTCCTCGATTTTTATATTATTATTTCATTCTCAAATTTTATATATGCCACATTAATGATCCTTAAAAAAAAGAATTTTAAATTTTTTAATGTTACTTCACTGCATTAGTTTTTTTTTTTTTTTTTTTTTTTTGGTACAAATTTGTAAAAACGAGTATGATACCCACATATTTTTTTATTAAACATAAAAAAAATATAAATAAATAAAAAATTTTAATTTTTAATTCTAGAAAAATTTTTAAAAAAAATTTATTTTTTAATATTGATCTAAATATGACGGTTAAAGATTGTAAGAATGCGAGGTTGTAAGGAAAAGTGTAACTATCCCACTCTTACGGCTTTTCTACAAATGCTTAAAAACACTTCTAATGTATTTCAAGAATAAATTCGGAAACCATATCTATAGTTTGTCTTAAGTAAGAACTCCAATAGCCGTTCGTCTCGACCCGTGTTGGTGACCATGGCAACGAGATATTTTTTATTTCAAATAGGGGTCTGGGGTCATTGTTTAGGACAGGTTTTTGCTCGAGTGGGCGAGAGAATCTTTTTCTTCGGTCTAGCATATTAGCCCTAGAGTGAAGAGAAGCTACCCTCCCTGAAATGCGCGATTCTTGTTCCCATAGCAGCAGACGTCCTCAGACTTTGTGGCGGGGGAGTTCTTACCGATGACAAACTATAACTGGTTTTCAAACATTTGCTTTTGTATTAGTTTTAATATTAAAAAAAATAATACATTCAAAAATAGAAGACAAGGTTATCTGTTAAAGTGTACTGACTAAAAAAAATTACTTCAATCAGAATTTTTTTAATAAAGTTTAAAAAATCATAATTAATTATATCCAAACAACTTATCCAAATTTTGTAATTATTCATTAAAAATTTTAATTTTTGATTTTAATTTTTCTTATGTGAAAAAAATAAATAAAATTAGTAATATTTTACTAATAAAATTTATTTTATTACTTAATTAAATATTCACTACTGTATATTTTTTTGAGCTACAATTGCTTAATAGATTTATATGAAATTTATTTTTTTCGAAATTAAGTTACCCTAGACTGGGGTAAGATGTTAAAATACACACTAAAAAATAAAACTGGCTCAGGTTACAACATATAGTTTAAACTAAAAGCTAGTGGAAATTATTTAAAATGTTACTAATATAATAAGTAGAACCATTTAATAAAACGAAACTTTAGGACATTATTGGCTAAAAATACTTCCACCAAAACGAACTGATCTGACTGATGATGTAACTTATTTTTCATGATTTGGCCTGGATCTTTTAGTTCCTTTGGCAGGAAACATGAATTTAAGATGCAAGTGTATGTTCTGTACTTTACAGCTCAAACGATGCAATATTTCGAGAAAAGGCCTATTACTCTACCAGCAGACTAAATGTTCCATTCTCATATTCACACTTCCTCATAATTGATGGCTTGATTGAAGGACAGTTCAAAGTCTTCTCAGAGAACTGGTCTAAATCACAACGAACACCTTTGTGAATAATCCGAACGCAGATCAACGTAGCCGGCCAAATTTCCAGCACTCACTTCAACTGTGATTGACATCTGGAAGTCAATTCCTGTGGCCACCTATCGAAAACTGGTAACCAGACGTATGCAGGCACGTCATCAAACCAAAGTTCTACCAACATCAATATATGCAGCAGGATTCTTCAAATGTGGTTGTTCGAATACAGATAGCTTATCACGTAATCAAATGTACAACTGAACTTTCAAATTGTTTGAACTTTCAAAATAATAAAGTAATATGCTGAAATATTGTACAATTAAAAATTGACTCATAATGAATGAATTTATTAATGAATTTATTGCCTTTGATGGATAATCTATTAACAACGGAATTAAGAGACATTGATGACATCGCTAATAAAATGGACGATGAGAATGTGGAGGATGATACTTACGAGGATGATAAAGTTCCTTCAAATCACACAGCAGTTTAAGAAGCTTTAGAAACTATTCGTGACTATTTACAATTTAATTCTGCTTCTGAATTTCCCCTGTCCCATTTATATGAACTGGAAAAAACTGTTTTTGAAATACGTCTGCAAAAACAAATACAAACGTGCATTAAGGATTATTTTGTAAGAAAATAAATTGTCTTTAGGTATGTAATTTTTTTTTTTTTTGTATAATATAGTAAATACCAAAATAGTATAAATATTAACATTTAATATTTTGAAACATATTTATTCAATGCAATTTACGTTTCGTTTTAGAATTTTGAAGTTTTTTCACTTATGAGTGCGTCTTTTTCACTTATGCGCTTTTTTCCGTTGACCCCTTACTCCGGTGCTTAAGTGAGAGTTCACTGTATTAATTTTAACGTTTTTATTAGAAATAATTTATGAATCGCTTAGTCAGCTCCACACCATGGCCAGCTGTGATTGACTTCTCGAAGTCAATTCCTGTGGCCAAATATCGAGAACTGGTAACCGGAAGTATGCAGGCACATCATCAAAACCAAAGTTCTACCAACATCAATATATACCACAGGATTCTTCAAATGCGCACCAATGGTTCACCGGATACAGATAGTTTATCACGTAATCAAATGTACAATGGTTGAACTTTCAAAATAATAAAGTAATGTGCATAAATATTACATATAAATTCGCAAATAATGAAAAATTGACTCGTATCTATTGCTAATCTAAAATGAAACTTTTCACCTTGTTAAAAAGCTATCAATCGTAGTCTTATGGTAGATATATATTTATATTGAAAGCGTTTTTATTAGTAATTTTTCTAAACAACGTATTATACTTTCGTGTTATTTTCCAATTCAATCATTATATAAACATAACGCCTCCGGCAAAACAAACATTTATGAATCGTTTATACATATTTTATTTATATAAATATTTTTATTTGCGTTCCTTAAGTCCATTTATCCGAACGATATTATACAGCAAGAGTGGGTGCACTTTTAAAACTATAAACACGCAGAGAACGGAATAAACTGTTGAAACGAAATCGATTCGCATTTCTTCTGTAACGTTTTATCGCAGATATTTCTTGTTTATTTACACGTTGTTATGTATGCAAAAGTTTAAGATGATCTCTAAGATCTTCAATTTTGATCCTGAGTTACTTTTTTAAGAAAATACTCAGGTCTCTAGTAATGGTATAACATTAGAGTACTTCGTGCAGCGAATGAAAATTTGTTTTCTTGCATAAATTTACTTATTCTTTGAATAAGATAAGTAAGAAGATGACGAAAATAAAGAACGAAAGTTTTATGTTTTTGACTTTATTTTAAAATGCATTGTCTTAAGAAATATACTTGAGTTGTATGCAAAATTCGGATCAAAATTTCAATATTATATTTTGAATATACGCTTTATTTATATATATTTTTTAAGGAAACTCTTTCTGTACTTTTTTCCTTCTACTTAGTTCAAACGCAGCTTTTTTTAAAAATATATGAAAATAATAGTTAATTTTAAAATAAAACATCTACATACTGTAATGTAAAACTTTTTTTAAAAGGTTTTATGAAAGCGTTTCTACGACTAAATACAAAGCTGTTTTATTTTCACATTTTTATTTTAAATGGATATACTAAATTTACATATCACAATGGTGTTTTAAAAAGTATTAAAACTCAAAAAGTATGTACACGAAAAAATAAAAGCCATCACAAAAACTCTGAGCCTCTACCTAGGTTGTATACCTAAATTTTACATGACCATTTTTACAAGTATTTGTTTGAATGAAAAGTTATTGTCATACTTATCTTGTGTTTCCTATCTTAAAAATTTTTATAACTATATTTTAGATGCAAAATACTAGAGTGGTTCAATAACCGCAACAGACATGATGACCGGAAAGAAAGAAAAAATAATAATAATATAACGGTTTCTTTGAACGCCATGGCAGTTTCGGCTCGCCTTGAATTATAATTATCCATTTACTAAATTGTGGAAATAGGTTTTTTACAACCTTACCCTGAAAAAGAGAAGTTCATATTTTTATATGAAGCTATTCCTCAGTTTTGTTTCCACATAGGTAATTCACAAGTTTCAGGATCTTCCTAAAGAGGGCAGCGCAAAACGCAAAATATTTCATTTCTAACTTGGATATTTTAGTATTTTTCACATAAAACACTCTTTTGAACGATTCCAAAACATGACTTATCATATTGTTGTTTTGAAATGTGTTTTGTCTAAATTATTCAAGTGTAATTAAAAAACTCAGGAAAAAAATGATCTTTAAACAAGACTTTTTTAAATATTTTCAAGACTTATTTATAAAAATTTCGCTGATTATTATTATTAGTCGTAGTACTTTCAGAAAATGTAATAAATATTATATACAAATACTTATACTATACCTATTTGTGTTCTTTATCTGGATATTAACATATTTTGTTTCATTTGTAGGAGAATACGACTCCCCGAGAAAGCATATCTTGTACTTTAACATTATAGAGAAATATATATATTTCTAAAATATGATAGAATAACTCTCTGAGTAGAAATTTTTCAGCTTATTTATTTTTATAGTCATAAAAATACGTCTGAAGGGTATATAGTTTGAGAAGACTGTGACTTCGTTTATGACTATCTAGCAATCATTGTGACGTCTAGTTTATAGCTACTGCAGGACTCCGAACAATCGAAACATTCTTTGACTTAATATGTCGCTTTTTCCCATTTTGAAAAGCAATAAAAAGTGAACCCTTCCCTCAACTATATGGTTTCTTTGTGTATAGAGTTTTATTTAGAATCTTATAAAATGCCTTTTATTTTTTCTTGTATTTATTTTAAATTTCAGTTGTATTGAACTTGTATAAATAAATATATGTATGTTATTTTACTTGATTTTTTTTACTCATTCTGAAATTATTTACTCAAATTTATTGTTAAAAACCTGTAGTTTGCATAAAAATGAAAATAAAGAAAAAACCTTATTTACACGAAAATCATTAAAAAAATCCTCGTTAAAAAATTGAAATATAATATATAGATTGTTTTATAATGTTTCCATATATATTGAATTCATTTAAAAAATGACGAAGAAAAAATGCGCAATTTGGAGGTGGCAATTTAGTATTTTAGCTAGCAAAACAAGAGCGAGCTAAAAAGGCAAGATGAATACAATCTATAATTGTTATAAGAACAAAAAAAAGTTTCCATATTATGAAAGTTTATCATTTTAAAATTGGCAGGTAACTAATAATTGGCAGGTAACAATATGTCTGAGAAATCAACATGCATGTCTATAACATAAAAAGTAACACGAATGCATGATTTGCGCATTGTTTAAACTATGTATTGTTTATTTTCTCATTTCAGAAAAAGCAATCCTAAGAAATATGCGCTCAATTTATCGTAGCAAGTTCTACAATACACGTAGTTTCATTTACAACACCGACTCTTACAATACATGTAAAAGTGTGTAGTCAATATTATGTGTTTCTAAGATCAATTCCAATAGACTTAAACATGCTAAGGGACTTAACCAACATGCCTATCCAACGAGTATTTATTTCCCACGGTGAATTAAGTTATTTTTCTTCTTTTTTTCGAAAAAAATTTCACGGGCTTATTGTCATATTTCATTCTTACAAATGCAATTGATGTAAAAATTAAATTCTTAGCTATTCAGTTTATGTATAAAAATAATTTGCAGATACAATGATGCATCCTTTCTATACACTATTATATAATAATATATAATAATAAATAGTGTATAGAAAGGAAATCAATTAAAATGATATTCCAAGAATTTTACCTATTGTAATGATAAACATTTTCACTATTTTAACAAAATAAAAAAAAATAAAAAGAAAGTAAAGGGAGATAATTTTAATAACATTCTGTAGAAATTTTTGACCAATCTAAAAATTTACTAATATAAAGGTAAATGAAGCAGATTCTATTGATAATGCTTTAACACCACATAGTTTAATGATAGAAGGTCTAAAAATTTTGTCAATAAAAAAATCGATATTCCTCTAGAAGTTGAAGGGGCTTTAACTATTGAGTCAGCATTATGTTTAGATAGAAGTAAAAGGAAGAAGCCTTTAACAACATTCATGTAACTTAACCTATTGCAATGATCAATTTTCCAATCAATCAAAAAATATACCAAGTACAGATAAGAACAATTCCATTAATAACCTTTCAAACTCAACCAATTGTAATTATAAAAGGTACTGCATATATTCTGTGGAAACAATAAAAAATCCATTGTGAAAATGAAATATCCTATAATGAAAATAAAGAAAATTATTAGTTGCAACCCAGTTCTAAAGAAATCTATTCTGAAAATCAAATATTCTATAATAAAAATGAAGAAAATTATTGCGATGTAACCCAGCTGATTGTAAATGTAGAAACATTAACTATCTTAAAATATATGCTTAGTAGGTAAGTCTGGTTATTTCTAGAAATATTCCTTAAACTTAACCTATTGCAATGATGTATACCAAAATGTTGTTCATCCTATTGCGAGAAAAGGCTGTCAACATAAAAATAAAGCAATTGCAGATAAAACACAGTGCGATTGATATTCCTTCAATTCAACCTATTGTAAGAAATAAGGTCTTACATATATTCGGTAAATATAAAAAAAAAAATCTATTGCACTAAAAAAGGAAAATAATTTATGCTATGTTATTTCAACTCAACCTATTGTAAAAATGGAGATCTTAATTGTTAATCCATCATAAAAATGTATGTATTGCTTAGAAGTGTAGTTGTTGTTTTTGTTGTCGCGTCCGTGGATTAGGATTGTTTTCCAAATGCCATTAAATTGCGTTAAATTGAGAAAATTCGAAGTAATTCTATATTATAACAAAGGCCTATATCACCACTTAATATTGACCCATAAATTTTATATTGGATCTGGTATTATATTACAGTGTACTAATGTACCCTACCAGGGGAAACAATTATAGACTTAATAGCGGGCCCACAATATGGCCCTATAAGTTACTGTGTATATAAGAGTGAGTTTGATAGCGCTAAAATGAGAAAATTCGAAGTCATTCAATATTATAACAAATGCTTATACCTCCTTTTAATATTGACCCATAATTTTTATATTAAATCTGGTATGATATTACCGTCTACTAATGGGCCCTACCTAGGTAAACAATTATAGACTTAATAGGGGCCCCACAATATGGTCCTATACGTTACTGTGTATATACCTAAGACTGTGTTAAATTGCGTTAAAATCAGAAAATTCGAAGTCATTCAATATTCTAACAAATGCCTATACCTCCTTTTAATATTGACCCATAATATTTATATTGGACTAGGTATTATATTACCGTGTACTAATGTATCCTACCAGAGGCAACAATCATACGCTTAATACAGGGCCTGAAATGTTGTCCTATTGGTTACTGTGTATATGCATATCTAAGAGTGTGTTTAATAGCGCTAAAATGAGAAAATTCGAAGTCCCTTTTCTTTATTTTAACAGAAGCCCATATCTCTGCTTAATATTGACCCACAATTTTTATATTGGATCTGGTATGATATTACCGTGTATTAATGTACCCTACCAGGGGAAACAATTATAGGCGTAATAGGGGGCCCACAATATAGTCCTATAGGTTACTGTGTATATATGTTACGACCAAAGTCCGAAGTCGGCCAATTCGCGATCTGGCCGGCCAGATCGCGAATTGGCCAAGAGCGCTGTAAATTAGCTGGCCAAAGTCCGACATTTTTCTTGATTTCGGGAATTCACTGATCGCTTCAATTATTTCGGACTTTGGCCAGACATCCTCGGCCACTTCGCGATCTGGCCGGCCAATTCCCGAAATAAAAGAAAATTCGGACTTTGGCCAAGAGAGCCGGCCAATTCGCGATCTGGCCGGACTTCGGGCTTTGGCCGTAACATATATATATACCTAAGACTGTGCTAAAGTAGCGGTTGACAGCAGTTGCCATCTCTGGTGCCTCGGAGCTATAGAGGATCTCCTAAAGTGGTTCCTGAAGTGGCTGAATACCGAGCTTTAAGACATTTGCAATAAAAATTGGGAATTCAAAGATATGTTTTGGTGTAAGTTGGGAATTTGGACAATTCTTGCAGTTAATATATGCTCTTGTATTTTCGGGATGAATTTTCATGCCCTTATAATGTTTTGTCTTTGGTCAGGTTAATGAACATGTAACATCTCAAGGACAATCGAAGTCTGTGATGAGTTGTTTCCTGGTGGACCTGTTAATGAATCTGCATTTGGGTACTGCATTTGCATCAGTCAGGGTGATGTCTTCATTAGATTTACTGTTTCTACGGGCATTTTGGGCCAAAAGATCTGCACATTCGTTGCCATTTATATTTACATGAGCTAGTAAAAATGTATATAGCAGTTAAGTGAAGTTAACTCTAGAAATTCCTTCGACATTTACCAATTACGATGATATAAATCGTCCTTTTTTTAAACAGCTTAAAAATGTTCATATATCAGTAAAAATGAAGACCATTCTAATTATTTGTTTTTTGGCTAAACCAACTGCAAGCATGTGGGTCTTAAAAATTACGTCTACATACAAATGTACATATAACAATAAACAGGGAGATAATTCCAGTAACATTCTTTTAACTTGTATTGGTTAAAGATATGACATAAAAACTTATACACATCTATAGATTTGAAGATGTAGTGAAAAGGACAATTTTAATAATAGATCAAAAAAGTGATCGAAAACGACCAAAAGAAACATATAAAACCACTTGACTCTAAAATCTACTGGGTAGAATAAAAGTATATTTATCAAAAAATCTAGGCCATCAAAAGACAAAAACGGAAATAGAAAAAAAACTACAATGGAATCTTCAAACGGAAGTATTGTTCTTTGAGGGAAACAGAACAGAGAACTTCGGAATCCCCCCTGGAATGCTCTTGATGTATATGACTAACTGAGACAAGTGGGGAGATTATAGATATTGCCTTCAGATAGATGGCTTCATCTGCTGAGATGTCGCAATAATGGCACCTTTTCTGGAAGCAGTGTATATTGTGGAAAGTTGTTCTTTCTTGGGTTTCGGAACATATTTTGTTCTAGATGGGAGTCTGTTGAGAAATCCATAAAAGGTAGAGGTTGTTAAGAAGGTGATCAGAACACCTTGCAGGATGATATATCTCAGTTGTTTTCGGCTCAGATTATTTCATTTTTTATGGTCGTGTGTTGTTATCATAATATTCTAGTAAAATTATGGAGAATATTGAACGAAATGAGGAAAAGCAGAAATTATAAATGTTAGTACACGAAAATGAATATGTGCCAGAAAAAGGCAAAATGTCTTTCTGTCATAGTTTCTCTTAATCATAACTACGAATTATAAATGTTAATACACGAAAATGAATATGTGCCAGAACAAGGCAAAATGTTTTGCAGTCTAGTTTCTCTTAATCATAACTACGAATTATAAATGTTAATACACGAAAATGAATATGTGCCAGAACAAGGCAAAATGTCTTTCTGTCACAGTTTCTCTTAATCATAACTACGAATTATAAATGTTAATACACGAAAATAAATATGTGCCCAGAACAGGGCAAAATGTCTTGCAGTCATAGTATCACTTAATTATAACTACGAATTATAAATGTTAATACACGAAAATGAATATGTACAAGAACAAGGCAAAATGTCTTGCAGTGACAGTTTCTCTTAATCATGAGAACGAATTATAAATGTTAAAACTCGAAAATGAATATGTGCCAGAACAAGTCAAAATGTCCCTAATAGTTTCCCCTTAAACATAATTACGAATAATTTTTATTATAGTAATAGCCTGGTAAGGTTAGGAATAAGAAAATAGTGAATTAATAGAATAAAAAGGAAGTAGAACTGGTCAAAATTTCTCTTAATTATGATTTCCCAGCATCATAAATACGAATTAAGTTTTTTTCCGTCGTAATTCTCAATTAATGATGCATGAGAATATAATGAAATAATGGAGTCTAAAGGTACCAGAATTAAGCAGAATGCCTTTTCGATACGATTTTAGTCATAAATACGAGAAATATTTCTTTACCCTAATAGTCTGTTAAAATTAGGTATAAAAAATTAATGAAATAATGGAACATAAAGGCTCAAGAATTAGGCGAAAAGCCTTTTAATCATAATTCCGATTAATCATAATTATGAATAGAAAATATCTATCATAATAATCTGGTTATGGATAAGAATAGATGAATAGGAAAATATAAAATGAAAAGCGACTAATAGAAAAGGGAAGGGTTGTCGAGTGCAGTGAGTAGGGAGTGTGACCCTTGGTCAGTTTTCATTTATTAACACTATAACCTCCATTGGGATCATTTTAATCATATTTTTCCATTTCTTGTGTTGTTTTTCCAGAACAACGCGAGCTTCGAAACTCATATATACAATATATATATTTTTTTTCTTTCTAAATTCTTTTTCCTCTAAAAATGTCATTATTTGTCTAAAAATACTTCAGGAACATTTTTAAAAGAGTTTGATATTATCCAAAAATTTAATTTCCAGTCTATAAAAGGGGAAAGCTAAAAACGGGCGATTTGCGAGTTTTTTTTTTTTTTTTAAAATTGGAAATTCTGATTCTTTTAAAACTGGTTTCATGTTAAAATATTCACGCCATAATCTCTGAAATTTCCCATGTATGTCTAAAAATAAGGAATTGTTTTTAAAATAGTTTTGTTTACTTACATAATTTGCAAGTATTATTATACCGGACAATTTGTGAGTTTTTATTTTTTTAAAAACGAAATTTCTTCAAAACTGGTATCATACTAAGCTATCACATAAGTTAAATTTCGCCATGTTCATACAGAATTTATAGCGAATATTATACTTGGTTTAAATATTACAAGACTGAGTCAATTTGTATCTTGATAAAGTTGTGTTTATTGATTCTTTTTTAATCATCAGCGGAGAACCATGATTACATCAAACATAGAATTACAAAAAAATGTTTATATTTTAAATTAAATTGAAAAAATATAGAATTTACTTTCTGTTGATTAATAAATGCAAAACAAATTTAAATAATTTAAAATATATTGATGACAAAAACATTAAATTCATTGTACCCCCAAGACTGATATACAAATTAACTTAAGAGAAAATTTTATTATTAGCTAATTATCAGTATAAACCTACCCCCCCCCGAAAACGCATGATTCTTATTTTTTTTAAATCACAACTTATGAGGTTTCTTTCTTCTTTTTTTTAAAAATAAATATTTGAATACCTCTCTCTTCGTCCAGTTTGATAGCAGCTATTAGACGTTTTATAAACTAAATGAAATGTATCAGTTTAAAAATATAAGCATCATGAAGGGTATTATCATGATATTATGATACTACTGAACATTAAATCTTGGAATATCATAGAGATATAGAATAAGATCTATAAAAATTTTATTTAATATAATTGAATTTTTTTGCTGATTTATTGAAAATAAAAATTATTAAAATTTTAAAATTTAACTATTTAAAAAAAAATAAATACAAAAAAAATATTTAAAATCTTAACAATATAAAGCTTCTTTATCAATATTTCCAAACACTGAATCGTGAATAATCGTCATAGAAATAGAGTCATTAAAAATTAAAACATTAAATTAGCTGGAAAAAAATGAAATTTGCTTTTTATTAATTAAATAAATGCAAAAGATCTTTATTTATTTCAAATTAAATGATAAACATATCATAAGAAGTGATAAGAACATTAATAATGATAATGTTAAATGATAACAATACTCTTCACTGATTTACGAAAAATGTATTAAAAACTATAAATCAACTCGTTTGTAAAAATTGCAGTATTATTTTTTTATAATATTTCTTTTATCATTTTACTACCAAATGTTAAACTGTAAAATAGCATAAAAAAGAATAAGAAAATAAACAATAAATTTAAACTAAAAATTGGCCTTGTGTTATTTTTTTTATGTTAAAGATACTTTTTATCATTATACAATCAAATATGAAACCATAAAAAAAACCTAAGAGAGAAAAAAAAGTAAACAATAATTTTAAATTAAAAAGTAGGACCTCGTGTTAATTTATATACGATAAATTATTTTTCACTTTACCGAAAAATTAAATTACAAAATAGCATTAAAGAGAAATAGAAGTTGGCAATAAATTTAAACTAAATTGAATGGCTTCGTGTAAAAAGTTTATAATTTTTTTAACCATTATACTAATAAATACTAAGCTGTAAAATAACATCAGAAGTAAAACAGAAAGTAATCAATGAGCCAAGAATGGCATTTTTCTTTTATTCAATACAACGATAGTAAATAAAATAATTTATAAGTACCACTGGCG
This sequence comes from Parasteatoda lunata, assembly GCA_949128135.1. Lineage (NCBI taxonomy): Eukaryota > Metazoa > Arthropoda > Arachnida > Araneae > Theridiidae > Parasteatoda > Parasteatoda lunata. Next base: position 17,516,445 of record OX421974.1, read on the forward strand.
AGAAAAATATCACCATTTCACCAAACGCATGATAAATCGTGTCTTACCATATAAGTGATTAAAAGTTGAACAGTTGAATTTACCTTAATAAAACGGGATTTTTATTTCTGGATTAACTTAATTGAAATAAAAACAGTTACTTTATAGAGAATTAACAAGCGCATTGTTTTTATAATCCCACCTAAGATATGGTTACGAAATAAACTAAGAGAAAGTTTGTTTAAAAGCTAAATATCAGTTTGAAAAATAAACCAGTTTTTTTTTTCTTCCCGTTTTTTTTTAGATCAAAACTTGTAGCAGCTTCAATGACTTAATGAGAATGAGTTTTAAGTTCGATACCTGGTGTTTAGTCGATGGTCATTTTCTCAGTAATGCTTCTGGCAGCTGTCAAACCCATCAGGAGGAGCATTTGAGTTGGGGGGAAAACAAGATTCAAGGGGGATGGGAGCTTGGATTTTTGAGATGGTTCATTAAACCAAGGTTGTGGGTTGTTCCTGATTTTCATTACCCACTTCGGTGGGCAATTATTTTCGACACACTGAATACCTGCTTAACTAATGTCTCATTTACTAATAGTGGACTGATTAAAGGTTATTTTTACGTCATGCAGTTTCTTCAGAAAAAAAATTTAGTCTTTAGTTGCAGAATCTTTATAACAAAATTAAAAGTGAATTGTATTTTTTTTTCTTGAAAAATGTATAGTTAGTACAATAAAATGTGAAAGTTTTTTTTTATATGTTCGATACGTGTGAAAAATATTAATATCATATTAAATATAAAACAATATAACAGAATGTGCCTGAAAAATTTTATAATCTTTAAGAAAGTTTATTACGTTTATGCATTCAAACAAATAAAAACTAAATATAATTTTTAAGGCTTCATAAAGAAACTGCGTAAAAATATGAAAATTACAATTTAAGAAAATTAACAGAATAAATAAACTGAATAAGAATATAATGAAAATGATGCAATTCTACAAGACAAGAAAATAAATGTAATATTAGCTTAAAACTAGAACAGCGTTTGAAAACAAAATGTTTCTTAGAAAAAAAAAGGAAGAGAAAAGAAAATCGAAGAATGCAATAAAAAATAAATAATAGATACTCTTTTTTATGACGAAAATTATGAAATATTATTTTCGGGGCAGCCGTTATAGAACACCTTTTAAAGACGCTAATGTAAGCATGAATATTGATACACAGATGTCTCATCATAATTTTTTTTTTTTTTTTTTTTGCTTTAAGAAGAAAAATGAGCAATTTTTCGTAATAACCGTTTTTCTTTCTCCAATACATAGTTGACTGTTACTTTCATTGAAAAAAAATCAATTTCGACATCAATTTCACGTCAAAATTAGACACTCTATTTTTGACGAAGATTCTAAAATATTAATTTCAGGGCAGCCATTACCGAACATCTTTTAAAGAAGCATAAATATTGGTACATAGATGTCTCATAAGAAACAAACTTGTTTTTTGCTTTAAGAAGAAAAATAAGTAGTTTTTCTTAATCACCGTTTTTCTTTCTCCTATACATAGTTGATTGTTACTTTCTTATTCCCTATTGAGTATAGGTGAACATTACTTCTCCTGGTTTTCGTGTTTATCTAAGAAGGATGAAGGCTCTGAGAATGGAAATCCGTGTTAGGGTTTATTTCCCAAGAGACAAAATGTCCCTTCAATTACTTGTCGACATAGTAGTTAGTGAAAGAAATAATTTTCTCGCCAACATCAACTTTTGGCGCACAGTCTTCTATAACATATTATTCGTCACTATACAGGAATTAAATGGTGAAACTTTTAAAGGGTTTATAGTTGGGGCTAATAATAGATAAAATGAGTTTGGAGGCACTTAGGAGGTAACTCAGTTTATTTCTCAATTAATTTTCATTGGAAAGCTTTCAAAGTAAGTTTCATTTTTAATAACTGTTAAATTGTGGAATATTATGGAATATAGGAAGTACGAGAATTTGGGAAATTCTTCATCACTTGAAGCACCCGAGTAGTCCGTTTTTTTTTTTTTTTTCTTTTTTTTCCCGAACGTTTCAGACGTTGTATGAGTGGGCATTTAAAATTTAAGTTGCCCCCTTTCTAATCTATGAGATTAAATTTCAAGTATATTACAAATTAGACACTTCTACGACCCTGCTACAAAAGCGTTAAAATAAGGAAATTTGAAGTTAATATTGTGTGTTACAATATTGCCCTATACCTCCCCTTAATATTGACCCATAATATTCAAATTGGACCGCGTTATATTACCAGGTACTAATGTGCCGTACCAAAGGAAATAATTATATGCATATTAGGGGGCCCAAAATGTGGCCCTATAAGTTACTATATATATAATAGTATGTTGAGATGTTTTAATTTTAATATTGAATATTGACTAATTTCCTCATTTTAACGCTATTATATATATATATATATATATATATATATATATATATATATATATATATATATATATATATATATATATATATATATATATATATATATATATATATATATACACATACAATATGTATATTTATATATGCAAAGTAACCTATAGGGCCACATTGTAGGCCTCTACAATTTGATCTTTGTTATTACTGCAAAACTGCTCTAAATTCATCCTTTCTTGGTTACAGTGTGGTCTCGACATAATATTTAACCTGTTTTATGAATTAAAATAACACATTTAAACAACGATAACAAAATAAAGTAGATTAATCCATTATTGTCCATTGTCCCTTTCTAAGGATTGTTAAACAAAAAAATTTGAAGCTGAAGAATTTAAGCATGCAAATAATACAAATTTTTGCTACTATCTGATCTTGGTTACTTCGGAAAACTTGCATTAAATTCAGCGTTTCTCAGTTACAGTGTGGTCTCAACATGATATGTAACATGTTTATTGACTTAAAATAACGTAATTAAAGAACAATAAATAAATAAACTAGATTAATCCATTATAGTTCATTGCCCCTTTTTAAGGATATCAAATTTTCAATAATTCAAAAAAAAAAAATTATGTTACGTAACTCTATCATCCCCTGAAATTATCTATTAGCTTCAAAATATTTTTCCATTATTACACAAATCCTTCAACTATTTTGACGTTTAAATACCCATTAACTTCAAAAACTTTTGAAATTATGCAAAACTGTACTGTAAAATCTGTAATATATTCTTCAAAATCTATTTCTCCTGGCTAAGCTCTTTAAAACACCCCATTCGATTAAAGTAGCGTCAGCGTAACAAAATAATTACAAAAAAATAATCTTTTATCTACACTTAGATATCTTCTTTTTATATTAATTAACTCCGTCATTAATTAGTTTTCTGTCGTCATTATTACTGTTTTAATGAGAGACCTTAAAAAGTTTTAGTGATTGTTTCATTAAGGTAAATTTCGTGAGGAACATTTTCTTACGTATCTTCCTTATCCGTTTTCGAGCAAATTAAGTACATTATCTTGGAAAAAATTTTAAAAAAAACATTTTTTTTTTTAAATTTAGTTTTTGTCATAATTTTTTACATGAATCCCAGTCAATTTAATTTATTTTTTCGTCATAAGAAAAAAGTAAATTCATTCTGAGTTTATCAGCATAGAGAGGTTAAATTTTTTTTTTTTTTTTTGCAATTTTATCAAATTAGTGAAATAGTATATTTATGTGTACTTAATTATTTTATGATAAAAGTAAATTAAAATTTGCTTAATAAACCTAGGTCTTGATTCAATTAACTAATCCTGTAATAGATATTTTTTTTTACTGTACTGCTATAACTTTTTTTTCGATAGTTGATCTGTTGTTTTAATTTCATACAATAAAAGGGTTAAAAAAAATTTCACTGCAAATTACATACCCCAAAAATTAGAAGACTGCATTTTAACCTTTTGTGATTCGAATTTTAACCCTTTTAGGACTGACAAATGAAGAAAACAGCGTTTTCCCAGGCCTGCATATTTTGATAGTTTACATATTAAGAAATCCGCTAACTACTGGCACGAGATGTAATAAGAGAATACCGTATTAAGACCACGTTCGTGTAATCTAAAATCTTCGAGTAATCGGAAGTCCAATTTAGGTTAGAAAGGCTAGTTACAATACGATGAACACGATACGATCGATGAGATGCAGTGGGCCTTAAGGGAGAAATTCCTAATGATCCCATCAAAAAAATTTTATGTTGGTTTCGGTGCGATTCATGATGATCCAACATCATTTGATGGTCACCATCATCCAGCACTTTCCATTACGTGTCATGGTTTCTGATATGCCAACAAACTTTCATCATTCCATGATAGAAGATGTTACATTAATACCATCAAGAGAAGCTTGAATCTCATGGACCCACAATCCATGATGATCCGTGATGGTTACGACTAGATATTTCCATGAAGGTTTAATGGGAATTCTTGTTGGTTCTCAGGAATATACCATCAGGACGATTTCGGTTTTTTTTTTATGTTGAACCATCATAAATCAGTCCGAATTCCTACATTTGGAAGGTGGTTGTTCATGTCCAACATTTGATTTCTGAGATACTTTGATGGAAATTCGGGATATTTCAAGATGAACACACCAAAACAAGTTGCTATTCTTATGTTGGATCCTCATAAATCAGTCCGAATTCCTACATTGAGGTGATGGTTATTTGTGTTGGTTACCATCAAAATGTATAATGGCTCATGATGGAATTATTGATTGTCACCATCAAGGTTATGTTGGTCCATCAATGGAGAACTATCAAATATTTTGACTTGGTTATGTTGCTCAGAAGAAGGTGCACTCATAAAAGCGAAAAAATTAACTTCTTGAAGATTTTTAAATATATTATTTAATTATTACTTTGGATATCTTTTTCTTTATCTTTCTTATAATTTAAATCAATCTTTGAATACTGAACTAATCTTATTAAAGTGAAACACCAAAATATTCACCGAAAATATTTATATTTGTAACTTTTTGTAAATGTAGAAAGGAGATGCGAAACAACAAAACCCAGTTATAACGAATTTTCTGGCTTTTTTCAATTTTAACAAAAGTTTTATATTTAAAATTTCTCAAGAACTATTTGTCTGATTTCATTCAATTGTTGTGCAGCTTTATTTAAAATTACTTTTTACAAAATAATATTAACAATTTTCAAAAACTTTAAATTCAAAAATGTTCCGACTATTATTAAAAAAAAAATAAATAGATGTTACCAATTATTTTTACTGAGAACTATCTTTGAATGAAATAATCTTACAAATGTATGCTAAAATTTTTTGATTCGCTTAAAAAGTATTCAAGTTGCAGCACAAGCAGAAAATACTTTATCAGCATTAAGGTTTAGTGTTGTTGTTGTTGCAGTTCATTTACGCCGCTGCACAATGTGTTATTGGTGACGGTCTGGGAAACATCCCTGAGGATGATCCGAAGACATGCCATCACAATTTTGATCCTCTGAAAAGGGGGTGACACCCCCCGCTTAGGTAGCCCGACGACCTGCACGCGAAGTCGAGCCCTTTACGGTAGAACAGTCTAACGAGGACCAATACCGCACACCCTTGGTCACTACGCAGACTGATGCAAGTGGTCACCCTCTCGTACACTGACCGCAGCCAGTGATGCTTGACTTCGGTTATCTGCTGGTTAACGATCAGTTCACTGTGGGACTAGCATTAAGGAATACACGAACAATTCACTTCCTTCTCCAGTTAAAATATGGGGATCATGTTTTCTGAAATGTGGCTATCCCCAATTTGGCCGAGAATTCAAATCCGTCCAAAAGAAAAGTATGTTTATTGAAAAAAAGTACGTTTTAGTGTCATATTTAGTAATTTAAAATATTGTCTGCGTTAATAATTAGCGTATTTCAATGTGTATTTTATACCCTTGAAGACAATTAAGTCCTATTACATAAAAAACCAATAATTATATTAAATTTATTACGGGTATTTACACGAATAAGGCGGATTTTTCCCCGTCACCAGGAAGGAATATCACAGTAGTAGTATGTGTCACTTAGGGTGACAACAGTAACAGGGTAGAATCTAGGGTCCGTCATAAAAACTTGAAAAAGCTAGAACGTATTTAAATTCAGATTTTGATAGATTATATTCTCAGTAGCCCCGTGGCAGAATCGCAGCGACACGGCGAGACTATCGCAGAACGTTACAGGGTTCTTGCAGAAAGATTTTTCTTTTAAGAAATAAAATTAAAAATCCTTGCTTTTTCTACAGAAATTTACACGTAATATTTGAACCATGCATTTAGATAATCACTTTTTGAAGCACTTAATTTACGCGGATAGTATCGTAAATCGATGTAATGTTTCGATTGTATGTTCGGCAGTTATTGATGTTGATTTTCACTACTTGGTTTTTAAATATTTAGATATATTTCAAACAATATGGAAAATTCAAATCGTGCATTTGAGTATTTACTTTTTAAGGCAATGATTCTGTCTAATTTTTGGCAACTATTAATTTCTCCATAAATTTTAAATCCGACAACTTTTGTACGATATTACAATTATTTATTATGCATTTGAGTAACCCCTTCCCTTTTTAAGGAGTCCAATTTGCGTGATTTCTTAGTCGATCTTTCTTTTTTTTCGATAACGGATTACATGATTTTTAATTATTTTATTGAGAACGATTATTTACAAAATTCGAAGGAAATAATTTGTGCGAGTGCAAATAAAATGCAAGAATATCACCCATGTTATTCGAATAAAAAAATATTTCATGTTCAATTAAAAAAAATTTTCTTCTTTGTGTAAACACAGCACTTTTGTTATTTTAAATTATTAACATATATATTTGCCATTATTAAAAGAATCTTGGAAAAAGATATTAGTGCTTAATAGTTTAGTCGCAGATAGCTCGAAAAAATTCTGCCACAGGGCTCAGCAGAATATTTTGAACAACAAAATTAATAAAACAAGGAATAAAAAAATTGCAATTTGTTGAAGAAATCAAAAATCACCTTTACTTTGATTTGAGAAACATCAAGCAATCCTTTTTCAATGTGGAAATCAAAAAGTTAGAAAGCATTAAGATTGGTGAAAAATACCTGATTTATCATTTACATAATCATCGGTAAATCACGTTTAATCACCTGATAATGAGATGAAATGTATGATGGAATGGAATGAGATAGATATGATAAGGGGATGAGAGCAATCGCCTTATAATTTCACTTATTCATTTAATTATGCATTTTGGAAGAAAAAAAAATAGAAGAAAAATGTAAAAATATTTTCAGAGTCCTTGAAAGGATGATTTATGTCTGAATAAAAAATAAAAAAAATCAGTGAATTTTTAAAAATAATGATTTTTAGAAAAAAAAAACAACTTATTATCGATTAAAAGAATGAATGGAATTTTACAGTTCCCGAAAATGGTATTTTATTTCTAAAAAATAATATTTATTATTATTTATAAATGAAGATTTCTCCAGTCCGTGAGAGAAACTTGAAAACACAAAAAGGGATTTCTGCAGGGAGTTACTGATATTATATCTAAGTTAGAATTGAATTTTTAGATTGAACATTTCTTACCTCCCATCAACCCCATTGTTGACAGGGGATTTTCCATCCGCCTTGATCTGATCAAGGATGTCTCAAAGGCGGAGACTAGTGATATAGTTTTAAGAGCTTCCACTTTCGAAACATTGGAATCCTTTTACCCCGAGGAAGAATGGTTGAGAATATATACTGACAATTCTAAAGTGAGTGATTGTGCTAACGCTGGTGCTGGTGTTTACTGTGAACTTTTCTGCCTGTATACTCCCATCGGCATTTATAGATCAGCTTTCGATGGCGAGATTGCGGACATTTACCAGGCCCTGTCACAACTTCGGCTTCGTTTAGACTCCTTGTTAAAAGTTGGAATATTATCTCACTCAAAGGCTGCACTTCAAGCAATTAATGCTCACTGCCGCTCTCGAACTTTAACCATCGATAATTGTTCAAATCTCCTCAAATGGTTTGCCAGTAATAGCAAGATAGTGGCTCTCCAGTGGATTCCGGCCCACTCTGGAATCCAGGGATCCGCCGGATTCCAGAGATTCTGGATTTTGCCGATCTTCTGGCAAAAAAAGGAGCCTCTGTCCTACAGAAATCTAATTCCAGACTACCTTTCTATAATATCAAAAGTCTCACAAAAAACATCTTCAGGGCCTCTTTTCACGAGGAACTCAAAAATCGTAATTCCAACAAACCATGGCTTAAACAGATTCTCGATGTCCCTCAGTGTCCTGGGATGAAATCTGCTGCCATTTTTCGTCTGATAATTGGCCACGATTGCCCGAAAAAGCATCCATGTCGCACCAACGTGGTTCAAGATCCCTTTTGTACATTGTGTGCTCTCCACGAGGTAATGGACTTGCCTCTCATGTCTAGGTGCCCTGCTCTACATCGAAAATCTATCTGGGAATGCTACTGGATTGCTCGCTCTTATTTATAGATTTATTTTTATCTCTTTCATGTTCAATTGTCTTTTAATGTGCCATTTGAAATGAAAAAAATAATTTACGAAAGGTGTTTACATAATTTAACAGTTTAAGAAACATGTTTATAAGATATTAGCATATTAAAGGAAATTTGATATTCTAAACTCAGCTCGATAGCCATTTAAAAAAGAAAGATAATTTACTAAAAGCTATTTATAACGACTTTATTTATACATGTTTTTTTTTATTACTTGAAACATCATTGCTGATAAAAGGAATGAAAATTATTTGATACTGAACTAATCAAAACGTGTTATATTTCTTTGTGTTAATTTTCGTCCTATACAATATAAAAACAATAAAATTGATCTAAGATGATAAAAAGAACGTGAATAAAGCACATATAAAGTACGGGAATAAATAGACTAATAACAGATATAAATAAGTCCATTTTTGTTCTTGATTTTGATTTATACAAGTTGTTTCGGCATACTCTTATCCTTTTGTTTGTGCAACCTTGGTGTTTAATAGTTCCATGTTCTTTTCGTTTATAAACCAATTATATCAACCGCCCCTAAATGCAAACTGACTAATTTTTGATTAACAATAATACTATTCGTTATCTCTGTCATTGATTTGGTCATTAATGTCTTACTAGAGTTGTACTAATGATTAGCTCACAGACAGGACAGAACACAGTACGTCTTTGGGGAAAAATAACTTAATTATTCAAATTTTCAATTGTATTTTGGTAATTGATAAAGATTCATTGTTAATTCTTTGATAAATAAAATGTTAACCTTTTTAATGTTTTTACATTGTGTAAAAAAAGCCATGTCAAACAAGTTGTATTTATCCTGTGTTTAATAATTTTTTCTGGAGAATTTTTCTGAGCTAAGCAAAGGTTTTCTTTAAAAAGGGTAACGGACACATTCAAAAAATTTCTGTATAAAATGTGTTCACTAAAGGTCTACGATTCATTTAAAAATGTTTATAATATTTAAAAACAAAATTTTTGTCTTTATTCTTGACAGAATTAAAAAATATAATTTTCTTAAAAACTTATAATTTTCTATTTCTTTTCATAAAATGTACCTATTCTTTAATTTATCTTCTGCATAGTTTGCCATTAATATTTTTTGTAAAAAGGTTAAGGAATTTTAATTTCAGGTTGCGTATAAGTTTATCAAAATTGAAAACAAGATTTTTAAAATTTCCTTTGAAAAAATTGTTCTGATTAATCTAAATTGTGAACATTCCAAACTTCATACCATGATCTTCTTTCATTTTATAATATGCGTTTCATTATTTGGAAAAAAAGGAATAAAGATATAAAACAAATTTCATTATCAGTTTAAGTTCAAAGAGTTAGAAAAAACGAAACTGAATGTTATCTCAAGTTTTTCCAAATACTGACATAATTTTTTTATCATCTAAAACGAAACTAATAGAAATTTTAAACTAATTTCAATTTCTTTTTATTTGAGTTTTTTTTCAAACTAATAAACATAAATAGAATTTTTAAAGTTCTTCTGAACAACACCCCATAAATAATTTAAATTTACCATAATTAATATAACTGAAAAATAATAAATTGTTCAAACTAGATATGGTACAGAATTTGAGTAAAACGCAATATTTCATTTAGTTTTAATTAATTACGTTTTTTTATGACAGGATAAAATTTGAAGTGTTTAAAAAATAAATTAGGCTACATCTCTATCTCAATGCATTTTCTTTCCCTCTTATTATGTCTCTTGGGATCTCAAATATCATAGAATAAAAATTTTGAGAACAATTCATTAAAGCAGTTTAATTATACTGAGCACAAATTATGTCTTTTAGTCGTAACAGTTTTTAGAGAAACAAAATTTTGTGTCAGTTGTCGTTCTTTTTTACTGAGTAAGGGCTGCTCTGCACAGTAGATATTTATTACTTTTAATACGTTTTCAAAGTAAGGGGCAACATACGTCTCAAGCAACAACTTATAGATAAAATATGTATTTTAATGAGCTGCTTTAATTTTTAAGAAAATAACTTTTAATTAATATTTTTATTTCCAGTTTCTTAAATATTAATTAAAAGTACTTTTAGCATGCGAGTTATGAAATAAGAGTTATAAATAGCGTTTAATGATGGATTTAATTTTAAAATAAATAAATATTTGCTTATTAGTAAAAAATAATACAGATTTTGGTAATGAATATACAAATTTTAATTAATTGACGATGGCTTTAGATATATAATTTTTAAAATTTAAGAGACAAAAACAAGTTAAAAAGAAGGTCAAATTGAGGGTGGAAAGCGGCTCTTAATTAAATTTCTTAAATTATTATTTTTTTGCTTTTTGTGTCATAAATTTTTGCATCTATTTCTGAAACTCGTTTAGATAAAGATAACTTCACCCCATTTTTTTGGCAATTTTTTATTACTCCACAAATATTTACGCATTTTATAAATAAGAGAAATTTCTTACAAATATTTCAAATGAAAACCTGATGATATAAACACATAGCTTATCTAGTGGAGAGTAAAATAATTTTTGCTTATTTATTTTTCTAGGACTGATTTTTTTGAAAATTTAGACGGGATAAGGTAAAGATTCCGCTGAAATTGCTTTGTTAAAAATCATGTTTTTGGAAAACATGAGCGTTCCAATGGATTATTATTATTTTTTTCTTTCCTTTTTCAACTATTTCGACATGACCCGATATTTCCAAAACTGACTTTTCCCGAAGATTAAACGTCAAATTTTTTAATGATATTATTGCTTAGATAAGTGTTTCCAGCTAAAATGTTTCAGTTGTGTTTTTTTAAATTTGAGAAAAGTTTTAATCTAGTAGAGAGTAAAATAATTAATTTCGATTACATAGTTTTTTTTTTAAGTTTTAATTGTTCTTTTTAATAAAGAAACTGTTAAGCCTATTTTATAAGCCCATCAGATACATGACATAAGTCATACTTGTAAAAAGAATTCTGTGTAAAATCGCTATTTTTGTTTGACATACTGAAATATGGAATTAGTTCGTTTCTATCCTTTAAATTGTCCTGTCAATTGCAATGATGTCCTTCAACTATTGTTAGTCTCGGATGAACAGTTACGTACTTTTATTTGTTTCTTTTTTATTATTTTATATCCTGTTTAGCTTCCATAAAACGAATTTAGTTGAAATTAGACATTTTTGGGAGGTTAAACAATATATATCAGCCGGTTTCTTTTTATTATGAAACATTTAAAAATAATCTAGTTCTTTAAAAACTCTAAAAACCTAACACACGTATTAAAAATTATTGCTGTAGAGTAATTTAATGCTTAATGCATACCTCTTACATTCCCTACTATTTACAAATTATTTCTGTTGAGTATTTTAATGTGAAATTTAAAGCTTCGGAAGAAAAATATAATGCGCATTTTGATTTATGAAACTTTTAATAGAAATTTCTTAAAAAACCTAACCTAAACACTGCACAATACTAGAATTTTACACAACTTAAAAATTTCTATACTGTAATATTTTTACCGCGTTGCATTCCTTTGGTAGCTTGAAGATGATCCCGATTCACATCGATGGCTATTAACTTATCTAGGAAGTCAAGGCGGCCGGAACCCATACAGCTGCATTAAGACCATTTGTTTCTGTCTGGTCCCTTAACCTTCATGACCCAAATTGACTATTGAGTGAATGCGTCATTTTACTTATTTATAATTTGTTATTTAAATAAATGTCTTAAATATGTCTACTTTTATTCATTGAATCAAAAATGATGTTTTTAAATTTTGAAAAGAAAATGAATTTAAAAAAAATGGAAACACAGACAAACAAGTTGGAGAACTTAGTTCAATTCTATTTATAAAGAAATTTAACATACTAATTTAGCTTTTTTTCTTAAATCTTGAGTTATTTCTCTTATTAAGTCTATTGTTATTAACGAACTATATTCTGGTTTTGTAATTTTTAAATAGTTTTCAAAACTTATTACTTTAAAATGCTATTTTATTTTTTTAAAAATTAAAATTTAATTAAACTTAAAACTGACGTTTTTTCTTATTTAAAATTTTATGAAATAAAAACATTATTATCAATTCCAACATTTGGGGATATTTAATTCATATCAATCTATACTTCTTTTATAAAAGATATTTACGAAATAATCTAATGTTCATACAGTCTATGCTTGCTGTTATATAAATTGCTTTCTACCAATAAAGTTGATTGTCTTTAATTTATGAAAGTTTAAATTTGCACGATCCATTCACTCAAATCTGTATCGTCAGATGTTCAATGCATTTTATTATAAATATGTATAATTTTTTTTAAAAAAAGTGAAAAATATTAAATAAAAAAAAATTGAATAGTATTTTGAATTTTTCTGTTTTTATCCTGCTTTTAGTTTTTATTTATTAGGAATTCGGAATTTATACTATTTTGGTATTTCATAAAGTACTTATCACGTTATACAAACAATTTTTATTTTGTTGTTAGCATTGCATTTTTCATTTAATTTTAGCATTAAATGCATATATTTAAAACTAACGGATTTGGTAATTTAAAGTCCTATGAAATACTAACTTTATTATCAATTCTAAATACAAATTAAATCAATCCAAACTTATTAAAATCTCCTATCGTTTTACAAATTTTAAAAAGAATCTTAGCCGTTTCTTTATTTAATATTTAATTTTATTCATTACTGACCTCTAAAATAATTTATTAAAAAAATATTTTAGGTCTCATAAAATAAAAAAATTTATTCTCGATTATAAATACAAGTTTAATCCAAAATAGATAAAAGCTGCGGCATTTTAGAATGTTTATGATTCCCCTTTATGATGAATTTTCATATTTCAAGCTGTTTCAAATCGAATATGCGGTGTTGATTTTTTTCGAAACCGGATAAAGATTTTATGATGAAGGCTATTTTGGAAATAAGTTTTTGCGAACTGTTTCCGGCTTTAGTTCCTGGCGCCATCTATTTTGTAAAGATGGATATTCACATTTTTATCTAACAGCTAGAAATAAAACTTTTCCCAGGTAAATAAAATTTTAAAATCAAACGACGGGGGGGGGGGGAGAGATGAGTGCAGATATGAATTGCATTAGAATAAATTTTTTGTGTTTGCACTTGAAATTAAATACTGAAATTAGAAGATATCAAGAACAGTTATTCGACAAAATTTTTTTTAAATAATAAGCTATCATTCAAAGTTTAAAATTTATTAATTATATTGCATACAAATAAATTGAAGCTGGTATTATAGCCTTGTCAATGGATAATTTAAAACATTTTAGATGCTCTATGAAATATATGCATAATATAGACAAGGGAACTTCTAGAGAAATTTACCTTCATGTAAAACTTTTTGATCGTTCTAACCCGCATTATTTGCATTACATGGAGTGGAAGACCTCCCACGGTTAGCATGACTGCAAAGGGACTCTAACCCATGATCCGTCTACCACTTAGGATATTTCACGTCAGAAATGTGGTCAGTGAAAGCCGAATGCGGATTTGTACTGTGTATGTACGTGGCCCTTAATCTCTCCGTAATAAAAACCTATAATATCCAAACTCGGTCAAATATTATATTATAACATACTATATTGCCATATCTAAAGAAAAAATTATAAACAAACTAGGAAGCCGGGGAAATAATTATAGAAAAAAGGTGGCGTGATACATTAAAAGTTGCACATATAAATGGCTTCGTATCTCTCCTTAATATTAACCCATAATGTTCAGCTTTTTCTGGTATTTCTTTCATTATAACATACCATGTCTGGTAAAACATTATAACATACTACCATAGTAAAGGTATTTATTATAGACTATTTAGGGGCCAACAATGTGTGTACATTATTTAAGTATGTATGTTTATGTTTCTAACTGCGTTTTAAAGCTTTGAAATGGAGAAATTGTTGCTCATACTATAATGTATATATACCTGATTTCAATATCTCCCCTTAATATTAACTTATATTATTTAAACTCGATCAGGTATAATATTATAATATAACATAGTACCACACACCAAAGGAATTTATTATTAAAAAATTACAGTTACTCATAATGTGGCTCAATAGTTAAGTATATAAGTAATGCAAAGCGCGTAAAATAGCGTTAAAAGGAAGTAATGAACCACATCGAACAAAATACCATACAATTGCGATCATCAAGTCGCTAATTCGCTTTTAAAATGTTAATTATGATTACATTTGAAGATTTTGGATGTCTAATTAAATGCCCAAACTGGCCCCTTCCGTCTTTATATTGAAATGTTTAGTTTTTCTCAGCAATAATCAAAAACCTAAGCTTTCTAACAAAAGTCCTTGCATGAATCTTGGGATAACATATACATTAACACTAAACATACGAACACTTAATCTATACCTATTTCTACCATGACCGGTCAAATGACCGAACATTATGTTTCTTGATTGAATGTATGAAATATGGATTTTAGGAATGAAATAAACTAAAAATACTTAATTCATTGCTCGACGAATTTTTTACATATACAGGGTTTTCCATCGTACATTTTCCGCAGACATATTTCTTCTAATTATTATTATTTCCATAATTCTTATGATTATTCTTATAATTAATATTATTTCTTCTAAGAACTTGTGCTGTCTTGATTGTTTCGACATTTTTCTGGGTAAAAACTAACAATTTGTTGTAAATGAAGTAAATCTATCAAAATAAAATATAAGCTTCTTACCAAAACATTTAGTTTTTGTCACTTTTTCTTACACAAAAATGCCAATCTCAAATTTTAGGTACTTTCTTCAAATTTCTTTAAATCGTAATTTCTAATCCGATAACCTTATAAAAAAATACATTGTTCTCCTGGTCAAATGACCGGTTGTGGTAAAAATAGGTACACGACAGGTATAATTCGAAACAAACAAAATACCAAAATATATATATAATATTAACAGTATATAATTGTTAGAAAAAGTCATAAAGTCAAATGTGCAAAAACGATAAGATGATAAGCGTATTTTTAATGCAGAAGTTGTTAGACGGTCATTTGACCGGTTATGGTAGGTTTGGTGTTAAAAAAAATCTATAGAGTTTCTTAAATATCCAGTTAAAAGGTTCTTCTAGTTAGATTCTCTTTTATTCCGACAGATGGAGTTATCTAGTTGTTTCAGAATTTTATATACAAGTGAATCACGTAAGCCGAGAAAATGGAAAAAGAAAGATTGTTTTGCAGAAAGAGAGAAATAGGCTCGGAAGAAATTGAATGAATGGAAGCCACAAAACACGAAGTAAAAAAAGAAAGAAAAAACTTGGGAAAAGAGGAATGATAAATGCGACCATTCGGGTAAAATATAAGAGATACTTGTGGGTAGATGTGACTTGTATTTTGATTATTTTCGATTGTGTCACAGAACAAAAGAAAATCATCCCGAATTTTATTTATTTCTATGAATTGGAGATAAAATAAGGATATACATAAAATTTTTTGAACTTAGCTTCAAAATTTAGATAGACTTTTTCTATACCCGTGGAATGATCATTTTTGTAAATAAAAACTATTAAATAATTTGCATAATTGGATGAAAAATGAAATACAGAATGCTTGTCAAATCAGCAGCATCGTTATTTGTTTCTTAAAAACCTCGTAAATACTAAATCCTAAGGGTACAAGCTTTAGGAGACTACTTTCATATTTAAGAGGGGAAAAACAGAAGCACTAGTGAGGAAGATGAGATGAAAAACGGAAACCACCAGTTTGATAAAACTTTGAGGTGTTGCTTTATAGCCTCCTTTCATCTTTTTTATGTTTCTACTGACGATCAAACAGGTTTTGTTGGTTTCTGCTCAATAGTCGGGGATGTTTAGTTAATATTTTCCTCAGAATAATTTCGACAAATTTTACTATGTTTTATAGAATACATTAATTTTCCTAGGATTCCTAATAGTATCTCATGAGTTATGATAATTCAGGTGGGGGTAGGTTTAAACGTCCTTATTTCTTAGTAGTGTCGTATCGACTGTAGTCAGCCATGAAATATTCCGTGTCGACGACATGGTCAATAACAACTCTTCCCACAATGGAGACTCGGACGTGATGTAAACACGCCTACCTTGTCTAAAACGCCCACTAAGGTTTGAACACGCCTACTTCGATGGATGGATCACATCAAACAGTTGACTTGCTACTTGTGACTGCGTATTCACTCTACTTCTGATGGCAACAAAGGAGCGACTACGACCGTGAACTTCATACAGCTCTCACGATCAACATTCAAAAAGTACGGTGATCTAAATACAACTCTCCCGGCTTCTCACTAAACAGTATTTAATGAACTAGTGGTTTCCGTTCATCGAATTCTATCACAGCTATAATTCTGGTGCGGGAGTACTGCAGTGTATTTTCTACTACAAAAGTACAATTCCAATACACTAGTATATAAGATGAATAGATGAAATACTAAAAGAATACAAATAATTTTAAAACAAAATGGACAAATCTTCTTTTAAAAAAATGCGCTAAAAAGCAGCAGAAATTTCAAAAAAAGAGAGAATAAAAATAGAAATAAAAGAAGCGAAGGAAATAAAACTAAAATTAAAAATATGACCACTGAAGCCGACGTTTTCAGGGGGTACCGGCCCCAGTGGCCATAAAACAAAACCTCTTCTATTGAGGGAGATGGCAAAAGCCTAAACCCCGAAGTCTAAACCCGAAAAGTACCCCGAAGGTTTGTATAAAAGTCTAGGAGAAAAAAACATGTAAGACATAGAACTAAATACAATTTCATCAGAAAATAAAAATCATTCGAAAATAAAATAAAAACTCACATAAACAAGGTCAGACGGCGAACTCACAAGCAAACCAAATGAAATGGAAACACTTAAATCAAATGAAAACAACGCCCTCTTTTAAATTGCGCAGATTGAAAAAATTAAAGAAAGAAGACAGGTTACGTCACAAATTAATAGAATGCTTAACTGGAGCTTCTCAGTTAAGTCTTGAATTGCGCCCTGTTAAAAGAAATAAAAAACTAATATTCTTCAATCATTTTCTTAATTAAAAAATTAACATTACAAAAATTATAAGGAAAATCATTATTGCTCAAATTATTCAAAAAATTATTCACAGCTTCCCGAAAACTTTAAACATTATTGCAAATATTTTTAATCCTAATCAATTGTGAAAAAACTAAATTTTTAAAAATTTTATTACACAAATTAGTATTAAATTTGCAGAAAAATATAACTTGAAATTTAAAAGCTTTTCTTTTATCAAAAACACCAATATTAATTATTTTGTCCACAATATCAATTTTAAAATCTAAATACTCAACATTTAAACAATCCTCATTAGTTTTCTTCAAAACCAAATCTTTAGGATAAATATTATAAATAAAATTATAATTATCACAATTAAACAAAATCAAATCATCAATATATAAAGCTTTAAATTCATTATACTCAAGAAATTGCAAAAAAATATTAGCAAAAGCACCAGAAAAGGAATTACCTTGTGGAATTCCAATATTTTGTTTATAAAAATCTAAACCATTAAAAAGAACATTCTCAAAAATATTAAACCTACATAAATCCAACCAATTAGATTTATCTATTTTCTCATTAAATAAATACTTATCAAAAATGCCACTACCATTTTCAATAATCATATCATGTGGTATACTTGTATACAAATTTTCAAAATCAAATTTATTAATGTTGGATATATCATTATTATTATTCATATAATCCAAAACTTCAACATATTTCATTAATAATAATATTTTTCTCTTTTTTAATTTTAAGCAAAATAATTTTTAGAAAACTAAAAAACTTTTTACTAATATCAGAATTGTAACAATTAGTACCACACGCTATTAACCCAAATTTAACAGGATTTTTATGAAATTTAACAATAGAAAATAAATATGGAAATTTAATCCTATTTAACCTAAATTTTAATTTTTTACTAAACGCAATAATTCTTTTTTCAATAACTTTCTTATCTTCTTTTAATTTTAAATAAATATTTTTTGCATTATATTCTCCAATAATAAATTTTTTAAAAAAATATTTACACATAATACAAAAATTATTTGAAGCTTTATCCACTACTATAACAATAAATTTATCTTAAGATTTTTAATATTTCTAGACAAATCATAATCAATAATAGTACCACTAGGATAAGAACCAAAACTGGTATTAAATAAATTAAATTTAAATTAAGATAATTTTAGCCTTTCGATAATTTTAGCCTTCCACTCTGAAAAACCCTCAACGGGCCAATGATATTTTCTGGAAATTTTAGCTATAAAAAAATCAAGATCATTTTTAATGGATAAAATAAAATCTTCTTTATTCATTTTAAATCTTGTCCTAAATTTCGAACCTTTGCTTAAAATATTAATTAAATCTTCATTACCAACAATCTCTAAATTTCCCGTAATAATATGTTCATAATCATTATCAATATATTGTGAAAAATCCTTTTCATTACAATAACAATCAAATTTAGAAATACAATTTAAATTTTGACTTAAAAAATTATAATTGCAAACATTTTTCCTAAACGTAGAAGAATTCTTAAAAACTTAAAAGCAGCAAATACTTTAATTTGCTTTAAAGGAAAAAAATTCAGAAAGATCATGAATAATCTGTGGCAATTTAGCAATCTCAAATTTTTTATCATGAAAATTAATCGTACAAAAAACCTTTACAACATTATAAACCTTATTAAAGAGTAAATCATTTTTACTAACACCAAGTTTTGATTTAATTAAATCCAAAACAATAAATTTAACAAGTTCAGTATCATATTTTAATTTAGAACCAAATTTAATAAGAAAATTTTTAAGAACTTTATTTTTAAAACCAAAAAAATATTTCCTAATATTGAAAGTATTATTCGAATTAACAGGTAAGTTGCAAATATTCGAAAATTCATCAAAATCAATAACTTTACCTTTTCCCACCACCTCTTTTATTCCTATATTTTGAATCAGAAACCCCAGGAAAATTAAAAACTTTAAATTTGTCATAAATACAAAAATCCTCAGCATTAACATTACCTTCCCCATTAAACTTACTATTTAATCCATATGGAAAAAGAGTTTTAAGACAACTAATGTAAATATTTTCTAAATCAAGTCTATTACCTAAATTATCCATAAAATCTAAAATGAAAAGAGTAACATTATCAAAATCATGAAATTGAAAATGCAAAATTTCATAATCAGTAGAGCAATTACTATTATTAAAATTTTTTATAGCAGACCTGTGGGAATTAATCCGCTTGTGAAATTCAAGACCTGCCTGATCAACATGACATAAATTACAGCAATTGCATTGAATTATAAATAATATTAAAACTTTTACAAAAAAATGCATTAGAGTGGCTTTCAATCTGAGAATTATCTGCTAAAGGACAAGTTTTAAATTTTTTATCTTTGCATTTTTTAAACTTTTTAAATTTTTTTATATATTTTAATTTATTTAAACATAATATATGACTTAGTAACTTTTTGTCCGAAGTAATCCCTAAGTCAAGATTCACTTCAGTGCTCCTTGTTTGGGCGCGCGACGAGCCATGCGCCATGATATATTTATTTATTGTACTTTACATTGAAATAAATTAAACCTAAAAAGAAAATACATAATTAGATATAAAAATTAGACATATTAACCTAGACATCCAACAAAACCCCTTAGACGCTTTAAAAATTTTTTGGAAAACAACAAAAACCAGAATATTAATCAAAATAATTTTTCAAATAAGAAAAAGCGCAAAATGCAGCTAAAACCAGATTTGAAAATTACAATACTAAAAGAATACAAATAATTTTAAAACAAAATGGACAAAACTTCTTTTAAACAAATGCGCTAAAAAGCAATAGCAAAGGTTTTGGTAGAAAAGGTTTTGTTTTATGGCCACTGGGGCCGGTACCCCCTGAAGACGTCGGCTTCAGTGGTCATATTTTTCATTTTAGTTTTATTTTTAATTTTATTTCCTTCGCTTCTTTTATTTCTATTTTTATATGAATAGATGAAGGTTGACATGGTCGATAAAAACTATTCCCCTAAACTTCTTCACTGCAACTAGTTGATATATTAATATATTGATTGTTTTTAAACACGCAACAAAAACTCATAACATCAAATCTGAGCCAGGAGTGTTTTTAATGATGCTTATTTCAAAATATTGTTGCAGAAAACTATTTATATAGAATGCCATTTAGTTGAAACAATAATGGTTAATTCGATTTTTTTCAAACACATTCTGTCAGGAAGAGCATTTTACCGCCGGTTTCTGAACTGACAGGTCCCACAAAAACACGTCTCGCTAATACGAAGTATTCTTATTTGTGCAAGTGATGTTTTGGTGTTTAATTTTGTACCTGTTCTTTGTTTTATTCTTTTTGTAGTCTATGATAAATAATTCTTAAGCTAGTTGCTGCTTGTTTTTATCCACAGCATGATAATACCGTGTTATTACTGACAACGATAAATATCATTTATGAACATGTTACGAGCGTTACTGATAATGAGCATAATCGAATACGATATTAACGTGAACGTCAATAAATTTTATTTTATTTTATAGTTTGCGTTGAACAGATGACCCGATTCTGAGTTTACGACTATCAATGTTCAACTCCTTAGCCATGCAACTTTGAACCCAAACCAAAAAACAAGGGAACTCCTGGATCAAGAATTGGGGCAAACAAGGCTTCGTGGAGAACTTTTTTGATGGAATTAACCAACATTTGCGTTATATGGAGAGGAAAATCTCCCATGGTTTGCCTGATGGCAAGGGGACTTTAAAGTAATAGCCATAAGAATGAACCAAATTTTTTTAGCTCCTATGCTTATGCTGCAATTATATGAGTAATATAATTGAAATCCGATATTATTTCCTTTTTTCAAAAAAATAAAATAATACTATTAAAATTCTATTCACGATTCATAATTTAGAATTCTTTATATATTATAACCATCGTTGAACAGTCAACAAAATTTTTGGTTTACAGCTACTATTGTTCAACTCCGTAGCCTTGTAAATCTTAACCCAAACCAGAAGACAAGGGAACTCTAGGATCAAGTATTGGGAGAAATTTGTGTTCGTGGAGGACTGTCTGATCAAACTAACCCACATTTGCGTTACATGGAGAGCAAGACCACGAGAACCGCACACGGTTAACCTGAAGGCAAGGGGGCACTAACCCATGATCCTTCTACCAATGAGGATATTTTACGATGCACACCGGATGCGGAATTCGTATCTAGAAGCCATTCCTGGGATTTGAACCCGATTCGCAGCATTGGAAGGAGAGCTCTCTATCCCCTGAACTATCAAAGCTTACACCATTATGCTTAGAGGAATTGACAGAAATATAAAATTACTACCGGGATAGCCTGGTTTTTAGGATGTTGGTTT
Organism: Parasteatoda lunata; assembly: GCA_949128135.1. Taxonomy (NCBI): domain Eukaryota; kingdom Metazoa; phylum Arthropoda; class Arachnida; order Araneae; family Theridiidae; genus Parasteatoda; species Parasteatoda lunata. Next base: position 17,538,299 of record OX421974.1, read on the forward strand.
TTAGTTCGTGAGTATAAGAGTTCGAATCTCACCGCCGAAGAAACTCCGAGTATTAGTCTGAAGGCAAGGGAACTCTAACAGATTATCCATCCAAATATGGGGATATTTTACGTCCGCACAGTGGTCGGTGAGAGCCGGGGGGGGGGGGTTCATACCAACCAGCCATCGCTGGGACTCGAACTTGGTTCACCTCATTAGAAAGCGAACGCTCTTTCTCCTGAGCCACCGTATATTGTCTGCGTATATTGACTAATGCAAAATAAAGTGAATGAGTTGAATTTCTAAATATATTATTATCGACATTCTCTGCTAACTCTACTTTTTAAGTGTTATCTTTACTTGACCTAAAGTTCCCAGTTTTAACAAGCAACCAGATGAAATAATGGGTATTCTTCTGAATAAACTGCTCGCCTCATTTCCGTCCGAGTTACAACCACCATAAAACATTGTTATTGTGTAACCAAAGTTAGTCTCCCGACACTAAACTATAAGATAAGGACATAGCCTAAGAATTTATGTCTTTCACCAAAGTGGAATACGAGATCATTCGAGTCTTAGCAAACTGTTGATTTTCTTTTTTCGCCACTTCTATGAGCAACAAGAAAATTAATTGGGAGTTTGAAGGTTGCTTTATTGATTTAAATCTTTTTTTTTTTAAGTTTGGAAATATTTTAGTGCTTTTTCGTTAGGTCACAAGTTTGACGAGATTAATATTATTCCCAGAAAGCATGTGTGGCAACCTTGTTTCAGAATTTTCTTTTTATTGTCACGAAAATGTTAGTGCTAAAAACCTTTTTTTTTATTTTTTTTTTTTTTTAAATAAAGCAAAAATATTGCAGTTCCAAACCTTTCATCCTAAAAGGATTAAAAATTATTTTTGAAAACTTTTTTTAAAAAATATTGTCATTTAGGCGAAATTGTCACTTAGATCCATGATGACGTTTTAGCTGAAGTCACACTAGCGATAGGATCAAATTTCATAAGAAGGTGTATTTTAGCTGATCATACAATATAATGCGAAAGAAAACTTATATATAGAAGGTTTTTATATAGAAAGTTGTTTTCCAAGGTTTTGGATTAGGGTAATGTGAGTAGAGTTGAGCAGATTGTTACAGATCTCGTTTTAAGATTAGAAGGTTTACGCGTAAACCACATAAAAAACTTTTTAAGTTTACATTAAAGGATTTTTGCTAAGAAAATAAACCTTATTTTGCTATCTGGGATCGCTCTATTGTTTTTGCGTGACTGAAACCGGTTTGCATTTGCTTACGTCTGTGTACCCAAGTCAAAATTTTTGATGGTTTTCCATTGATGGACCAACATAATCTTTGATGGTAACCAACATAAGTAACCATTACCCCAAGGTAGGAATTTGGACAGATTTATGATGGTCCAACCTAAGATTAGCATCTTGTTTTGATGGTTTCCTCATGTTGGACCATCAGAAATTTCCATCATAATATCTTAAAAATTAAATGTTGGAACCAACATTAGCTACCATCATCCCAATATAGGAATTCAGACAGATTTATGTTGGTCCAACATAAGAGTAGCAACTTGTTTTGATGGTTTGTTCATGTTAGACCATCAGAAATTGTCATCATATTTTCTTAGAAATCAAATGTTGGAACCAACATTAGCTACCATCATCCCAATATAGGAATTCGGACGGATTTATGATGGTCCAACATAAGATTAGCAACTTGTTTTGATGGTTTGCTCTTGTTGGACCATCAGAAATTTCCATATTATGTTAGAAATGAAATGTTGGAACCAACGTTAGCTACCATCATCCCAATATAGGAATTTGGACAGATTTATGTTGGTCCAACATTAGAATAGCAACATGTTTTGTTCATGTTGGACCATCAGAAATTTCCATCATAGTTTCTTACTGCTCAAATGTTGGAACCATCATCCCAATGTAGGAATTTTGTCTGACTCTTTATCGTCCAACATAAAACAGGCAAATCGTTTTGATGGTTTATTCCTGCTGATCCAACAATAATTTGTTGGAACAATCACTTTATACATGATATTAATCAGATTTATGATGTTCCACCACATGTAAAGTAGCTTGATTTGATGAATGGATCATCAAGATTTACTATCATCACATCTTGCTGTTTGAACCGTAATCTCCATGACGGGTTTCATTGGGTAAAACGTTAAGCAAACTTCAGAATGAAAAACTCAAATTGTGCGTGAATTCTGATTAGAATATTATTTATAAAAATAATTTTGTTTGTCCAAGAACAATTTATATCAGAAGTATTTTAAATTAAACACTGAAACATTATACTATTGCATAAATTATTCCCTAATATAGCAGATAATCCAGTATCAAAATAATTGCAATCCAGGCTAATTAGTAAGAAATACTAAAAAATGTAAGCTTGTGACACATTTAAAAAATTAAACAAATATTTGAAAATATTAATATTTAATGCCAAAATAAAAGCAAGCATTTTTATTTAAAATCTTTTATTTAAACAGAGCATATTATTCAAGCAACTTCTTTCCAACAACAAGTACACATAATTCACAATTATAATGGTCAGTCTTCATTTACAAACTTCTTCATATAGACAAACTTCTTTTATACTAGCTTTACTATTATACCACTGAATTCATTTAATACATGTCCTCGTATTACAACTAGAAGAAAAAATAAGAATGAGCAATCAAATTAACAGCTTCTTTAAATAATTAATAATAACTTTTACAACAACTCAGTATAAAGTGAAATCCAAACAAGACCTGAAATAAATAAAATTAAAGCATATGTTTACACAAAATGACGTAAATGCAGAAAAATTGGCCGTTATAAAATTATAAAGATGTTTGAAATATTTGGACAAATTATGTAGATTTTTCGCATCTTAGCACAATTTGTATGGACCAAATATAAAATTTTTTTGGATCTACTTGATGTTAATATAAAATTTTATGAAAATACTCTAGTTTCTTCAAATATAATTTTTTAAACGAATACCAAATTCATAAATATTTTTAGCTATTTAGCTAGTTAATTGTTATGCTGTTTGGTCAATTATTGACAGGGAAAACAAATCTATGTACACAATTTCTTTACGAAAGAAAAACGGATTATGAATTTACAGTTTTAATTAGGATTGCAAAAAACCCACCTACCCAGTAAAATCCGGGTTTTACTGGGCAAAACCCACTCTGAAAAGCCCAGTAAAACCCAACCTAAAGTGGGTTTTTCTAAGATTGATTTCTTTTTTATCCTCTGTTATATTAAAGAGCAATTCTATTGAAATATATATGTAGTCTAGCCTAAAAAAAATTTACCTATAGTGAAAAAACTCATTGTGTTGGAGACTGGAGAGTCACCTTGCAGGCTAGGTTTAAATGTATGGCCATTGATTATTCCGTGCCATTGAATCACTTTCTATGCAAATAAAAAAATTTTCTCAAATATTTTTTAAGATTAAAATATAAATAAAAAGTAATCCTGTGTTAAAATAAGTTTCAATTAATATTTTAATTGAACCAGGTTTTATATTACCTTGCAATAGTGTACCCCACTAAAGGAAATATTTATAGACCTCATAGGGGTTCCACAGTGTGACCCCGCAATTTACTATTTTTGTATATCTAAAATAGTGTTGCGAGAAGCTTTATTTCTAAGAAATTCGCCTTCTAAATAGCGTTAATACGGGGAAATCTGAAGTCTTTTCTCAATATTAACAAAAGGTTTTATATGATGATTGATGAGAGTAGGCAAAAAGAGTTTCTTTCTCAATATTAACAAGTCTTGTCTCAATATTAACAAAAGGCCTCATATCAGACCTTAATATTAACCCTTAATATTTTAATTGGACCAGGTATTACATTACCGAGTACTAGTGTGCCCTACCAAAGGAAAAAATTATGGACCCTTATAGGGGTCCTACAATGTGACCCCGCATTTTACTATTTTTGTATATCTAAAACAATGCATTTTTCAATGTTAAAAAAAATTCCTCATATCAGACCTCAATATTAACCTTTAATATTTTAATTGGAACAGTTATTATATTACCTTGTAACAGTGTACTCTACCAAAGGAAATAATTATAGACCCAATAGGGGACACACTCTGTGACCCCGCAATGTATGTATATCTGAAATAGTGATGCGAAAAGTCTTATTTTGAGGAAATTCGTCTTCTAAAAGGTGTTAAAACAGGGAAATTCGAAGACATTTTTCAAGATTAATAAATTTTCTATGTATGTATATCTAAAAAAGTGTTGCGCGAAGCTTTATTTTGAGAAAATTCGCCTTCTGAAAAGCGTTAATACGGAGAAATTTTAAGTCTTTTCTCAATGTTAACAAAAGGCTTTATATCAGACCTTAATATTAACCCTTAATATTTTAATTAGACCAGGTATTACATTACCAAGTACTAGTGTACCCTACCAAAGGAAATAATTATGGACCCCATAGGGGTCCTGCAATGTGACCCCGCATTTTACTATTTTTGTATATCTAAAATAGTGTTGCGAGAAGCTTTATTTCGAAGAAATTCGCCTTCTGAATAGCGTTATTACGGAGAAATTCCAAGTCTTTTCTCAATGTTAACAAAAGGCCTCATAATAGATCTTAATATTACATTTTAATATTTTAATTGGACCAGGTATTATATTACCTGCTACTCGTGAAACCTACCAAAGGAATAAATTATAGACCCCATAGGGGGTACACAGTGTGACCCCGCATTTTACTATTTTTGTATATCTAAAACAATGCATTTTTCAATGTTAAAAAAAATTCCTCATATCAGACCTCAATATTAACCTTTAATATTTTAATTGGAACAGTTATATTACCTTGTAACGGTGTACTCTACCAAAGGAAATAATTATAGACCCAATAGGGGACACACTCTGTGACCCCGCAATGTATGTATATCTGAAATAGTGATGCGAAAAGTCTTATTTTGAGGAAATTCGTCTTCTAAAAGGTGTTAAAACAGGGAAATTCGAAGTCATTTTTCAAGATTAATAAATTTTCTATGTATGTATATCTAAAAAAGTGTTGCGCGAAGCTTTATTTTGAGAAAATTCGCCTTCTGAAAAGCGTTAATACGGAGAAATTTTAAGTCTTTTCTCAATGTTAACAAAAGGCTTTATATCAGACCTTAATATTAACCCTTAATATTTTAATTAGACCAGGTATTACATTACCAAGTACTAGTGTACCCTACCAAAGGAAATAATTATGGACCCCATAGGGGTCCTGCAATGTGACCCCGCATTTTACTATTTTTGTATATCTAAAATAGTGTTGCGAGAAGCTTTATTTCGAAGAAATTCGCCTTCTGAATAGCGTTATTACGGAGAAATTCCAAGTCTTTTCTCAATGTTAACAAAAGGCCTCATAATAGATCTTAATATTACATTTTAATATTTTAATTGGACCAGGTATTATATTACCTGGTACTCGTGAAACCTACCAAAGGAATAAATTATAGACCCCATAGGGGGTACACAGTGTGACCCCGCATTTTACTATTTTTGTATATCTAAGACAGTGCATTTTTCAATGTTAACAAAATGCTTTATATCAGACCTTAATATTAACTCTAAATATTTTAATTGGACCAGGCATCAAATTACCGAGTACTAATGTAGCCTACCAAAGGAATTAATTATGGACCCCATAGGTGTCTTACAATGTGACCCCGCATTCTACTATTTTTGTATATCTAAAACAATGCATTTCTCAATGTTAAAAAAAATTCCTCATATCAGACCTTAATATTAACCTTTATTTTTTTAATTGAACCAGTTATTATATTACCATGTAATAGTGAACACTACCAAAAGAAATAATTATAGACCCCATAGGGGGTACACAGTGTGACCCCGCATTTTAATATTTTTTATATCTAAAATAGTGTTGCGAGAAGCTTTATTTCTAAGAAACTCGCCTTCTAAATAGCGTTAATACGGGGAAATCTGAAGTCTTTTCTCAATATTAACAAAAGGTTTTATATGATGATTGATGAGAGTAGGCAAAAAGAGTTTCTTTCTCAATATTCACAAGTCTTTTCTCAATATTAACAAAAGGCCTCATATCAGACCTTAATATTAACCCTTAATATTTTAATTGTACCAGGTATTATATTACCTAGTAATAGTGTACCCTTTCAAAGGAAATAATTATAGACCCCATAGGAGGTACACAGTGTGACCCCGCAAAGTATGTATATCTGAAATAGTGATGCGAAAAGTCTTATTTTGAGGAAATTCGTCTTCTAAAAGGCGTTAAAACAGGGCAATTCGAAGTCATTTTTCAAGATTAATAAATTTTCTATGTATGTATATCTAAAAAAGTGTTGCGAGAAGCTTTATTTTGAGGAAATTCGCCTTCTGAAAAGCGTTAATACGGAGAAATTTTAAGTCTTTTCTCAATGTTAACAAAAGGCTTTATATCAGACCTTAATATTAACCCTTAATATTTTAATTTAATCAGGTATTACATTACCGAGTACTAGTGCCACAATGTGACCCCGCATTTTACTATTTTTGTATATCTAAAACAATGCATTTTTCAATGTTAAAAAAATTTCCTCATATCAGTCCTTAATATGAACCTTTAATTTTTTAATTGGGCCAGGTTTTATATTACTTTGTAATAGTGTACCCTACCAAAGGAAATAATTATAAACCCCATAGGGGGTACACTGTGTGACCCCGCAATATATGTATATCTGAAATAGAGATGCGAAAAGTCTTATTTTGAGGAAATTTGTCTTCTAAAAGGCGTTAAAACAGGGAAATTCGAAATCATTTTTCAAGATTAATAAATTTTCTATGTATGTAACTCTAAATATTTTAATTGGACCAAATTTTACATTACCGAGTACTAGTGTACCCTACCAAAGGAATTAATTATGGACCCCGTAGTGGTCCTGCAATGTGACCCCGCATTCTATTATTTTTGTATATCTAAAACAATGCATTTTTCAATGTTAAAAAAAAATTCCTCATATCAGACCTTAATATTAACCTTTAATTTTTTAATTGGACCAGTTATTATATTACCATGTAATAGTGAACCCTACCAAAGGAAATAATTATAGACCCCATAGGGGGTACACAATGTGACACCGCATTTTACTATTTTTGTATATCTAAAATAGTGTTGCGAGAAGCTTTATTTCGAAGAAATTCGCCTTCTGAATAGTGTTATCACGGAGAAATTCTAAGTCTTTTCTCAATGTTAACAAAAGGCCTCATATCAGACCTTAATATTAAATTTTAAATATTGTTTCGAGAAGCTTTATTTTGAGGAAATCGTCTTCTAAAAAGCGTTAAAACGGCGAAATTCAAAGTCTTTTCTCAATATTAAAAATTGCCTTATAACAGACCTTCATATTATCCGATAATAGTTTAATTGGACCAGGTATTATATTACCGAGTAATAGTGTACCCTACAAAAGGAAATAATTATAGACCTCATAGGGGTTACACCATGTGAACCCGCATTTTACTATTTTTGTATATCTAAAACAATGCATTTTTCAATGTTAAAAAAAAAAAATTTCTCATATCAGACCTTAATATTAACCTTTAATGTTTTAATTGGATCAGTTATTATAATACACTGTAATAGGTCCCCATGGTCCAACCATGGCTACTGAAGGAAATTTTTATAAGTTAATTAGGGGGTCCCAGTGGGCCCCTAAAGATCTATTGCATATTTCACCGAGAAAAGGCTTTTGAAGGGAAGCTGCTTTACTCCTGATGTGAAACAGTGGCCTGTTTGGTAGAGTGTTGGACTGTCAACTTGTGGCTGGAGCCTGTGGTCCCGGGTTCGAATCCCAGGACCGGGCAGTTTTTCGCTTTTTTTTTCCTTTTTTTTTAAATTCATTTATTTTGCATTATATTATTTTTTAATGTGTTTTTCGTTATTCTGCTGGCTCCTGCATGGCAGAAATTTTTTTTTTTTTAAAAATGGGAAAAAACTGGAAAAATCAAGGAAAATCAGTTTTTTTTTCATTTTTCGACTCCTTTTGCAACATTTTAGGGAGTCTATCATGCATACGGTGTTCTGTGTATAAAATGGAGCATATTTCTTTGCTAAAGAACACGTAATGGAACAATGAGAAAAAAAAAGAAAAAAAAGACGACATGTCGAGAATAAGGTTCAGGCTTCGAGACTCCCTAGCTCCCCTTGGTATTAAGTTATAATTTTCAAACTCGCACCCAGGGTAGGTCCCCAAGGTCCAACCATGGCTACCGAAGGAAATTTTTATAAATGAATTAAGGGGGTGCAAGTGGGCCCCTAAATGTCTATTGTATATTTCACAGAAAAAAGGCTTTTGAAGGGTAGCTGCTGCAGGCTTGATGTGAAACAGTGACCTGTTTGGTAGAGTGTTGGACTGTCAAGTGGTTGCTGGAGCTAGGGGTCCCGGGTTCAAATCCCAGGACCGTGCAGTTTTTTACTTTTTTTTCCTCTTTTTTTAAATTCCTTTATTTTGCATTATATTATTTTTTTAATGTGTTTTTTGGTATTCTGCAGGCTCCTGCATGGCAGAAAAATTTGTTTCTTTTTGGAAAAATGGGAAAAAACTGGAAAAATCAAGGAAAATCAGTTTTTTTGTCATTTTTCGACTCCTTTTGCAACATTTTAGGGAGTCTATCATGCATGGAGTGTTCTGCGTATAAAATGGAGCATATTTCTTTGCTAAAGAATATGTAATGGAACAATGTTAAAAAAAAAGAAGAAAAAAGACGAAATGTGGAGAATAAGGCTCAGGCTGCGAGACCCCCTAGCTCTTCTTGGTATTAAGTTATAATTTTCAAACTGCACCCAAAGTTAGTCCCCATGGTCCAACCATGGATACTGAAGGAAATTTTTATAAGTGAATTAGGGGGGTCCCACTGGGCCCCTAAAGGTCTATTGCATATTTCACAGAGAAAAGGCATTTGAAGGGAAGCTGCTGCAGGCCTGACGTGAAACAGTGGCCTGTTTGGTAGAATGTTGGACTGTCAACTGGGGACCCGGGTTCGTACCCCAGCACCTAGCAGTTTTTCACTTCTTTTCCTCTTTTTTTAATTCCTTTAGTTTGCATTATATAATTTTTTTAATGTGTTTTTCGGTATTCTGAAGGATCCTGCATGGCAGAAAAATTTGGATTTTTTTGGAAAAATGGGAAGAAACTGGAAAAATCCAGGAAAATCAGTTTTTTGTCATTTTTCGACACCTTTTGCAACATTTTAGGGAGTCTATCATGCATAGGGTGTTCTGTGAATAAAATGGAGCATATTTCTTTGCAAAAGAACACGTAATGGAACAATGAGAAAAAAAAAGAAAAAAAAGACGAAATGTCGAGAATAAGGTTCAGGCTTCCAGACCCCGTAGCTCTCCTTGGTATTAAGTTATAATTTTCAAACTCGCACCCAAGGTAGGACCCCATGGTTCAACTATGGCTACAGAAGGAAATTTTTATAAGTGAATTAGGGGGGGTCCCAGTGGGCCCCTAAAGGTCTATTGCATATTTCACAGAGAAAAGGCTTTTGAAGGGAAGCTGCTGCACATCTGGCATGAAACAGTGGCCTGTTTGTTAGAGTGTTGGACTGTCAACTGGTGGCTGCAGCCAGGGTCCCGGGTTCGAACCCCATAATCGGGCTGTTTTTCACTGTTTTTTTCTTTTTTTTAAAATTCTTTTATTTTGCATTATATTATTTTTTTAATGTGTTTTTCGGTATTCTGCATCCTCCTCCATGGCAAAAAAATTTGTTTTTTTTTGGAAAAATGGGAAAAAACTGGAAAAATCCAGGAAAATCAGTTTTTTTGTCATTTTTCGAGTCCTTTTGTAACATTTTAGGGAGTCTAACATGCATAGGGTGTTCTGTGAATAAAATGGAGCATATTTCTTTGCTAAAGAACACGTAATGGAACAATGAGAAAAAAAAGAAAAAAAAGACGAAATGTCGAGAATATTAAGGTCTGATAGGCGGCATTTTTCTTAACATTGAAAAATGCATTGTTTTAGATATACAAAAACAGTAAAATTCGGGGTCACGCTGTGTACCCCCTATGAGCTCTAAAATTATTTCCTTTGGTAGGGTACGCTAGTACTCCGTAATATAATACCTGGTCCAATTACAACATTAAAGGTTAATATTAAGGTCTGATATGAAGCCATTTCTTAACAATGAGAAAAGACTTTATATTGATCCGTATTAACGCTTTTCGGAAGGCGAATTTCCTCAAAATAAAGCTTCTCCCAACACTTTTTGAGGTATACATACATACATAGAAAATTTATCTCTCTCGTAAAAGCAACCCGGCTGCTGCGGTATCCGGAGCGCCTCTGCCGGCAATACACTCCGGTCCGGTACGGGGACCAGCGTCGGAGCCTTCCCATGGAAAGGCTCATCTGCGCGGCGGGCCCAATTTCTTCACATTGAGAAAAGACTTTCTGCGTATAAAAGCTATTCAGAAGGCGAATTTCTGCGAAATAAAGCTTCTCGCAACACTATTTTAGATATACAAAAACAGTAAAATTCGGGGTCACACTGTGTACCCCCTATTGGGTCTATATTTTTTCCTTTAGTAGGGTACACTAGTACAAGGTAATATAACACCTGGTCCAATTACAACATTAAAGGTTAATATTAAGGTCTGCTATGAAGCCTTTTGTTAACAATGAGAAAAGACTTAAAATTTCTCATTATTAACGCTTTTCGGAAGGCGAATTTCCTCAAAATAAAGCTTCTCGCAACACTTTTTGAGATATACATACATAGAAAATTTATTTCTCCTCTTGAAAAAAGACTTGGAATTTCTGCGTATAAAAGCTCTTCGGAAGGCGAATTTCTTCGAAATAAAGCTTCTCGCAACACTTTTTGAGATATACATACATACATAGTAAAATTCGGGGTCACGCTGCGTACCCCCTATGGGGTCTATAATTATTTCCTTTGGTAAGGTACACTAGTACAAGGTAATATAACACATGGTCCAATTAAAACATTAAAGGTTAATATTAAGGTCTGATAGGAGGCATTTTTCTTAACATTGAAAAATGCACTGTTTTAGATATACATACATAGTAAAATGCGGCGTTACACTGTGTACCCCCTATGGGCTCTATAATTATTTCCTTTGGTAGGGTACACTAGTACCAGGTAATATAACACCTGGTCCAATTAAAATATTAAGGGTCAATATTAAGGTCTGATATGAGGCTTTGTTAACATTGAGAATGGACTTAGAATTTCTGCGTATAAAAGCTCTTCAAAAGACGAATTTCTTCGAAATAAAGCTTCTCGCAACACTATTTTAGATATACAAAAACAGTAAAATTCGGGGTCACGCTGTGTACGCCCTATGAAGTCTATAATTTTTTCCTTTGGTAGGGTACACTAGTACCCCGTAATATAATACCTGGTCCAATTACAAATTTAAAGGTCAATATTAAGGTCTGATAGGAGGCTTTGTTAACATTGAGAATGGACTTAGAATTTCTGCGTATAAAAGCTCTTCAAAAGACGAATTTCTTCGAAATAAAGCTTCTCGCAACACTATTTTAGATATACAAAAACAGTAAAATTCGGGGTCACGCTGTGTACGCCCTATGAAGTCTATAATTGATTCCTTTGGTAGGGTACACTATTACAAGGTAATATAACACCTCGTCCAATTAAAACATTAAAGGTCAATATTAAGGTCTGATAGGAGACTTTGTTAACATTGAGAAAAGACGTAGAATTTCTGCGTATAAAAGCTCTTCAGAAGGCGAATTTCTTCAAAATAAAGCTTCTCGCAACACTTTTGGAGATATACAAAAACAGTAAAATTCGGGGTCGCGCTGTGTACCCCCTATGGGGTCTATAATTATATCCTTTGGTAGGGTACACTAGTACCCCGTAGTATAATACCTGGTTCAATTACAACATTAAAGGTTAATATTAAGGTCTGATAGGCGGCATTTTTCTTAACATGGAAAAATGCATTGTTTTAGATATACATACATACATACATACATAGTAAAATGAGGGGTTACACTGTGTACCCCCTATGAGGTCTATAATTATTTCCTTTGGTAGGGTACACTAGTACCCCGTAATATAATACCTAGTCCAATAACAACATTAAAGGTTAATATTAAGGTCAAAAAAAGGTCAAAAAAGGTCAAAAAAGCTTCTCGCAACACTTTTTGAGATATACAAAAACAGTAAAATGCGGGGTCCATAAATATTTCCTTTGGTAGGGTAAACTAGTACCCGGAAATATAGTACCTGGTCCAATTACAACATTAAAGGTTAATATTATAGTATAATATGAAGCCTTTTGTTAACAATGAGAAAAGACTTAAAATTTTTTCGTATTAACGCTTTTCGGAAGGCGAAATTCCTCAAAAAAAAGCTTCTTCCAACACTTTTTGAGGTATACATACATAGAAAATTTTTAAAATTTGTTTATTTTTTTTTCTATTGTTAATTTTACATTATATTATTTATTTAATGTGTTTTTCTATATTTTAGAAGGATTTATATATGAAATATAATTTATTTAAGTACGGGAAAGTGAGAATAGAGCTTAAAAACACGAAAAATCAATTAAAATTAATTTATTCATATTATTTACAATACTTTTGATAGTTTGGCCTGCCTAGTATGTTCTCTGTATAAAAACAATCCTCTTTCTTCGTTAAAGAAGGCATAATGGAATGAAAAATAACATAAAATAGGCATGTACGGGTAAGTTTTCAAGACCACATAACTCGCTTTAATACTAAGCTATAAATCTCAAACTCGGTACCAAAATAGGGTACCATGCCTCCAACCCCTGTGCCTAAAGAAATATTTATAGCTTAATTAGGAGGGTCGCGATGGGCCCCCAAAGTACATCGTTAAACTGACCGCGAGATTGCTTTTGAAGCCATGAAGTAGCTCGCTGACCGTGTAATCGTGGTGGAGCGGATAACGTGATAGCAGCTGAGCGAGACAGTGCGGGTTCGAATCCCAGTGTGGACAATTTTTAAAATTTGTTTATTTTTTTTCTATTGTTAATTTTACATTATATTATTCATTTAATGTCTTTTTCTATATTTTAGAAGGAACGATATATGAAAAATTATTTTTTTAAGTTCGGGAAAGTGAGAACAGAGCTTAAAAACAGGAAAAATCAATTAAAATTAATTTATTCATATTATTTACAATACTTTCGATAGTTTGGCCTGCCTAATATGTTCTCTGTATAAAAACAATCCTCTTTCTTCGTTAAAGAACGCGTAATGGAATAAAAAATAACATAAAATAGGCATGTACGGGAAAGTTTACAAGACCACATAACTCGCATTAATTTTAAGCTATAAATCTCAAACTCGGTACCAAAATAGGGTAACATGCCCCCAACCCCTGTGCCTAAGGAAATATTTATAGCTTAATTAGGAGGGTCGCAATGGGCCCCCAAAATACATCGATCAACTGACCGGGAGAGTCCTTTTGAAGGCATGGAATACCACCCTCACCGTGTATGCTTGGTGGAGCGGATAGCGTGATAGCAGCTGAGCGAGACAGCGCGGGTTCGAATCCCGGTGTGGTCTATTTTTAAATTTTTTTTTCTTTTGTTAGTTTTACATTATATCATTTATTTAATGTGTTTTTCTATATTATAGAAGGAACTATATATGAAAAATAATTTTTTTAAGTTCGGGAAAATGGAATCAGAGCTTAAAAACAGAAAAAATCAATTAAAATTAATTTATTCATATTATTTACAACACTTTCGATAGTTTGGCCTGCCTAGTATGTTCTCTGTATAAAAACAATCCTCTTTCTTTGTTAAAGAACGTATAATGGAACAAAAAATAACATAAAATAGGTATGTACGGATCAAATTTCAAGACCACGTAACTCGCTTTAATATTAAGTTATAAATCTCAAACTCGGTACCACAATAGAATACCATGCCCCCCACCTCAGTGCCGAAGGAAATATTTATAGGTTAATTAGGAGGATCGCAAGGGGCCCCCAAAGTACATCGTTAAACTGACCGCGAGATTGCTTTTGAAGCCATGAAGTAGCTCGCTGACCGTGTAATCGTGGTGGAGCGGATAGCGTGATAGCAGCTGAGCGAGACGTTGCGGGTTCGAATCCCAGTGTGGACAATTTTTAAAATTTGTTTATTTTTTTTTTCTATTGTTAATTTTACATTATATTATTCATTTAATGTCTTTTTCTATATTTTAGAAGGAACTATATATGAAAAATAATTTTTTTTAGTTCGGGAAAGTGAGAACAGAGCTTAACAGGAAAAATCAATTAAAATTAATTTATTCATATTATTTACAATACTTTCGATAGTTTGGCCAGCCTAATATGTTCTCTGTATAAAAACAATCCTCTTTCTTCGTTAAAGAACGCGTAATGGAATAAAAAATAACATAAAATAGGCATGTACGGGTAAGTTTTCAAGACCACATAACTCGCATTAATATTAAGCTATAAATCTCAAACTCGGTACCAAAATAGGGTACCATGCCCCCAACCCCTGTGCCTAAGGAAATATTTATAGCTTAATTAGGAGGGTCGCAATGGGCCCCCAAAATACATCGATCAACTGACCGGGAGAGTGCTTTTGAAGGCATGGAATACCACCCTCACCGTGTATGCTTGGTGGAGCGGATAGCGTGATAGCAGCTGAGCGAGACAGCGCGGGTTCGAATCCCGGTGTGGTCTATTTTTAAATTTTTTTTTCTTTTGTTAGTTTTACATTATATCATTTATTTAATGTGTTTTTCTATATTATAGAAGGAACTATATATGAAAAATAATTTTTTTAAGTTCGGGAAAATGAGATCAGAGCTTAAAAACAGGAAAAATCAATTAAAATTAATTTATTCATATTATTTACAACTCTTTCGATAGTTTGGCCTGCCTAGTATGTTCTCTGTATAAAAACAATACTCTTTCTTCCTTAAAGAACGCATAATGGAATAAAAAATAACATAAAATAGGTATGTACGGATCAATTTTCAAGACCACGTAACTCGCTTTAATATTAAGTTATAAATCTCAAACTCGGTACCAAAATAGGGTACCATGCCCCCCACCTCTGTACCAAAGGAAATATTTATAGGTTAATTAGGAGGATCGCAATGGGCCCCCAAAATACATCGATCAACTGACCGGGAGAGTGCTTTTGAAGGCATGGAATACCACCATTACCGTGTATGCGTGGAGTAGCGGATAGCGTGATAGCAGCTGAGCGAGATGGCGAGGGTTCGAATCCCGGTGCTGTCCATGTTTTGAAATTTGTTTTTTTTTCTTTGGTTAATTTTACATTATTTTATTTATTTAATGAGTTTTTCTATATTATAGAAGGAATTATATATGAAAAATAATTTTTTTAAGTTCGGGAAAATGAGATCAGAGCTTAAAAACAGAAAAAATCAATTAAAATTAATTTATTCATATTATTTACAATACTTTCGATAGTTTGGCCTGCCTAGTATGTTCTCTGTATAAAAACAATCCTCTTTCTTCGTTAAAGAACGCATAATGTAATAAAAAATAACATGAAATAGGTATGTTCGGATAAATTTTCAAGACCACGTAACTCGCTTTAATATTAAGTTATAAATCTCAAACTCGGTACCAAATTAGGGTACCATGCCCCCGATCTCTGTGCCAAAGGAAATATTTATAGGTTAATTAGGAGGATCGCAATGGGCCCCCAAAGTACATCGATCAACTAACCGGGAAAGTGCTTTTGAAGGCATGGAATACCACGCTTACCATCTATGCGTGGTTGAGCGGATAGCGTTGTAGCAGCTGAGCGAGACGGCGCGGGTTCGAATCCCGGTGTGGACCATTTTTAAATTTTTTTTTTCTTTTGTTAATTTTACATTATTTTATTTATTTAATGAGTTTTTCTATATTATTGAAGGAATTATATATGAAAAATAATTTTTTTAAGTTCAAGAAAATGAGATCAGAGCTTAAAAACAGAAAAAATCAATTAAAATTAATTTATTCATATTATTTACAATACTTTCGATAGTTTGGCCTGCCTAGTATGTTCTCTGTATAAAAACAATCCTCTTTCTTCGTTAAAGAACGCATAATGGAATAAAAAATAACATAAAAAAGGTATGTTCAGATCAATTTTCAAGACCACGTAACTCTCTTTAATATTAAGTTATAAATCTCAAACTCGGTACCAAAATAGGGTACCATACCCCCAACCTCTGTGCCAAAGGAAATTTTTATAGGTTAATTAGGAGGATCGCAATGGGCCCCCAAAATACATCGATCAACTGACCGGGAGAGTGCTTTTGAAGGCATGGAATACCACCCTCACCGTGTATGCTTGTTGGAACGGATAGCGTGATAGGAGCTGCGCGAGACGGCGTGGGTTCGAATCCCGGTGTGGTCCATTTTTAAATTTTTTTTTTCTTTTGTTAATTTTACATTATATTATTTATTTAATGTGTTTTTCTATATTATATAAGTAACTATATAGGAAAAATAATTTTTTTTAGTTCGGGAAAATGAGATCAGTGCTTAAAAACAGAAAAAATCAATTAAAATTAATTTATTCATATTATTTACAATACTTTCGATAGTTTGGCCTGCCTAGAATGTTCTCTGTATAAAAACATTCCTCTTTCTTCGTTAAAGAACGCGTAATGGAATAAAAAATAACATAAAATAGGCATGTACGGGTAAGTTTTCAAGACCACATAACCCGTTTTAATATTAAGCTATAAATCTCAAACTCGGTACCAAAATAGGGTACCATGCCCCCAACCCCTGTGCCTAAGGAAATATTTATAGCTTAATTAGGAGGGGCGCAATGGGCCCCCAAAGTACATCGTTAAACTCACCGCGAGATTGCTTTTGTAGCCATGAAGTAGTTCGCTGACCGTGTAATCGTGGTGGAGCGGATAGCGTGATAGCAGCTGAGCGAGACGGTGCGGGTTCGAATCCCAGTGTGGACAATTTTTAAAATTTGTTTATTTTTTTTCTATTGTTAATGTTACATTATATTATTCATTTAATGTCTTTTTCTATATCAACACCTGCTCCAACTAAAACATTAAAGGTTAATATTAAGATCTGATAGGAGGCTTTGTTAATATTGAAAATGGACTTGCAATTTCTGCGTATAAGAGCTATTGAGGAGGCGAATTTCTGCGAAATAAAGCTTCTCGAAACACTTTTGGAGATATACAAAAAGAGTAAAATTCGGGGTCACGCTGTGTACTCCCTATGGGTTCTATAATTGTTTCCTTTGGTAGGGTACACTAGTACAAGATAATATAACACCTGGTCCAATTACAACATTAAAGGTTAATATTATAGTATAATATGAAGCCTTTTGTTAACAATGTGAAAAGACTTAGAATTTTTTCGTATTAACGCTTTTCGGAAGGCGAATTTCCTCAAAATAAAGCTTCTCCCAACACTTTTTGAGGTATACATACATAGAAAATTTATTTCTCTCGTAAAAGCAACCCTGCTGCTGCGGTATCCGGAGCGCCTCTGCCGGCAATACACTCCGGTCCGGTACGGGGACCAGCGTCGGAGCCTTCCCGTGGAAAGCCTCATCTGCGCGGCGGGCCCAATTTCTTCACATTGAGAAAAGACTTTCTGCGTATAAAAGCTATTCAGAAGGCGAATTTCTGCGAAATAAAGCTTCTCGCAACACTATTTTAGATATACAAAAACAGTAAAATTCGGGGTCACACTGTGTACCCCCTATTGGGTCTATAATTATTTCCTTTAGTAGGGTACACTAGTACAAGGTAATATAACACCTGGTCCAATTACAACATTAAAGATTAATATTAAGGTCTGATAGGAGGAATTTTTCTTAACATTGAAAAATGAACTGTTTTAGATATACAAAAAGAGTAAAATTCGGGGTCACGCTGTGTACCCCCTTTGGGGTCTATAATTATTTCCTTTGGCAGGGTACACTATTACAAGGTAATACAACACCTGGTCCAATTACAACATTAAAGGTTAATATTAAGGTCTGCTATGAAGCCTTTTGTTAACAATGAGAAAAGACTTAAAATTTCTCATTATTAACGCTTTTCGGAAGGCGAATTTCCTCAAAATAAAGCTTCTCGCAACACTTTTTGAGATATACATACATAGAAAATTTATTTCTCCTCTTGAAAAAAGACTTAGAATTTCTGCGTATAAAAGCTTTTCGGAAGGCGAATTTCTTCGAAATAAAGCTTCTCGCAACATTTTTTGAGATATACATACATACATAGTAAAATTCGGGGTCACGCTGCGTACCCCCTATGGGGTCTATAATTATTTCCTTTGGTAAGGTACACTAGTACAAGGTAATATAACACCTGGTCCAATTAAAACATTAAAGGTTAATATTAAGGTCTGATAGGAGGCATTTTTCTTAACATTGAAAAATGCCCTGTTTTAGATATACATACATACATACATAGTAAAATAAAGGTTTACACTGTGTACCCCCTATGAGGTCTATAATTATTTCCTTTGGTAGGGTACACTAGTACCCCGTAATATAATACCTAGTCCAATAACAACATTAAAGGTTAATATTAAGGTCAAAAAAAGGTCAAAAAAGGTCAAAAAAGCTTCTTGCAACACTTTTTGAGATATACAAAAACAGTAAATTGCGGGGTCCCATTGTGGGACCCCTAAGGGGTCCATAAATATTTCCTTTAATAGGGTAAACTAGTACCCGGTAATATAGTAACTGGTCCAATTACAACATTAAAGGTTAATATTATAGTATAATATGAAGCCTTTTGTTAACAATGAGAAAAGACTTAAAATTTTTTCGTATTAACGCTTTTCGGAAGGCGAAATTCCTCAAAAAAAAGCTTCTCCCAACACTTTTTGAGGTATACATACATACATACATACATACATACATAGAAAATTTTTAAAATTTGTTTATTTTTTTTTCTATTGTTAATTTTACATTATATTATTTATTTAATGTGTTTTTCTATATTTTAGAAGGATTTATATATGAAATATAATTTATTTAAGTACGGGAAAGTGAGAATAGAGCTTAAAAACACGAAAAATCAATTAAAATTAATTTATTCATATTATTTACAATACTTTCGATAGTTTGGCCTGCCTAGTATGTTCACTGTATAAAAACAATCCTCTTTCTTCGTTAAAGAAGGCATAATGGAATGAAAAATAACATAAAATAGGCATGTACGGGTAAGTTTTCAAGACCACATAACTCGCTTTAATATTAAGCTATAAATCTCAAACTCGGTACCAAAATAGGGTACCATGCCCCCAACCCCTGTGCCTAAGGAAATATTTATAGCTTAATTAGGAGGGTCGCAATGGGCCCCCAAAGTACATCGTTAAACTGACCGCGAGGTTGCTTTTGAAGCCATGAAGTAGCTCGCTGACCGTGTAATCGTGGTGGAGCGGATAGCGTGATAGCAGCTGAGCGAGACGGTGCGGGTTCGAATCCCAGTGTGGACAATTTTTAAAATTTGTTTATTTTTTTTTCTATTGTTAATTTTACATTATATTATTCATTTAATGTCTTTTTCTATATTTTAGAAGGAACTATATATGAAAAATAATTTTTTTAAGTTCGGGAAAGTGAGAACAGAGCTTAAAAACAGGAAAAATCAATTAAAATTAATTTATTCATATTATTTACAATACTTTCGATAGTTTGGCCTGCCTAATATGTTCTCTGTATAAAAACAATCCTCTTTCTTCGTTAAAGAACGCGTAATGGAATAAAAAATAACATAAAATAGGCATGTACGGGTAAGTTTTCAAGTCCACATAACTCGCTTTAATATTAAGCTATAAATCTCAAACTCGGTACCAAAATAGGGTACCATGCCCCCAACCCCTGTGCCTAAGGAAATATTTATAGCTTAATTAGGAGGGTCGCAATGGGCCCCCAAAATACATCGATCAACTGACCGGGAGAGTGCTTTTGAAGGCATGGAATACGACGCTTACCGTGTATACGTGGTGGAGCGGATAGCGTGATAGCAGCTGAGCGGGACGACGCGGGTTCGAATCCCGGTGTGGACCATTTTTAAATTTTTTTTCTTTTGTTAATTTTACATTATATTATTTATTTAATGTGTTTTTCTATATTATATAAGTAACTATATAGGAAAAATAATTTTTTTAAGTTCGGGAAAGTGAGAACAGAGCTTAAAAACAGGAAAATTCAATTAAAATTAATTTATTCATATTATTTACAATACTTTCGATAGTTTGGCCTCCCTAGTGTGTTCTCTGTATAAAAACAATACTCTTTCTTCCTTAAAGAACGCATAATGGAATAAAAAATAACATAAAATAGGTATGTACGGATCAATTTTCAAGACCACGTAACTCGCTTTAATATTAAGTTATAAATCTCAAACTCGGTACCAAAATAGGGTACCATGCCCCCCATCTCTGTGCCAAAGGAAATATTTATAGGTTAATTAGGAGGATCGCAATGGGCCCCCAAAGTACATCGATCAACTAACCGGGAAAGTGCTTTTGAAGGCATGGAATACCACGCTTACCATCTATGCGTGGTTGAGCGGATAGCGTGGTAGCACTTGAGCGAGACGGCGTGGGATCGAATCCCGGTGTGGACAATTTTAAAATTTTTTTTTCTTTTGCTAATTTTACATTATTTTATTTATTTAATGAGTATTTCTATATTATTGAAGGAATTATATATGAAAAAAAAATTTTTTAAGTTCGGGAAAATGAGATCAGAGCTTAAAAACAGAAAAAATCAATTAAAATTAATTTATTCATATTATTTACAATACTTTCGATAGTTTGGCCTGCCTAGTATGTTCTCTGTATAAAAACAATCCTCTTTCTTCGTTAAAGAACGCATAATGGAATAAAAAATAACATAAAAAAGGTATGTTCAGATCAATTTTTAAGACCACGTAACTCTCTTTAATATTAAGTTATAAATCTCAAACTCGGTACCAAAATAGGGTACCATACCCCCAACCTCTGTGCCAAAGGAAATATTTATAGGTTAAATAGGAGGATCGCAATGGGCCCCCAAAATACATCGATCAACTGACCGGGAGAGTGCTTTTGAAGCCATGAATTAGCTCGCTGACCGTGTAATCGTGGTGGAGCGGATAGCGTGATAGCAGCTGAGCGAGACGGTGCGGGTTCGAATCCCAGTGTGGATAATTTTTAAAATTTGTTTATTTATTTTTATTTTGTTAATTTTACATTATATTATTTATTTAATGTGTTTTTCTATATTATATAAGTAACTATATAGGAAAAATAATTTTTTTAAGTTCGGGAAAGTGAGAACAGAGCTTAAAAACAGGAAAATTCAATTAAAATTAATTTATTCATATTATTTACAATACTTTCGATAGTTTGGCCTCCCTAGTATGTTCTCTGTATAAAAACAATACTCTTTCTTCCTTAAAGAACGCATAATGAAATAAAATATAACATAAAATAGGTAGGGTACACTCGTACAAGGTAATACAACACCTGGTCCAACTAAAACATTAAAGGTTAATATTAAGGTCTGATAGGAGGCTTTGTTAATATTGAGAATGGACTTGGAATTTCTGCGTATAAGAGCTATTGAGGAGGCGAATTTCTGCGAAATAAAGCTTCTCGAAACACTTTTGGAGATATACAAAAAGAGTAAAATTCGGGGTCACGCTGTGTACTCCCTATGGGTTCTATAATTATTTCCTTTGGTAGAGTACACTAGTACAAGATAATATAACACCTGGTTCAATTACAACATTAAAGGTTAATATTATAGTATAATATGAAGCCTTTTGTTAACAATGAGAAAAGACTTAGAATTTTTTCGTATTAACGCTTATCGGAAGGCGAATTTCCTCAAAATAAAGCTTCTCCCAACACTTTTTGAGGTATACATACATACATAGAAAATTTATTTCTCTCGTAAAAGCAACCCGGCTGCTGCGGTATCCGGAGCGCCTCTGCCGGCAATACACTCCAGTCCGGTACGGGGACCAGCGTCGGAGCCTTCCCGTGGAAAGCCTCATCTGCGCGGCGGGCCCAATTTCTTCACATTGAGAAAAGACTTTCTGCGTATAAAAGCTATTCAGAAGGCGAATTTCTGCGAAATAAAGCTTCTCGCAACACTATTTTAGATATACAAAAACAGTAAAATTAGGGGTCACACTGTGTACCCCCTATTGGGTCTATAATTATTTCCTTTAGTAGGGTACACTAGTACAAGGTAATATAACACCTGGTTCAATTACAACATTAAAGGTTAATATTAAGGTCTGATAGGAGGAATTTTTCTTAACATTGAAAAATGAACTGTTTTAGATATACAAAAAGAGTAAAATTCGGGGTCACGCTGTGTACCCCCTATGGTGTCTATTATTATTTTCTTTGGTAGGGTACACTATTACAAGGTAATATAACACCTGGTCCAATTACCACATTAAAGGTTAATATTAAGGTCTGCTATGAAGCCTTTTGTTAACAATGAGAAAAGACATAAAATTTCTCATTATTAACGCTTTTCGGAAGGCGAATTTCCTCAAAATAAAGCTTCTCGCAACACTTTTTGAGATATACATACATAGAAAACTTATTTCTCCTCTTGAAAAAAGACTTAGAATTTCTGCGTATAAAAGTTCTTCGGAAGGCGAATTTCTTCGAAATAAAGCTTCTCGCAACACTTTTTGAGATATACATACATACATAGTAAAATTCGGGGTCACGCTGCGTACCCCCTATGGGGTCTATAATTATTTCCTTTGGTAAGGTACACTAGTACAAGGTAATATAACACCTGGTCCAATTACAACATTAAAGGTTAATATTAAGGTCTGATAGGAGGAATTTTTCTTAACATTGAAAAATGAACTGTTTTAGATATACAAAAAGAGTAAAATTCGGGGTCACGCTGTGTACCCCCTATGGGGTCTATAATTATTTCCTTTGGTAGGGTACACTATTACAAGGTAATATAACACCTGGTCCAATTACAACATTAAAGGTTAATATTAAGGTCTGCTATGAAGCCTTTTGTTAACAATGAGAGAAGACTTAAAATTTCTCATTATTAACGCTTTTCGGAAGGCGAATTTCCTCAAAATAAAGCTTCTCGCAACACTTTCTGAGATATACATACATAGAAAATTTATTTCTCCTCTTGAAAAAAGACTTAGAATTTCTGCGTATAAAAGCTCTTCGGAAGGCGAATTTCTTCGAAATAAAGCTTCTCGCAACACTATTTTAGATATACAAAAACAGTAAAATTCGGGGTCACGCTGTGTACGCCCTATGAGGTCTATAATTTTTTCCTTTGGTAGGGTACATTAGTACCCCGTAATATAATACCTGGTCCAATTACAAATTTAAAGGTCAATATTAAGGTCTGATAGGAGGCTTTGTTATTATTGAGAAAAGACTTAGAATTTTTCCGTATTAACGCTTTTCGGAAGGCGAATTTCTTACAAATAAAGCTTCTCGCAACACTTTTTGAGATATACATACATAGAAAATTTATTTCTCTTGTATAAAGAATTTCTCCGTATTAACGCTTTTCGGAAGGCGAATTTCTGCGAAATAAGACTTTTCGCATCACTATTTCAGATAGACATACATTGCGGGGTCACACCGTGTACCCCCTATGGGGTCTATAATTGATTCCGTTGGTAGGTTACACTATTACAAGGTAATATAACACCTCGTCCAATTAAAACATTAAAGGTTAATATTAAGGTCTGATAGGAGGCATTTTTCTTAACATTGAAAAATGCCCTGTTTTAGATATACATACATACATACATACATAGTAAAATGAGGGTTTACACTGTGTACCCCCTATGAGGTCTATAATTATTTCCTTTGGTAGGGTACACTACTACCCCGTAATATAATACCTAGTCCAATAACAACATTAAAGGTTAATATTAAGGTCAAAAAAGGTCAAAAAAGGTCAAAAAAGCTTCTTGCAACACTTTTTGAGCTATACAAAAACAGTAAAATGCGAGGTCCCATTGTGGGACCCCTAAGGGGTCCATAAATATTTCCTTTGGTAGGGTAAACTAGTACCCGGTAATATAGTAACTGGTCCAATTACAACATTAAAGGTTAATATTATAGTATAATATGAAGCCTTTTGTTAACAATGAGAAAAGACTTAAAATTGTTTCGTATTAACGCTTTTCGGAAGGCGAAATTCCTCAAAAAAAAGCTTCTCCCAACACTTTTTGAGGTATACATACATACATACATACATAGAAAATTTTTAAAATTTGTTTATTTTTTTTTCTATTGTTAATTTTACATTAAATTATTTATTTAATGTGTTTTTCTATATTTTAGAAGGATTTATATATGAAATATAATTTATTTAAGTACGGGAAAGTGAGAATAGAGCTTAAAAACACGAAAAATCAATTAAAATTAATTTATTCATATTATTTACAATACTTTCGATAGTTTGGCCTGCCTAGTATGTTCTCTGTATAAAAACAATCCTCTTTCTTCGTTAAAGAAGGCATAATGGAATGAAAAATAACATAAAATAGGCATGTACGGGTAAGTTTTCAAGTCCACATAACTCGCTTTAATATTAAGCTATAAATCTCAAACTCGGTACCAAAATAGGGTACCATGCCCCCAACCCCTGTGCCTAAGGAAATATTTATAGCTTAATTAGGAGGGTCGCAATGGGCCCCCAAAGTACATCGTTAAACTGACCGCGAGGTTGCTTTTGAAGCCATGAAGTAGCTCGCTGACCGTGTAATCGTGGTGGAGCGGATAGCGTGATAGCAGCTGAGCGAGACGGTGCGGGTTCGAATCCCAGTGTGGATAATTTTTAAAATTTGTTTTTTTTTTCTATTGTTAATTTTACATTATATTATTTATTTAATGTGTTTTTCTATATTTTAGAAGGAACTATATATGAAAAATAATTTTTTTAAGTTCGGAAAAGTGAGAACAGAGCTTAAAAACAGGAAAAATCAATTAAAATTAATTTATTCATATTATTTACAATACTTTCGATAGTTTGGCCTGCCTAATATGTTCTCTGTATAAAAACAATCCTCTTTCTTCGTTAAAGAACGCGTAATGGAATAAAAAATAACATAAAATAGGCATGTACGGGTAAGTTTTCAAGTCCACATAACTCGCTTTAATATTAAGCTATAAATCTCAAATTCGGTACCACAATAGGATACCATGCCCCTCACGTCAGTGCCGAAGGAAATATTTATAGGTTAATTAGGAGGATCGGAAGGGGCCCCCAAAGTACATCGATCAACTAACCGGGAAAGTGCTTTTGAAGGCATGGAATACGACGCTTACCGTGTATACGTGGTGGAGCGGATAGCGTGATAGCGGCTGAGCGGGACGACGCGGGTTCGAATCCCGGTGTGGACAATTTTTAAATTTTTTTTCTTTTGTTAATTTTACATTATATTATTTATTTAATGTGTTTTTCTATATTATATAAGTAACTATATAGGAAAAATAATTTTTTTAAATTCGGGAAAGTGAGAACAGAGCTTAAAAACAGGAAAATTCAATTAAAATTAATTTATTCATATTATTTACAATACTTTCGATAGTTTGGCCTCCCTAGTGTGTTCTCTGTATAAAAACAATACTCTTTCTTCCTTAAAGAACGCATAATGGAATAAAAAATAACATAAAATAGGTATGTACGGATCAATTTTCAAGACCACGTAACTCGCTTTAATATTAAGTTATAAATCTCAAACTCGGTACCAAAATAGGGTACCATGCCCCCCATCTCTGTGCCAAAGGAAATATTTATAGGTTAATTAGGAGGATCGCAATGGGCCCCCAAAGTACATCGATCAACTAACCGGGAAAGTGCTTTTGAAGGCATGGAATACCACGCTTACCATCTATGCGTGGTTGAGCGGATAGCGTGGTAGCACTTGAGCGAGACGGCGTGGGTTCGAATCCCGGTGTGGACAATTTTAAAATTTTTTTTTCTTTTGTTAATTTTACATTATTTTATTTATTTAATGAGTATTTCTATATTATTGAAGGAATTATATATGAAAAATAATTTTTTTAAGTTCGGGAAAATGAGATCAGAGCTTAAAAACAGAAAAAATCAATTAAAATTAATTTATTCATATTATTTACAATACTTTCGATAGTTTGGCCTGCCTAGTATGTTCTCTGTATAAAAACAATCCTCTTTCTTCGTTAAAGAACGCATAATGGAATAAAAAATAACATAAAAAAGGTATGTTCAGATCAATTTTTAAGACCACGTAACTCTCTTTAATATTAAGTTATAAATCTCAAACTCGGTACCAAAATAGGGTACCATACCCCCAACCTCTGTGCCAAAGGAAATATTTATAGGTTAAATAGGAGGATCGCAATGGGCCCCCAAAATACATCGATCAACTGACCGGGAGAGTGCTTTTGAAGCCATGAAGTAGCTCGCTGACCGTGTAATCGTGGTGGAGCGGATAGCGTGATAGCAGCTGAGCGAGACGGTGCGGGTTCGAATCCCAGTGTGGACAATTTTTAAAATTTGTTTATTTATTTTTCTTTTGTTAATTTTACATTATATTATTTATTTAATGTGTTTTTCTATATTATATAAGTAACTATATAGGAAAAATAATTTTTTTAAGTTCGGGAAAGTGAGAACAGAGCTTAAAAACAGGAAAATTCAATTAAAATTAATTTATTCATATTATTTACAATACTTTCGATAGTTTGGCCTGCCTAGTATGTTCTCTGTATAAAAACAATCCTCTTTCTTTGTTAAAGAACGTATAATGGAACAAAAAATAACATAAAATAGGTATGTACGGATCAAATTTCAAGACCACGTAACTCGCTTTAATATTAAGTTATAAATCTCAAACTCGGTACCACAATAGGATACCATGCCCCCCACCTCAGTGCCGAAGGAAATATTTATAGGTTAATTAGGAGGATCGCAAGGGGCCCCCAAAGTACATCGATCAACTAACCGGGAAAGTGCTTTTGAAGGCATGGAATACGACGCTTACCATGTATACGTGGTGGTGGAGCGGATAGCGTGATAGCAGCTGAGCGGGACGACGCGGGTTCGAATCCCGGTGCTGTCCATGTTTTGAAATTTGTTTTTTTTTCTTTTGTTAATTTTACATTATTTTATTTATTTAATGTGTTTTTCTATATTATAGAAGGAATTATATATGAAAAATAATTTTTTTAAGATCGGGAAAATGAGATCAGAGCTTAAAAACAGAAAAAATCAATTAAAATTAATTTATTCATATTATTTACAATACTTTCGATAGTTTGGCCTGCCTAGTATGTTCTCTGTATAAAAACAATCCTCTTTCTTCGTTAAAGAACGCATAATGGAATAAAAAATAACATAAAAAAGGTATGTTCAGATCAATTTTCAAGACCACGTAACTCTCTTTAATATTAAGTTATAAATCTCAAACTCGGTACCAAAATAGGGTACCATACCCCCAACCTCTGTGCCAAAGGAAATATTTATAGGTTAATTAGGAGGATCGCAATGGGCCCCCAAAATACATCGATCAACTGACCGGGAGAGTGCTTTTGAAGGCATGGAATACCACCCTCACCGTGTATGCTTGTTGGAACGGATAGCGTGTTAGGAGCTGAGCGAGACGGCGTGGGTTCGAATCCCGGTGTGGACCATTTTTAAATTTTTTTTTCTTTTGTTAATTTTACATTATATTATTTATTTAATGTGTTTTTCTATATTATATAAGTAACTACATGGGAAAAATAATTTTTTTAAGTTCTGGAAAATGAGATCAGAGCTTAAAAACAGAAAAAATCAATTAAAATTAATTCATTCATATTATTTACAATACTTTCGATAGTTTGGCCTGCCTAGTATGTTCTCTGTATAAAAACAATCCTCTTTCTTCGTTAAAGAACGCATAATGGAATAAAAAATAACATAAAAATGGTATGTTCGGATCAATTTTCAAGACCACGTAACTCTCTTTAATATTAAGTTATAAATCTCAAACTCGGTACCAAATTAGGGTACCATGCCCCCAACCTCTGTGCCAAAGGAAATATTTATAGGTTAATTAGGAGGATCGCAATGGGCCCCCAAAATACATCGATCAACTGACCGGGAGAGTGCTTTTGAAGGCATGGAATACCACCATCACCGTGTATGCGTGGAGTAGCGGATAGCATGATAGCAGCTGAGCGAGACGGCGCGGGTTCGAATCCCGGTGTGGTCTATTTTTAAATTTTTTTTCTTTTGTTAATTTTACATTATATTATTTATTTAATGTGTTTCTCTATATCATAGAAGGAACTATATATGAAAAATAATTTTTTTAAGTTCGGGAAAATGAGATCAGACCTTAAAAACAGAAAAAAATCAATTAAAATTAATTTATTCATATTATTTACAATACTTTCGATAGTTTAGCCTGCCTAGTATGTTCTCTGTATAAAAACATTCCTCTTTCTTCGTTAAAGAACGTATAATGGAATAAAAAATAACATAAAATAGGTATGTACGGATCAATTTTCAAGACCACGTAACTCTCTTTAATATTAAGTTATAAAACTCAAACTCGGTACCAAAATAGGGTACCATGCCCCCCACCTCTGTGCCAAAGGAAATATGTATAGGTTAATTAGGAGGATCGCAATGGGCCCCCAAAGTACAATGATCAACTATCCGGGAAAGTGCTTTTGAAGGCATGGAATACCACGCTTACCATCTATGCGTGGTTGAGCGGATAGCGTGGTAGCACTTGAGCGAGACGGCGTGGGTTCGAATCCCGGTGTGGACCATTTTTAAATTTTTTTTTCTTTTGTTAATTTTACATTATTTTATTTATTTAATGAGTTTTTCTATATTATAGAAGGAATTATATATGAAAAATAATTTTTTTAAGTTCGGGAAAATGAGATCAGAGCTTAAAAACAGAAAAAATCAATTAAAATTAATTTATTCATATTATTTACAATACTTTCGATAGCTTGGCCTGCCTAGTATGTTCTCTGTATAAAAAGAATCCTCTTTCTTCGTTAAAGAACGCATAATTATAAAAAATAACATAAAAAAGGTATGTTCGGATCAATTTTCAAGACCACGTAACTCTCTTTAATATTAAGTCATAAATCTCAAACTCGGTACCAAAATAGGGTACCATACCCCCAACCTCTTTGCCAAAGGAAATATTTATAGGTTAATTAGGAGGATCGCAATGGGCCCCCAAAATACATCGATCAACTGACCGGGAGAGTGCTTTTGAAGGCATGGAATACCACCATCACCGTGAATGCGTGAGGTAGCGGATAGCGTGATAGCAGCTGAGCGAGACGGCGCGGGTTCGAATCCCGGTGTGGTCTATTTTTAAATTTTTTTTTCTTTTGTTAATTTTACATTATATTATTTATTTAATGCGTTTCTCTATATCATAGAAGGAGCTATATATGAAAAATAATTTTTTTAAGTTCGGGAAAATGAGATCAGACCTTAAAAACAGAAAAAATCAACTAAAATTAATTTATTCATATTATTTACAATACTTTCGATAGTTTGGCCTGCCTAATATGTTCTCTGTATAAAAACATTCCTCTTTCTTCGTTAAAGAACGCGTAATGGAATAAAAAATAACATAAAATAGGCATGTACGGGTAAGTTTTCAAGACCACATAACTCGCTTTAATATTAAGCTATAAATCTCAAACTCGGTACCAAAATAGGGTACCATGCCCCCAACCCCTGTGCCTAAGGAAATATTTATAGCTTATGTAGGAGGGTCGCAATGGGCCCCCAAAGTACATCGTTAAACTCACCGCGAGATTGCTTTTGTAGCCATGAAGTAGTTCGCTGACCGTGTAATCGTGGTGGAGCGGATAGCGTGATAGCAGCTGAGCGAGACGGTGCGGGTTCGAATCCCAGTGTGGACAATTTTTAAAATTTGTTTATTTTTTTTTCTATTGTTAATTTTACATTATATTATTCATTTAATGTCTTTTTCTATATTTTAGAAGGAACTATATATGAAAAATAATTTTTTTAAGTTCGGGAAAGTGAGAACAGAGCTTAAAAACAGGAAAAATCAATTAAAATTAATTTATTCATATTATTTACAATTCTTTCGATAGTTTGGCCTGCCTAATATGTTCTCTGTATAAAAACAATCCTCTTTCTTCGTTAAAGAACGCGTAATGGAATAAAAAATAACATAAAATAGGCATGTACGGGTAAGTTTTCAAGACCACATAACTCGCTTTAATATTAAGCTATAAATCTCAAACTCGGTACCAAAATAGGGTACCATGCCCCCAACCCCTGTGCCTAAGGAAATATTTATAGCTTAATTAGGAGGGTCGCAATGGGCCCCCAAAATACATCGATCAACTGACCGGGAGAGTTCTTTTGAAGGCATGGAATACCACCATTACCGTGTATGCGTGGAGTAGCGGATAGCGTGATAGCAGCTGAGCGAGACGGCTCGGGTTCGAATCCCGGTGTGTTCTATTTTTAAATTCTTTTTTCTTTTGTTAATTTTACATTATTTTATTTATTTAATGACTTTTTCTATATTATAGAAGAAATTATATATGAAAAATAATTTTTTTAAGTTCGGGAAAATGAGATCAGAGCTTAAAAACAGAAAAAATCAATTAAAATTAATTTATTCATATTATTTACAATACTTTCGATAGCTTGGCCTGCCTAGTATGTTCTCTGTATAAAAACAATCCTCTTTCTTCGTTAAAGAATGCATAATTATAAAAAATAACATAAAAAAGGTATGTTCGGATCAATTTTCAAGACCACGTAACTCTCTTTAATATTAAGTCATAAATGTCAAACTCGGTACCAAAATAGGGTACCATACCCCCAACCTCTTTGCCAAAGGAAATATTTATAGGTTAATTAGGAGGATCGCAATGGGCCCCCAAAATACATCGATCAACTGACCGGGAGAATGCTTTTGAAGGCATGGAATACCACCCTCACCGTGTATGCTTGGTGGAACGGATAGCGTGATAGGAGCTGAGCGAGACGGCGCGGGTTCGAATCCCGGTGTGGTCCATTTTTAATTTTTTTTTCTTTTGTTAATTTTACATTATATTATTTATTTAATGTGTTTTTCTATATTATATAAGTAACTACATGGGAAAAATAATTTTTTTAAGTTCGGGAAAATGAGATCAGAGCTTAAAAACAGAAAAAATCAATTAAAATTAATTTATTCATATTATTTACAATACTTTCGATAGTTTGGCCTGCCTAGTATGTTCTCTGTATAAAAACAATCCTCTTTCTTCGTTAAAGAACGCATAATGGAATAAAAAATAACATAAAAATGGTATGTTCGGATCAATTTTCAAGACCACGTAACTCTCTTTAATATTAAGTTATAAATCTCAAACTCGGTACCAAATTAGGGTACCATGCCCCCAACCTCTGTGCCAAAGGAAATATTTATAGGTTAATTAGGAGGATCGCAATGGGCCCCCAAAATACATCGATCAACTGACCGGGAGAATGCTTTTGAAGGCATGGAATACCACCCTCACCGTGTATGCTTGTTGGAACGGATAGCGTGATAGGAGCTGAGCGAGACGGCTTGGGTTCGAATCACGGTGTGGTCCATTTTTAATTTTTTTTTTCTTTTGTTAATTTTTCATTATATTATTTATTTAATGTGTTTTTCTCTATTATATAAGTAACTATATAGGAAAAATAATTTTTTTAAGTTCGGGAAAATGAGATCAGAGCTTAAAAACAGAAAAAATCAATTAAAATTAGTTTATTCATATTATTTACAATACTTTCGATAGTTTGGCCGTCCTAGTATGTTCTCTGTATAAAAACATTCCTCTTTCTTCGTTAAAGAACGCGTAATGGAATAAAAAATAACATAAAATAGGCATGTACGGGTAAGTTTTCAAGACCACATAACTCGCTTTAATATTAAGCTATAAATCTCAAACTCGGTACCAAAATAGGTTACCATGCCTTTAATGTTGTTATTGGACCAGGTATTATATTACCTTGTACTAGTGTACCCTACCAAAGGAAAAAATTATAGACCCCATAGGGGGTACACAGCGTGACCCCGCATTTAACTATTTTTGTATATCTCAAAAAGTGTTGCGAGAAGCTTTCTTTCGAAGAAATTCGCCTTCTGAAGAGCTTTTATACGCAGAAATTCTACGTCTTTTCTCAATGTTAACAAAGCCTCCTAACAGGCCTTAATATTGACCCTTAAGATTTTAATTTGACCTGGTGTAATATTACCTGGTACTAGTGTACCCTACCAAAGAAAATAATTATAGACCCCATAGGGGGTACACAGCGTGACCCCGAACTTTACTATGTGTGTATATCTAAAACAATGCATTTTTCAATGTTAAGAAAAATGCCTCTTACCAGACCTTAATATTAACCTTTAATGTTGTAATTGGACCAGGTGTTATATTACCTTGTAATAGTGTACCCTACCAAAGGAATCAATTATAAACCCCATAGGGGGTACACGGTGGGACCCCGCAATGTATGTCTATCTGAAATAGTGATGCGAAAGTCTTACTTTGAAGAAATTCGTATTCTGAAGAGCTTTTATACGGAGAAATTCAAAGTCTTTTTTCAAGAGAAATGAATTTTCTATGTATGTATACCTCAAAAAGTGTTGCGAGAAGCTTTATTTTGAGGAAATTCGCCTTCCGAAAAGCGTTGATACGAAGAAATTTTAAGTCTTTTCTCATTGTTAACAAATGGCTTCATATCAGACCTTAATATTGACAATTAATATTTTAATGAGACCAGGTGTTACTTTACCGGGTACTAGTGTACCCTTCCAAAGGAAATAATTATAGATCCCATAGGGGGTATACCGCGTAACCCCGCATTTTACTGTTTTTGTATACCTCAAAAAGTGTTGCGAGAAGCTTTATTTCGAAGAAATTCGCCTTCTGAAGAGTATTTATACGCAGAAATTCTAAGTCTTTTCCCAATGTGAAGAAATTGGGCCCGCTTCGCAGTTGAGGCATTCCACGGGATGGACCCGCTGCAGCCAGTCTCGCCCAGTCCCGGTGCAGTGCCACACCCGCTTCGGACCCCAGCTCGACTGGCCCAATCCTTATCCTGAAGTTACGGATCGAACTCGCCGACTTCCCTTACCTACATTGTTCTATCGACCTGAGGCTGTTCACCTTGCAGACCTGCTGCGGATATGGGTACGGACCGGCACGAAAATCACACTCTCTCCCTCGGATTTGCAAGGGCCGGCCGAGGCGCACCGGACATCGCAGTAGCCACGGTGCTTTTACGAGAGAAATAAATTTTCTATGTATGTATTTGGGAGAAGCTTTATTTTGAGGAAGTTCGCCTTCCGAAAAGCGTTAATACGGATCAATTTTAATTCTTTTCTCATTGTTAACAAATGGCTTCATATCAGACCTTAATATTAACCTTTAATGTTGTGATTGGACCAAGTAATATATTACGGGGTACTAGTGTACCCTACCAAAGGAAATAATTTTAGAGCCCATAGGGGGTACACAGTGTGACCCCGCATTTTACTATGTATGTATATTTAAAACAGTGCATTTTTCAATGTTAAGAAAAATGCCTCCTATCAGACCTTAATATTATTCTTTAATGTTGTAATTGGACAAGGTATTATAGTACGGGGTACTAATGTACCCTACCAAAGGAAATAATTATAGACTCTATAGGGGGTACACACCGTGACCCCGAATTTTACTGTTTTTGTATATCTAAAACAATGCATTTTTCAATAATAAGAAAAATGCCTCCTATCTGATCTTAATACAAACCTTTAATGTTGTAATTGGATCAGGTATTATATTATGGGGTACTAGTGTACTCAACCAAAGGATATAATTATAGACCCCATAGGGGGTACACAGCGTGACCCCGAATTTTACTGTTTTTGTATATCTAAAACAATGCATTTTTCAATGTTAAGAAAAATGCCTCCTATCAGACCTTAATATTAACATTTAATGTTTTTATTGGACCAGGTATTATATTACGGGGTACCAGTGTACCCTACCAAAGGAAATAAATATAGACCCCATAGGGGGTACACGGCGTGACCCCGAATTTTACTCTTTTTGTATAGCTAAAATAGTGTTGCGAGAAGCTCTATTTCCCAGAAATTCGCCTTCTGGAGAGCTTTTATAGGCAGAAATTCTAAGTCTTTTTTCAAGAGGAGAAATAAATTTTTTATGTATGGTATATTTCCAAAAGTGTTGCGAGAAGCTTTATTTTGAGGAAATTCGCCTTCCGAAAAGCGTTAATACGGATCAATTTTAAGTCTTCTCTCATTGTTAACAAATGGCTTCATATCAGACCTTAATATTAACCTTTAATGTTGTGATTGGACCAAGTAATATATTACGGGGTACTAGTGTACCCTACCAAAGGAAATAATTTTAGAGCCCATAGGGGGTACACAGTGTGACCCCGCATTTTACTATGTATTATATTTACTATGTATGTATATTTTTTTGTCATTTTTCGACTCCTTTTGCAACATTTTAGGAGTCTATCATGCATAAGGTGTTCTGTGTTCAAATTGGAGCATATTTCTTTGCTAAAGAACACGTAATGGAACAATCAGAAAAAAAAAAGAATAAAAAAGAGAGAATAAGGTTCAGACTTCGAGACCCCCTAGCTTCCCTTGGTATTAAGTTATAATTTTCAAACTCGCCCCCAAGGTAGATCCCCATGGTCCAACCATGGCTACCGAAGGAAATTTTTATAAGTAAATTAGGGGGTTCCCAGTGGGCCCCGAAATGTCTATTGCATATTTCAAAGAGAAAAGGCTTTTGAAAGGTAGCTGCTGCAAACATGATGTGAAACAGTGGCTTGTTTGGTGGAGTGTTGGACTGTCACCTTGTGGCTGGAGCCAGGGGTCCCACGTTCGAACCTCAGGAACGGGCAGTTTTTCACTTTTTTTTCCTTTTTTTAAAAATTCCTTTATTTTGCATTATATTATTTTTTTGATGTGTTTTTTGGTATTCTGCAGCCTCCTGCATGGCAGATAAATTAATTTTTTTTGGAAAAATGGGAAAAAAACTGGCAAAATCAAGGAAAATAAATTTTTTTGTCATTTTTCGACTCCTTTTGCAACATTTTAGTGAGTCTATCATGCATAAGGTGTTCTGTGTATAAAATGTAGCATATTTTTTTGCTAAAGAACACGAAATGGAGCAATGAGAAAAAAAAAAAGAAAAGAAAGACGAAATGTCAAAAATAACGTTCAGACTTCGAGACCCCTAGCTCCCCTTGGTATTAAGGTATAATTTTCAAACTCGCACAAAAGGTAGGTCCCCATGGTCCAACTGTGGCTACCGAAGGAAATTTTTATAAGTGAATTAGGGGGGTCCCAGTGGGCCCCTAAATGTCTATTGCATATTTCACCGAGAAAAGGCTTCTGAAGGGAAGCTGCTGTCCACCTGATGTGAAACAGTGGACTGTTTGGTAGAATGTTGGACTGTTAACTGGTGGCTGGAGCCTGGGATCCCGTGTTCAGATCCCAGGGCCGGGCAGTTTTTCACTTTTTTTTTCTTTTTCTTTAAAATTTTTTTATTTTGCATTATATTATTTTTTTAATGTGTTTTTCGGTATTCTGCAGGCTCCTGCTTGGCAGAAAAAATTGGTTTTTTTTTGGACAAATGGGAAAAAACTGGAAAAAACAGTTTATTTGGTCATTTTTCGAATCCTTTTGCAACATTTCAGGGAGTCTATCATGCATAGGGTGTTCTGTGTATAAAATATAACATTTTTCTTTGCTAAAGAACACGTAATGGTACAATGAGAAAAAAAAAAGAAAAAAAAAACGAAATTTCGAGAATAAGGTTCAGGCTTCGAGACCCACTAGCTCCCCTTGGTATTAAGTTATAATTTTCAAACTCGCACCCAAGGTAGGTCCCCATGGTCCAACTATGGCTACCAAAGGAAATTTTTATAAGAGCGTAGGGGGGTCCCAGTGGGCCCCTAAAGTTCTATTGCATATTTCACAGAGAAAAGGCTTTAAAAGGGAAGTTGCTGCACGCGTGGCATGAAACAGTGGCCTGTTTGTTAGAGTGTTGGACTGTCAACTGGTGGCTGGAGCTTAGGGTCCCGGGTTTGAACCCCAGGAACGGGCAGTTTTTCACTTTTTTTTTCTTTTTTTTTAATTCTTTTATTTTGCATTACATTATTTTTTTATTGTGTTTTTCGGTATTCTGCAGGCTCCTCCACGGCAGAAAAATTTGTTTTCTTTTGGAAAAATGGGAAAAAACTGGAAAAATCTAGGAAAATAAGTTTTTTTTGTCATTTTTCGACTCCTTTTGCAGCATTTTAGGGTGTCTATCATGCATAGGGTGTTCTGTGTATAAAATAGAGTATGTTTTTTTGCTAAAGAACACGTAATGGAACAATGAGCAAAAAAAAGAAAAAAAAGACGAAATATCGAGAATAAGGTTCAGGCTTCGAGACCCCCTAGCTCCCCTTGGTATTAAGTTAAAATTTTCCAACTTGCACCCAGGGTAGGTCCTCATGGTCCAACCATGGCTACCAAAGGAAATTTTTATAAGGGGATTAGGGGGTTGCAAGAGGGCCCCTAAAGGTCTATTGTATATTTCACGGAGAAAAGGCTTTTGAAGGGTAGCTGCTGCAGGCCTGATGTGAAACAGTGGCCTGTTTTTTAGAGTGTTGGACTGTCAACCGGTGGCTGGAGCCAGGGGTCCCGGGTTTGAATCCCAGGACCAGGCAGTTTTTCACTGTTTTTTCCTTTTTTTTTTACAATTTCTTTATTTTGAATTATATTATTTTTTAATGTGTTTTTCGGTATTCTGCAGGGTCCTGCATGCCAGAAAAATGTGGTTTTTTTTGGAAAAAAGGGAAAAAACTGGAAAAATCCTGGAAAATCAGGTTTTTTGTCATTTTTCGACCCCTTTTGCACATTTTAGGGAATCTATCATGCATAGGGTGTTCTGTGTATAAAATGGAGTATATTTCTTTGCTAAAGAACACGTAATGGAACAATGAGCAAAAAAAAGACGAAATGTCGAGAATGAGGTTCAGGCTTCGAGACCGCCCAGCTCCCCTAGGTATTAAGTTATAATTTTCAAATTCGCACCGAAGGTAGGTCCCCATGGTCCAACCATGGCTACCGAAGGAAATTTTTATAAGTGAATTAGTGGGGTCCCAGTGGGCCCCTAAAAGTCTATTGCATACTTCACCTAGAAAAGGCTTTTGAAGGGAAGCTGCTGTACACCTGATGTGAAACAGTGGCCTGTTTGGTATAGTGTTGGATTGTCAACTTGTGACTGGAGCCTGTGGTCCCGGGTTCGAACCTCAGGACCGGGTAGTTTTTCACTCTTTTTTCCTTTTTTTTAATTCCTTCATTTTGTATTATATTATTTTTTAAATTTGTTTTTTGGTATTCTGCAGCCTCCTGCATGGTAGAAAATTTTATTTTTATTTGGAAAAATGGGAAAAAACTGGAAAAATCAAGGAAAATCAATTTTTTTTGTCATTTTTCGACTCCTTTTGCTACATTTTAGGGAGTCTATCATGCTTAGGGTGATCTGTGTATAAAATATAGCATATTTTTTTGCTAAAGAACACGCAATGGAACAATGAGAAGAAAAAAAAGAAAAAAAGGGAAAATATCGAGAATAAGGTTCAGGCTTCGAGACCCCCTAGCTCCCCTTGGTATTAAGTTATAATTTTCAAACCCGCACCCAAGGTAGGTCTCTATGGTCCAACCATGGCAACCGAAGGAAATTTTTATAAGTGAATTAGGGGGG
Source organism: Parasteatoda lunata (assembly GCA_949128135.1). Taxonomy (NCBI): domain Eukaryota; kingdom Metazoa; phylum Arthropoda; class Arachnida; order Araneae; family Theridiidae; genus Parasteatoda; species Parasteatoda lunata. Next base: position 17,576,104 of record OX421974.1, read on the forward strand.
TCCCTGTGGGCCTTTAAACGTCTATTGCATATTTCACCGAGAAAAGGCTTTTGAAGGGAAGCTGGTGTACACCTGATGTGAAACAGTGGACTGTTTGGTAGAATGCTGGACTGTCAACTGGTGGCTGGAGCCTGGGATCCCGGGTTCGAACCCTAGGACCGGGAAGTTTTTAACTTTTTTTCTTTTCTTTAAAATTCCTTTATTTTGCATTATATTATTTTTTAATGTGTTTTTCGGTATTCTGCAGGCTCCTGCATGGCAGAAAATTTTTTTTTTTGGAAAAATGGGAAAAACTGGAAAAATCAAGGAAAATCAGTTTTTTTTTTCATTTTTCGACTCTTTTTGCAACATTTTAAGGAGTCTATCATGCATAGGGTGTTCTATGTATAAAATGGAGTATATTTTTTTGCTAAAGAACACGTAATGGAACAAAGAGCAAAAAAAATGAAACAAAAAAGACGAAATAATGAGAATAAGGTTCAGGCATCGAGACCACCTAGCTCCCCTAGGTATTAAGTTATAGTTTTCAAACTCGCACCCAAGGTAGGTCCCTATGGTCCAACCATGGCTACCAAAGGAAATTTTTATAAGTGAATTAGGGGTTCCAGTAGGCCCCTAAAGGTCTATTTCATAATTCACCTAGAAAAGGCTTTTGAAGGGAAGCTGCTGTAGTCCTGATGTGAAACAGTGGACTGTTTGGTAGAATGTCGTACTGTCAACTGGTGGCTGGAGCCTGGGATCCCGGGTTCGAACCCCAGGACCGGGCAGTTTTTCACTTTTTTTTCCCTTTTTTTAATTCCTTTATTTTGCATTACATTATTTTTTTAATGTGTTTTTCGGTATTCTGCAGGCTCCTGCTTGGCAGAAAAATTTGGGGTTTTTTTGGAAAAATCTGAAAAAACTGGAAAAATCAGTTTTTTTGGTCATTTTTCGACTCCTTTTGCAGCATTTTAGGGAGTCTATCATGCATAGGGTGTTCTGTGTATAAAATAGAGTATGTTTTTTTGCTAAAGAACACGTAATGGAACAATGAGCAAAAAAAAGAAAAAAAAGACGAAATATCGAGAAAAAGGTTCAGGCTTCGAGACCCCCTAGCTCCCCTTGGTATTAAGTTAAAATTTTCCAACTCGCACCCAAGGTAGGTCCCCATGGTCCAACTATGTCTACCAAAGGAAATTTTTATAAGAGCGTAGGGGGGTCCCAGTGGGCCCCTAAAGTTCTATTGCATATTTCACAGAGAAAAGGCTTTAAAAGGGAAGTTGCTGCACGCGTGGCATGAAACAGTGGCCTGTTTGTTAGAGTGTTGGACTGTCAACTGGTGGCTGGAGCTTAGGGTCCCGGGTTTGAACCCCAGGAACGGGCAGTTTTTCACTTTTTTTTTCTTTTTTTTTAATTCTTTTATTTTGCATTACATTATTTTTTTATTGTGTTTTTCGGTATTCTGCAGGCTCCTCCACGGCAGAAAAGTTTGTTTTCTTTTGGAAAAATGGGAAAAAACTGGAAAAATCTAGGAAATTAAGTTTTTTTGTCATTTTTCGACTCCTTTTGCAGCATTTTAGGGTGTCTATCATGCATAGGGTGTTCTGTGTATAAAATAGAGTATGTTTTTTTGCTAAAGAACACGTAATGGAACAATGAGAAAAAAAAAGAAAAAAAAGACGAAATATCGAGAATAAGGTTCAGGCTTCGAGACCCCCTAGCTCCCCTTAGTATTAAGTTAAAATTTTCCAACTCGCACCCAGGGTAGGTCCTCATGGTCCAACCATGGCTACCGAAGGAAATTTTTATAAGGGAATTAGGGGGTTGCAAGAGGACCCCTAAAGGTCTATTGTATATTTCACGGAGAAAAGGCTTTTGAAGGGTAGCTGCTGCAGGCCTGATGTGAAACAGTGGCCTGTTTGTTAGATTGTTGGACTGTCAACTGGTGGCTGCAGCCAGGGGTCCCGGGTTTGAATCCCAGGACCAGGCTGTTTTTTCCTTTTTTTTTTACAATTCCTTTATTTTGCATTATATTATTTTTTAATGTGTTTTTCGGTATTCTGCAGGCTGGCAGAAATTTTTTTTTTTTGGAAAAGTGGGAAAAACTGGAAAAATCAAGGAAAATCAGGTTTTTTTTAATTTTTCGACTCTTTTTGCAACATTTTAAGGAGTCTATCATGCATAGGGTGTTCTGTGTATAAAATGGAGTATATTTCTTTGCTAAAGAACACGTAATGGAACAAAGAGCAAAAAAAATGGGAAAAAAAAGACGAAATGTTGAGAATAAGGTTCAGGCTTCGAGACCGCCTAGGTCCCCTAGGTATTAAGTTATAGTTTTCAAACTCGCACCCAAGGTAGGTCCCCTTGGTCCAACCATGGCTACCGAAGGAAATTTTTATAAGTGAATTAGGGGTTCCAGTAGGCCCCTAAAGGTCTATTGCATATTTCACCTAGAAAAGGCTTTTGAAGGGAAGCTGCTGTACTCCTGATGTGAAACAGTGGACTGTTTGGTAGAATGTTGGACTGTCAACTGGTGGCTGGAGCCAGGGGTCCCGGGTTTCAATCCCAGGACCAGGCAGTTTTTCACTGTTTTTTCCTTTTTTTTTACAATTCCTTTATTTTGCCTTATATTATTTTTTAATGTGATTTTCGGTATTCTGCAGGGTCCTGCATGCCAGAAAAATGTGTTTTTTTTTGGAAAAATGGGAAAAAACTGGAAAAATCATGGAAAATCAGTTTTTTTGTCATTTTTCGACTCCTTTTGCAACATTTTAGGGAATCTATCATGCATAAGGTGTTCTGTGTATAAAATGGAGCATATTTCTTTGCTGAAGAACACGTAATGGAACAATGAGAAAAAAAAAGAAAAAAAAGACGAAATGTCGAGAATAAGGTTCAGGCTTCGAGACTCCCTAGCTCCCCTTGGTATTAAGATATAATTTTCAAACTCGCACCCAGGGTTACTAGGTAATATTAGGTACACTATTACAAGTAATTGTAATCATATTCATATTGAAGAAAGTCATATTGTATAAAATCGAGAAGTTTAAAAAATTAAGTAATATTAAAAGTCTAGTAAATTATTGTAAAAAAAATTTGATTGAACTAATATTTTTAAAATATTAATCTTATTAACTATGTTTTATCTTAGTTAAACAACAAGCAATTCGTCTTACATTTTTACGAAATAAACATAACTATAGTTTTTGTAATACACCTTGTAATAGTGTACTACTAAAGGAAATAATTCTAGACCCCATAGGGGGTACACATTGTAACCCCGCATTTTACAATATTTGTATATCTAAAATAGTGTTGCGAGAAGCTTTATTTCGAAGAAATTCGCCTTCTGAATAGCGTTAGTACGGATAAAGTCTTTTCTCAGTGTTAACAAAAGGCCTCATATAAGACCTCAATATTAATACTTAATATTTTATTTGGATCAGGTATTATATTACCTGGTATTAGTGTACCTTACCAAAGGAAATAATTACAGACTCGATAGGGGGTACACAGTGTGACCCCGCATTTTACTATTTTTGTATATCGAAAACAATGCATTTTTCAAAGTTAAAAAAAATTCCTCATATCAGACCTTAATATTAACCTTTAATGTTTTAATTGGACCAGGTATTATATTACCTAGTACTAGTGTACTCTACCAAAGGAAATAATTATAAATCCCATAGAGGTTCCACAATGTGGCCCTGTATTTTACTATGTATGTATATCTAAAACAGTGCATTTTTCAATAGTAAGAAAATGCCTCATATCAGACCTTAATACTAACCCTTAATATTTTAATTGGACCAGGTCTTACCTTATCAAGTACTAGTGTACCCTTCCAAAGGAAAAAATTAGGGACCCCATAGGGGTCCTACAATGTGACCCCGCATTTTACTATTTTTGTATATCTGAAACAATGCATTTTTCAATGTTAAAAAAAAATTCCTCATATAAGACATTAATATTAACCTTTAATGTTTTAATTGAACCAGGTAATATATTACCTTGTAATAGTGTACCCTACCAAAGGAAATAATTATAGACCGTATAGGGGGTACACAGTGTGATCCAGCAATGTATGTATATCTGAAATAGTGATGCGAAAAGTCTTATTTTGAGGAAATTCGTCTTCTAAAAGGCATTAAAACAGAGAAATTCGAAAACATTTTTCAAGTTTAATAAGTTTTCTATGTATGTATATCTAAAAAAGTGTTGCGAGAAGCTTTATTTAGAGGAAATTCGCCTTCTGAAAAGCGTTAATACGGAGAAATTTTAAGTCTTTTCTCAATGTTAACAAAAGGCTTTATATCAGACCTTAATAATAACCCTTAATATCTTCAATGGACCAGTTATTATATTACCTTGTAATAGTGTTCCCTACCAAAGAAAATAATTATGGACCCCATAGGCGGTACACAGTGTGACCCCGCATTTTACTATTTTTGTATATCTAAAACAGTGCATTTTCCAATGTTAAAAAAAATGCCTCATATCAGACCTTAATATTAACCTTTAATGTTTTAATTGGACCAGTTATTATATTACTTTGTACTAGTGTACCTTACCAAAGGAAATAATTATAGACCCCATGGGGGGTACACAGTGTGACCCCGCATTTTACTATTTTTTTATATCTAAAACGGTGCATTTTTCAATGTTAAAAAAATTGCCTCATATCAGACCTTAATATTAACCTTTAATGTTTTAAATGGACCAGGTGTAATAATACCTTGTAATAGTGTACCCTACTAAAGGAAATAATTATAGACCCGATAGGAGGTACACAGTGTGACCCCGGAATGCATGTATATCTGAAATAGTGATGCGAAAAGTCTTATTTTGAGGAAATTCATCTTCTAAAAGGCGTTAAAACAGGGAAATTCGAAGTCATTTTTCAAGATTAATAAATTTTCTATGTATCTATATCTAGAAAAGTGTTGCGAGAAGCTTTATTTTGAGGAAATTCGCCTTCTGAAAAGCGTTAATACGCAGAAATTTTAAGTCTTTTCTCAATGTTAACAAAAGGCTTTATATCAGACCTTAATATTAAACCTTAATATTTTAATAGGACCAGGTATTATATTACCTTGTACTAGTGTACCCTACCAAAGGAAATAATTATGGACCCCATAGGGGTTTCACAATGTGTCCCTGCATTTTACTATGTATGTATGTCTAAAACAATGCATTTTTCAATGTTAAAAAAAATTCCTCATATCAGACCTTAATATTAACCTTTAATGTTTTAATTGGACCAGGTATTATATTACCTTGTAATAGTGTACCCTACCAAAGGAAAAAATTATAGACCCCTTAGGGGGTACACAGTGTTACTCCGCAAATTTTTTCCTCTTTGTTTCAGTACTGATCGACTGCATGCAGGTCGATGTTTTGTGTGATCGAGACTGAGTAGCAGCGGCGTGAAGAGGTGGATAGTGTAGCAGTATTTTTCCGTTTAGGTTTAAAAAAAAATCATTTGATGCTTATTTTCGCTTCTAGATGCCACTAGAATTTTTTCCCTTTGCTTGATTTTTTTCTCCCGTATTTGTGATTTTGCATGCTTTTTGTTTTTCTTTTGCGTAATAAGCATTTTTGAAAGATATGGATTTTGTCAGCGGCGCTATTTGTGGGAATAACAAACGAACATATTTTGATTATGAAGATAATGATTCGGATTCGGAGTATTCCATAAATCTGGGCTTTTCTTTCATTTGTTTTTTGTTTTATTACAAAATTTATGTAAAAGTTTTCGAGATAAATTGTTTGCAAATTTTATTCTTCTGAAAATAAAAATATCTCATGAATTTTCTCACTTATTAATCCTGGCTGCTGAAATAGCAGTTGCCGTATTATATATTTTTTGAAAACGCAAAATCTAATAAAATTTTTGTATTATTTTAAAATCAACTGGTGAAGATGTGAATTGTAAAATATGTAAATAGAGAAAATTAAAAAAAAAAATCATAATCAGGACCTGAAAATATAAAAAATGAGCCGTGCACACAGGGTAACTCTGATTTTTTGAAACGAAAATATATAGTTAATAAATATATAATACATTATAATTGGTATTTAAATTAGGTAATCTTGCATTAGGTTTTCTTACGGACTCCCGAAACAGAATGACGCAAAAAATTTAAACACTTACTTTTTTGCTGACTTTTGTGAGAAATAATAATAAAATTTAATAAAATAATACTCCATTGATATTTTATTATTTACCGGTGTGATTATAAAACTTGAATTTCTCGTCTTGAAATTAATAAAAAAGTATCAATTTAAAATATAATTTATTTTCTTGTAATTAATTAACAATATAAACAAATACACTACATAATCGTAATCGTAAAAATTCCATAGGGTACATAATTGATTAAATCAATCTACTTAAGTAATCTTTTTTAAGAATGTGGAAATCGAAAACCTTATTTTTTTCTTCAGCAAAAGAACAGAAATTAATTATTTTCCATTAAAGGGTATAGTACAATACCCCAGAGCAAAAACTAATTTTCTGTTTCTGAGAAAACATACTCTTTTTTACACACATCACGTTGTAGTGCCTAGTAATTGAATTCCATAGAAGAAATGTCTAACACTATTTTTAGCTTGACTACACAAATTATGTTGACGGCATTAAAATATTTTAATGGATTTTGTTCAGCTCACACGCTCATTTTATCGTTATAATTCTTTGTAAATAATTTATTTTACAAATAAATTAATTTAAATTTGATTAATTTATAATAATTCCCTTCGCTTCTATTATCGTTTTCTGAAACTTCAATTATAATACTAGTTTTTCTTCAACGATATTTAATTTTTTTTTAAAATTTCCGTTGTTATAAGATTATTTTTTAAGGCCTTATAACGCTTTCTTCTGCTGAAGAATATGTAAGTGGAAAGTTAGAACTGTTAAAAGTGCAATACAATTATTCATAATTGCAAAATTAAATTCATCTCAATTCAACATATCTTCAGTGATTAGTAAAATTAAACGAAATCGCAGAATTAGAAAAAGAAACGCACTCAAAACTACTTTTTTTTTAATCAGTTAAAAAGTTAGCCCATCTAGTCAGTTTTGGTTTTATAAAAATATGCTTTATTGCTGCATTGCAATTACATGCATTCGCAGACTCGTTTGCTTAATTTAGGCTTATGAACCTTTGTTAGGTAGATGAACGGATAGAACAATTTAGAGAAGAACATAATAAAGAATGCATCCAGGGTTACGCCTCATACATACCACCTCCACGCTTTGCACAGCGTTTGGTGGGCAATACAGTTTGTTCAGGGAAGAAAATTGGATTTCAAATTTAAAACTAAAATATGTATTATAATATGTATACTAAATTTTTTTATTGTAATTAGGCCCCTAAAAATATGCATAAGTTACAATGATGCATAGTTTTTTATAATTTTCATCTGATTCGACAAAGGGGGGGGGGAATAAATAAAGTTTATACTCCGCAATAAAGTCCGGATACGGAAAATTTATTTTTGTGTTTATTTTCAAGAGTTACCTTGCTCATTTAATGTTTTATTTTGCGTAACATAAAACTCAAAACTGTGTATGGATAACATTTCTCGCCCTGTCTTATTTGGAAGAAGGCTGATCAGCATGCACGGTGGTCAGAAAGATGCCCCCATGTCAGAAAGGTGCCGGTTTCATGTCCTGATCAGAGGCATAGACATTCTTTTCTTCTTCTCAGTATTATCTATCCTTCTTACTGTGGGGGTAACGTAGGGACACCTAATATAGTACTCCCTGAAAGAGTGATATCTGCCCTTCTGATACTCAAATGAAGAATGTCAAATTGGGGGGTTGGATTAAATAAAATGACTTGGAAAAATCTGCCATAAAGTTTCATGAAAATAAGTACGTAGGTATTTTATTTACGTAGCACTAGAGCTACACAAAGGGCTATTGGCGACAGTCTGGAAATATGATCAAAAGACACGTCATCTCAATTTTGATCCTCCACTTTGATAGCGCGACGACGACTTGCGTGCGCACTTTACGGTAAAAACAGTTTAATGAGGACCGTGCATTCTCATTTACTACTAAGGCTGATACCCACCCGCTTACTGTGATGCTTGACTTCGGTGTTCTATTGGGAACCTTGTCTTTAGAATTTGTGCACTGTAGAACAGGAAAATGAGCAAAAGCAGGTTGTAATGCTCAATTCCACAGCTTTATAATTTTGAATCAGAATACTAAGACTGACAGAATGTTGTTGTTGTTGTTGCTTATCCTCCTCTGGCCTGCCGAAGTCAGACCAGACCTATGAACCCGTTGATCTGAAGAAAATCGAAATAGAGTAGAGTAAATGTCCTCCCAGAGAAGACCAAGACAGTCCAGGATGTAATCAGCGGATGTATGGCATTTAGGACAAAGGGGGTAGGTTTTAGTTCCTTCGGAAAATAGAAAACCTTTTAGATGGCCGGTAGCTAGGCGGGATATGGTGGTGCAGACTCTCCTTTCAAAGGGAAGAGTCAAAGAAACTAACATGCTTATTTCCCTTGTACCAATGGTGGGTGGGGGGAATCAGCCAGTCTCTGAGAAGCTGAGATTTCTTCATGGAGTAAAGTTCCAGATAGGTAAGATCAGAAGAGATAGGGTGCGGTTAACTGCAAACCATTTTAGCTAGGCTGTCCGCTAAGTCATTACCATACAGACCGTCGCGAGGCGGAATCAACTTCAAGTGAGGGAATCCATTGACAGAATACAATGATCAAGCGATGAAAAAAATTAACCTTTATTGAGTTTAAAAAAGCGTTGTTTTCATACGAAAGCCGTGAAACTACAAATTTGACTGGAGAGATTTTTCACTAAATTACGAAAATATCTTATTCCTTGTGGGTGGAAAGGTATGCCGCACCGCAGCTGCAGACGGATTGCTGTAAATTTTTATAGCTGTAAATTGAAAAAAAAAAACAACAACCCCACTTTATTTTGAAAAAATAATTATAACTTGATTCAATTTAAAACCATACCAAAAGCACCTTTTTCACTTGTTTTTGCTTAATAATCTCAGGTTTGAGTGAATGCTATCTTCAAGTTGCAAAGAATTTACAGACTCACAAGTATGTTGGTTCGTTTGTTCGATTTCTAATATAACAATCAGAAAGAGCGATGCTGCCTAATAACCGCTTTAGTAAAGAGAACGACAAAATTTAAAAATTAAATTAATTCAGGTTTAATTATTTATATCAGGTGCATTAAAGACGTTATTTCAAAAAACTAAATCTATTAAATATAGTTATACGCTTTATAAAACATAAATACTTGTAAAGTGATCCTAACAATAAAGTGATTATAACTCATTACAAAAAGAAATCAATGGGTTTTTTGCAACAACTATATATATATATATCGAATAAAAAAATTTAAACTTTAACGAAAAAATACCAGTGTAAGCGTATATTAAATTATTTAATTTTGTTTTATTCATCCCCATTTCTAGCAGACGATAAGAAAATGAATATCGAATTGCGGTTTAGGTTAATTTAAATTAGTTCTCCCACTACAAGTACTTGTTATCATCGTCAATCCCAACTGCTAAATATCTTATCCCTAATTGGGTATGCTTATATGCCGGTCTAAAACTTTTGTTCGGTCTCTTAATAACCTAATCTATACCTATTGTTAACATTAACGTTGTATAATTTCACGAAACTTTCTTTGTTCAGAAATTAAATAGACGGACCACTCTTTAAACAGAGATGATTTATTTTAATTAAAGCTAAAAAGGGCGATTTCAATTGTTTTGTTTTTCATTAGACTGCATTAACTGCATAATTGAAGTTTCAATATCGTCTGCCGATTGGGGCGAGTACGCGCATGCGCGCCAACATGCTTTATTCGCAATTTTATTTTATTTTGTGTGTCAAATCCGATATTTAAAAATAACAAAGCATAAAGTTTTGAAAATATTAAAATATATCGCCAATTTCAAAAATATTAAATTGGAAAAAAAGTTTTAAAAACATAACTGAATTTCTTTTTACGACGAGGCGAACGTCACCAAACTTGCATCTGCGAACTTAAAGAACTTCGCTGTGATTTTATTAAATAACAATTCTCAATGTGAGATGATGTATGTCACTCAATCTTGTTATACAATTTATACAATCTATTAGTGTGACATGTGTATTTAGTTTGATTGGGTTTTTGATATTAAGTTCATTATCATTTCGAATACTGATATAAATTTGAAAGAGAGATTTTCCTTTGGTTGGAGTGTACTTCGAATAAACTTGCTTTCCATGACAATCCAAAACACGTTTTGCGTTTGTTCACTTTAGAAAAACGTCAATGTGGGACTTCCTATTTTCCTGTGACTATAAGTTTGAAAAGGACTTCATGCTGCAATTTGGTAAGTTCATACATATTTTTTTTTTTTTCATTTTGCCATCCAATCTTTGTCAAGTAATCTGAAAAACTTATAAATTTCGAATGGAACTAAACCTAAAATGGGCTATTGCTACCGTGGCAGTACAACTTCTAGTTTTATAGATTGGATTTTTAAAACATATTCAAAAAAGTCAGCAGTTAATTAAGAAAAATGTGTGTTTCTCTTCCATGTTTACAGTGTTAACTGCAAAATTATAATGTCTGTGAAAACACCTGGATTTCACAGATTTCTTCTTACTATTAGAAGTAGTAGTACATTCAATAGCAATTTGTTTACAATATAATAATTAGTTTATCAATTAATGGTTAATTATTAGTACTATTTCAAAATGATTTGCTATTTAAATTCATCAAGGGGATATTAGTTTTACCACTTTATTTTTATCTCTTAAGACATTTAAAGTTTTTTGTAAAATGAGTCTTTTGTAAAAAGTTATCAAATTAAACTATTTTGATACATTTCGTAACTTTTAATAAAAATTTGGTTACTTTAGACTTCTGTAAAGAATTTTAGTTTAGATATTCAGTGTTTTAAAGTAATATATGAAATCGTATCTGCGAATAGTTTAAAACTGGATTTTCCCTCAATTTTATATGAATTTAGTTTTTGCAGCTATACTTAGAAGTGAAGTATTATGAGCGGAAATTGGATTTCATTAAAAGGGACTAAATTATACAGGATGTTTTATTAAATTTGCTTATTATTAAATTTTTATAATAACATGCGGGTATTGAAACCAGTTTGATTTCCGTGGCGATGCATGAAAGTGTTTGTAATAGCAATATGCAAGTAATATACAAGATTGTAATATGCAAGTTATATACTAAATATGCATTTTACGATATATTTATTTTGAAAGTTTTCATGTATTCAAAAATTGGTTATCAATGGAATTGAAGTGAATAATTGGTATGTTTATTAATGTGATAAATTTTGCTCCTATAATACCTAGAAATATTTCAATGAACAAAATTCGTATTTCACTTTTTGTTGACAGTATTTTTATGTAAAGTTTACGTGTTTAATAAGGTTATTAAAAAACAACAAAGGTTACAAAAGTTAAATATGGTTAGAATTTTAGCCTGTTTTTTAAATTATTGTTCTTTAGTTTGCGAACAAAAACGAGAGTTTTAGATGGCTTGTATTGTTTAATGAACTATACTCAGTGACAAGACAGCCCATCGAGGGCCAAGGCCATATAATTTCTCTTGACCTTGGGCTCTGAGGTGCAAGAGCAGCTGTTCTGGTTGGGTGCTCAGCCGAACGAGGAATCTCCAGTGTTTACTTCCCAAGAACTTATTTTATCGACCCACTGAAGGGATGAAAGACTGATGTATTATTAAAAGCGAAATTCTAAGTCTTACTGTATTTCGCCATATTTAATGATTTTTTTAAGCGAATTGAAATAACTTTGCACGCATTTATATAATTCGTTTATACAAAGATTATTCGATGCAAAAATTAGATTATAGTAAATAAGAATCGAAAATTTTTCTGATTTGTAAGTGCGCAGTATTTTAACATCATTTCAAAGAATCTAATTTTAAATGGCAAAAAATGCAAAATTTGTGCAAAATCGAATAATTCCTGAGAAATCGAATTTTTAAGAAGTGGTATCAGAAACTCAAAAATTGAAACCGAAAATCCTAAAAATATTTTTGCAATATTGCTTTTCAAGATTTCCTAATCAATATTTTATAATTTCGTGTTTGATATGCGTATTATTTTCAAATAATTTTAGTTATTCTTATTACATATTTATTAAACTGGATTAGGTTAAAGAAAAACACTCCAAATATTCTTCATTTTATTAAATCTTTGTGATTTCACGTACGGAAAAGAATGCTTTCTTTAATTTTTTTTTTTTAAGTAGTACGGTTTCAAAACATGGATTGATAAATCTAAACAATAAATGCTTGGTTAAAAATAAAATGTGATATTAATTTATTTTGTTGTTGGCTATTTTATCGTTTCTGCGATGCACATTTTTAATGTAAATTTAACTATTTATTTCTAAATTAAAAAATATATATTAACTTTATTGAAGAATAATTAACAGTTAATAATCTGATCTAAGTATTAATTTATTGAAAAAAAAAATTAATTTTCGTGGTTTAACAGATGCAAGTGTACAGTCTGAGTCTATCAGAACAGCAATGATTGACACGCTGTTATTCTCAACAGAAACACATCGAATCGTTAAAACGGCTTGATATTCAATTAAATAGAATCTTCAAATGTTAAATGTTATTGGTCTTCGAATTGGAAAAAATTTTTTTTATGTTGTTACATTATGTTGTTATGTTGCACATTTTAATATGTTGTTTTCCCTTGTCATCACAAGACCCCAAATCAAGAAAGTTAGAAATTTTGAAATTCATATAGAAATATTGAGATTCAGATAGAAATTTCCGTAGAAATGATTCATATACAATAATCAGTAATTGCTTTCATTCATTACCTGAAAGTATGTTTGTTTATAATAATTATTGCGTCAGTTACTCTATAAAAATTGACGAAGTTTTGTGGCATTGAAATTATTAGTTTATGAGAGTGAGACTACAAACTTAAAAAGTAACTATCGCATCGAATTTTTTTACATAGGTAAACTTTTCTCAGATTCAATGCATCCATCTTTACGTTCAGTGATATTTTCTAAGTTTTTAATAGTTCGGTTTACCTTACAGATTTGAATTTAATTTTTCGTAGTCGATCAAAGACCAACTTCAACACCTCGTATGTTAAATTTGCCATTTTGGAAATATATATTTTTTCTTTTGGAAAGATCTTCTAATTTTCATTAAAACTTTAATCCCGTTGGAATTTAAAATTTTTCCATATTTTTCCCAACACGTGTTCAGGAGCCATCATAGTGAATTTAAAGTTTTAAATTGTTTGAAAAGCAGCTCTGAGTAAGAGATTCACGATTTCTTCTTTAAAATACTATTTTTAATACTACGTTTTATTAATTAATATATCAAATCTAATTCAAAAAATCTTAACTAAAAAAAAATATTTTTTTTCTTTGTAGACAGGCCCTTTAACGAAATTAACAGACGAAAGTCTAAAAAAAGTAATGCTCCCTAAATCAAATCTTTTTCTTAAATTTCAACATCCCGGTTGTGATAATTAGAGTCAATTATTCCTTGTGATTTAGCTAATGAAGAGAATATCTGAGGCACTAAATAATAAAAATATCCTTTAAATTTATTTTCTATTTTTACCCAAGCTAGCTTAGGTTAGCTTGATGATATAAAACATCGTTAAAAATATGAAGACGTTAATAAAAATTTAATTGTTTCGAGCGCTCAAAAGTATAGGCACACATTTTCAAGACACATCAAACGTGGATTGGGAAAAAAAAAGTAAAACACATTTTTGAGAACTCGAAACATGTCGATTTTCATTAGCATCTTAAAGTTTTTGAAGCAAATGAAATTTTCAAATATGTCTTTCCGTTTCAGTTTCTTGGGATTATTTATTTAACCTAGGTCAGTTTTAGTTTGGTTTGGTTTGGGTTACGTTAATTCTATGTAAAAGCAATTGTATTTTTTAAATATTCATAAAAATTAAAAGATTGGGACAAAATAATGTTTAGCTACCCTTTCGATTTCTTTAGGATGGTTTTTCTTTTCTTTAAAAGATAATGATTTCAATTTAGAAGAAAATTTTTATGCGTACTTCCACTGAGCGAAATTTGCGCGAATTTTTGAAGTCTAGAAAAAAATAGTTAACGTTTGGTATAAATATCTGTGAAAAATAATTATTTCTGGAACAATAATTACCATTCTGAATATTATTCAGGAAAAATAATTAATATTTTGAATATTATTCAGGAAAAATAATTAATATTTTGAATATTATTCTGGAAAAATAATTAACATTTTAACTAAAAAATGCCATTGAGAAAGTATAATTCATCAGTTTACTAGCCCTTCAATTATTTTATAACACAACCAATTTCCATTTTTGAAAATAAGCTAAAAACAGTATTCATGGTTTTGTTCATAAGGGAAAAGAATGAATATAAGAAAGAGTATAAGAATAAGATCAATTGAATATAAGAAAGGATATATTTTATTAACAAGTATAAAAATTCTTTATTTTAAACTCTCATTTCCAACTGGTAAAAACACATATTACATAAAATAACACATATTGTTTATTTAGAATATTAAAACAATGACAGTTCAGTGAGAAATTTGTTCGTTCAGTCAATTTTTGTTCATAAACTATAATAGTTCAAAGCAGCAAACTTGGAAGCACTCAATACTTTTATTTGTAATTTAAGACCTAGATTGATTAATAAATTGTTAAATGACATTTTAGTGCGCTTGAAACAATCAATTTGACATTGCAATAGAAACAGCACAGATAAGAACATATAATACAAAGTATATTTTTCTATTTAAAATTCTTTAAATACTGTTTTAACACGTTTATTTTGAAGATATCTGTATGTCTAAAACTTGGGAAAAATTTATTAAATAAATGATTTAACATTTTTTTTTTTCGTTTAATATTTAATTTTATCTTGTTACTCAAGGGTTATCTTGAATTGCTCTTTTTTAAAAAAAAAATGTGAAATTTAATATGTTCTTAAACTTATCTTTTTAGTTTTCTTCAATTTTATCTCTGTTACTAATACTGTGACAATTTTAACTTTATTACTAATTTTATCTTTGTTACTGTTACTTATCTTTACTTGAATTCCTTGTTTTAAGAATTTAACTAAAGACCACGTATTTTTCACTTTAAATACTATATTAGTATTCATTACGAAGTTATATGTGTCTTAAATTTGAGAAATTTTAAAGATTTTTATAACTTGATTATACACGTTTTTTCTTCCACGTATCATTTTAATTTAGTTTAATTTTATCTTGAATTTCTTTGGTCTTGAATGTTGAATTTATATAACTTGAATGTTTTTAGTATATGATGCATTTTTATTTTGGGCCTATTAACAAAAGTTTTTCAAATATTAAAAAGACATAACAAATTCAATAAAGAATAAATGTTTAATTAAGAATTTTAGACAGGAATCTTTCAAATGTCATTTGACTTCGGGTGTGATGAGTGACACATAAATGCTGAGCATATTTTTTTTCTTTCTCTTTTGTTACAAAATCAAGCATCTGGAGTATTTAAAGATTTTTGCATAACATTTTTAAAGATTAAGTAGGAATCGGTCGTGGTGCCATCTGTTGTCGATTGTTAAAAATTGAATTATGAAAGTTTCCATTCAATGAATTTAAAACATTGTTTTTATTAAAATATATTTTTACTTTTAGTTTATTTTAATTAGAAATCATTCATCAAGAAATTCATAGAATTCATTTTGATTGTCTCTGTTCCTAAATACCCCAGTTAAATAAAGTTTTATATCTTGAAATGAATAGATAATAATTGCATTGATTAAGTGCTCAAGAGCATATGTTGTGTTTTATTGTTTTTACTTATCAATTTCAATTCGAATTTTTCTATAACTATATGCAAGAACAATGCTATCAAATAGTTTGCAGAAATTTGTTTAAAGTTTAGGCTTATAGTTGTGAAAGCAATCAAAGTATAACCCCACCTGATTCTACGTGCAGTTCTCTTACAAAAGTAGTAAACAGATTTTATCTTACTATCTTCTCTATTCAGGAAAACAAATTTAATGATCAAAAGAAAAACACGGTGTTGTAAATTATGTTATCAGTTTAAAAATAGTTTAATTGAAACAACTTCTAATCATTTTGTGCTATGTGGTATGCAATGTAGAAAAACAATAACTCAATCGAATTATGTGTTCAAACAAGATGCTGGATTAAAAGAATGAATTTCGCTAACATAATGTTCGTCTGTAAAAAAAGCAATTACAATATGTATAGATTTTCAGAATTAATTTAAATGTTTGTTTTTGTATTTTAAAATTTAGTTATATTTTAAATTTTAGTTCAAATTTCATTCTTTGCTTGTTCTATTTCGTTCTTGCATAAGTTATGTTATCCTATATGAAAACATATTCCAAAACATTACATTAAATGATGTAATCAATTTAATTTATGCAAAATGTCTAAAATGTAATTGGATTCTTAACTATAATTTTCTTTCTCAGTCATTCAATTGTTTCTTACTTTCCTCAATATTAACGTCAGAATGTTTGAGATAAATTTGAATAAAATTTTATAACTAACTTTTTTAAAAGATTATATATTTTAATTCGATGTAACGAACGTTTGAGATAAATTTAAATGAATTTTCATAACTGACTTTTTTAAAAGATTTTATATTTTAATTCGATATAACGAAAGTTTGAGATAAATTTAAAAACGTTTTTATAACTGACTTTTTTAAAAGATTTTATATATTAATTCGATTTAACGATTGTTTGAGATAAATTTCAAAAAAGGAAGTTATAATTTTTTTTTAAAGGTTTTATATTTTAATTCGATATAACGAATGTTTGAAGTAAATTTTTATAATTGACTTTTTTAAAATATTTTACAGTTTAATCCGATATAACGAATGTTAGAGATAAATTTAAATAATTTTTTATAACTAACTTTTAAAAAATATTTTATATTTTAATTCGATATAACGAATTTCGCCAATCATCACCAAAATTTTCAACTCTCCTCGGTACATATTGTTTTTATAAACATCACACCAAACGTCCATTTTATGACTTCCCCCCCCCCCAAAAAGTCACACTTTGAAATAGTTCCAAAAACGTATATATTAACAAGAAATTCTATATTTGAATACCAAGACGTAACTATACGTCTCCAATCCCTCGATTTCCTTTTGCACACCTGAGGGTGGGCTATTAGTTTTCCATGTCTCCTTATTAGCTTCATATAGATATAACAAAAATGATGTTCTGCGAAGACATAATAGGGATACATCCCAGATGGCTTCACGAAGAAATATGAAGCTGGCTTCATCACTCTTTTTTTATGGCTTGTAATTACAACAGAGAAAGGCACTTATTGAATGTCATCAGGATCCATCACAAAAGGTTACTTCGCCTGTCCCATGCATCACCAGATGTAGTGGATCACCGTCTATTACAACGGATTCTATACATCCTTGGAATCCGTGGTAGTAATCTTCGGGAAGGGCAGTAGGAAGACTTGGACAGCCACCTAATCATGGCAAATGGAGAAAAATTACATGAGTGACATTCATCATACAGGTTATTTTATATTAGGCTTTCCATGAAAAATTATATATTTGATGATATTTAATTATAGAAATACTCTTCGTTAACTCAGAATATCTACAACTTATTGAAACTCTTTCTAGAGAATAATTTCGAGTTTATGACTGTTTCGATTTATGCTTGTTTCTCTAGATTTCAAATAAATGATCACGTAATTTTTCACTATTATTATGGTTGATTTGCTGTAATTTGCAATCTATTTCTATAGAATTTCTATATAGAATTAGGTATCTTCAAATATTATACATTAAACAACTGTTTTCATTTTTTTTTATATAAAAATTACACGAATTGTGCCAAAATTACATCAGTGACATTCATCATACAGTTATTTTATGTCAGGCTTTCCATGAAAAAATATATCTGATGATATTTAATTATAGAAATCCTCTTCGTTAACTTAGAATATCTACAACTTACAGAAATTCTTCCTATGGAATAATTTTGAGACCATGACAGTTATCTCTGTCAGTTATCTCTGTCTATAGATGTCATTTTAAATAAATGTTCTCATAAATTTTTTTACTATTAGTGGTTAGCGTGCCTGACTGCGGAGCCGATGGTTGCGGGTTCGAATCCCGCTCAGGGCATGGATGTTTCTTTCTCTCTCTCTGCGTTCTATTTCTCTTCTGTGTGATTGTGTGAATTTAACCCGCCCTATAAACGGGTTTGTGTTTGTATGAAGTGGGCGACGCTACTCCACGGCCGTGGTTTAGCCATATATGATCACTGGGTAACGATAAGAGAGTAGCAGCAATTCTGGCATTTCCGAGGCCAATGGGAAATAGACCCAAGTGCCCGCCATGAACCAAAAAAAATTTACTATTATGGTTGATTTTTCTATAATTTGCAATTGAATTCTATAGAATAATTTCTAGATTAATGAAAGGTATCTCCAAATATTATACATTAAAAAACTGTTTTCATATTTTTTTTATATAAAACTTACATGAAATATGTAAAAATTACATGACATTAATCATAGTTGTTTTATATCAGGCTTTCCATGAAAAAATATATCTCGTAATGTTTAGTTATAGAAATACTCTTCGTTAACTTAGAATATCTACAGCTTATATAAATTATTTCTATAGAATAATTTCGAGATTATGACAGTTATCTTTGTCATTTCAAATAAATGTTCTCATAATTTTTTATTATTATACTTGATTTGTCTGTAAGTTGCAATCTAATTCTTTTGAATAATTTCTAGATTAATGAAAGGTATCTCCAAATAATATGCATTAAAAAAACGATTTTATATTTTATATAAAAATTACATGAATTATGTCAAAATTACATGAGTGGCATTAAAATATAGTTATTTAATATCAGGTTTTCCATGAAAAATTATGTCTCATGATGTTTAATTATAGAAATACTGTTCGTTAACTGTGAGGAATATCTACAACTTATAGAAACTCTTTCTATTGAATAATTTTGGGATTATGACAGTTATCTCTAGATGTCATTTCAAATGTTCTCATAGCTTTTTACTATTATTATAATTGATTTTTCTGTAATTTGCAATCTAATCATATAGATTAATGAAATAATTTCTTGATTAATGAAAGGTATCTCTAAATATTATCCATTAAAAAAACTGTTTTCCCATTTTTTTTAATATTGTTCAAGTATTCCTAGTTTTTATTATTTTTTCACTTTAACTCTTTCATATAAATATAAAACAATAAAAAAATGTATAATTTAAGTGGTAGGTTTGACATTTAACTCCAACAGTAAAATATAAAATAAATTTAAACGAAATTTCTATAAGCATGCTGAATTTTCTATAAGTTACAAAGTCATTAATAGAATAATTAAGGGATGAATGCTATTATATCTAAGGATAAAGTGTTTAAAAAAACATTCAATTTTCCCTCTAGTTACAAATTCGTTCTACAATTCTAATTCTTATTTTTCTAATTCAAAATTCTAATTTTGGAATTTATCCCCAATAATAGAGTATTACATAATTAGAATTGTTAATTTTGTTTAAAGATCAATTAATTATGAAGAATATATTTTTCAAGACAATGCAGTTTCATACCTGCCAACTTTCACGCATTTGGCGTAAAATTTTATTTTAATATTTAAAGTGGTAGTAAATATATACTATTTTTTTCTTTTATAAACTTAATTTTTATGTAATTTTGATCACCACTATTCTTTAAAAAATTAAGCATATATATTATTATGTGTCACTATCATGGTTGTCAGCTTGAGATTTTTCAAATACAACGTATTTTGTTGCTCAAAATTGAAATTTTAATTCAATTTTAATACCGCTGGGAAAAATAAAAATGGAAGGGATTAAAAGTTGGCAAGTATGCAGTTTTATTTTTAGAGAAATATTTAAAAAATTACATTTACAACTTCTGTAACTAACAAATTTCTTTATTGAGAGAAGAAAATATGGTAGGGTTTTCTCTGAACAATAAACATTTAGAAAAAGGGGAACTATATTTTCACATTTTTCATGACCATGTTTTTATTATCTAGGAAATACAAACACACTTTATAGAACAGTTTCAAAATTATGTCAGCGTGCTCCGATTGTTGAGCATTTAAAACTGAAACATGTTTTCTAAAAATAAGTACGCTTTTCTAAAAGTTAAAAATTTATTCTGCATAATAGATTTGGGATACCCAAAAAATTGGGTCGGCTGTTCAACGACGGTTATAAAATAAAATAGTTTTGGAATTATGTCAGTTTTTTATTGAATTTAATCATTTAAAAAGTATTGATGCTTACTCCAAAAAATATATAAAAAAAAGTAATGTATCCATGCTTTTCAGAGAGGACGCAACTCATTATTTTTTTTTACAAAAAAACAAAAAAAAAAAACCCCTTTCGAACGAGTGGTGGTGGATCTAGGTGTGCTTGCCTGCATTAAGTGTTTGTCTGCCTAGTAGGCAACCCCTGTTTGAATCCTAGCGGTGGCTGGAACTTGCACCGACCTCAGTGCTGACATGAAATATAGTCAGTGGTAGACGGTTACAGACCCCTTGCAGTCAGACTAACCATGATAGGTTTTGTAGTTTTACTCTTCCTGTAACGCAAATGTGGGTTAGTTCCATCAAAAAGTCCTCCACTTAAGCAAATAAATTTCTACCAATACTTGATCTAAGAGTTCCTTTGTCTTCTGATTTAGTTAAGGAAAAAAAAAGCTACGGAGTTGAATATTAGTAGCCGTAAATTATAAAATTGGGTCGGCTGTTCAATGATGTTAATGAATGTAAAATATAAAGAATTCTAAAGTATGAATCGTGAATAGAATTTTAATAGTAATTTTTTTCTTGAATATGGGAAATGACATAAGATTTTATATTATTCATATAACTATATCATAAGCATAGAAATTTTTAAAAAATAGCTCATTTTGACAATTAATAATAAACCAAATGAATAACATTTTACAAAAACTGAAATATTCGCATATCAAATTAATCAGTAGAGAAAAGAATGAAAAATACAGGTTATCTACCGAAATTTATTTCATCTTCAGACTCTGTGGCCAAGATCTCGGATACCCAAGAAATAATAAAGTCTTGACTATAATATACAAGGCATTCAATGCAGAACGTTTGACCTGATATAACAAATTATTCAGCTAAAATATTTTGAACTAAAATACTTTGATAAAAAAAAAAAAAAACCCACCAATCCAATACACTCCGTCTGTATTGAGCTCTGTTGCTCCTGGATCAGAAGTGTTGCTAACAGGTGGATTGTCATCTATAGTTAACGTACCGTATCTCATGTTTCTAAAAATAAAAAAAAGATTACAATATATAATTTCATCTTCATTTTATGTAATAAAATGTCGTACAGAGTATCCGAAATTAGTTAGAAGTTAATGTTTAAAAAAAGTAGTTCTTTATATATTATTCAATTATATTAAAACCAATTATTAAAAAATTGTGATGGCCGAAAGGCGATCACAGGTTACCCATTGATGAAATGGTTGTTGTTTAATTATGAGTCTAATTTTTTTTTTCTTGCTTCAACTCTAACCTTTGGGACCGTGTCAATCAGTTTGGGACCTTCCTTATTTCTGATATTCACCTGAATCTATTGAGAACGATCTAGTTTGGACAGTAGGTTAGAATTTCTGATTCTGAATTAAAACAATAAAAACAAAATTATCGTTCAAATGATAAAATTATCGTTTATTCACAACTCAAGAAGTATTTATGGGATATCTCTCTGGTCCCATATCTCAATAATGATATTGCACAACAAAATTAAAAGTGATTAGAGCATAACAGAATTAATTAAAACAAAATTAACATTTTGCATAACAAAATTAAAAGTGAAAAAAAGAATTAAAAAAAATTATCAAACAGCAGATAGCAACGCATGCAATGACAGCGCATGCGCACTGTTTAATATTACACTAGAACACAGTTGAAAAGTGTGTTGGCGTCCAAATAAGGTGCACACGCCATCACACCCAAAAAACACCTCTTTGCTAATGTATAAAAAGAAGAAAAATATTATTATGCGGCAAATTTATGTCATAATATATAAATTATGTCTCACAAAGTTCTTTGGTTCAGTTCAGAATGAGGTTAAGAGAAAAACTAAAAAAAGCTCATTTCGATGTTTGCAGTTATCGGGATAATTAGGTGTAATTATCCTGACAGAGAGTAATGCTAAATAACACGTTTTTCAAAAAACAGAAATCTCAAATTTCGATTGTGTTTCCTTTCAGATATAAAAGAAATACTAAAAAGTTTCATTTCGATGTTTTATAATTACTGGGGTAATTACATCAATTGAATGTTAAGCGAAATTAAAGTTTGCTGCAAAGTTAGTAAAAGTAATTCGACCACCTGTTCCATAGCTGAGAGAGAGAATTCAGAATTAATTATCATAATCGATAGTTTCAATGATAGTTAAAATTAACTGTTCCATGTCTGATAGAGAGAAAAATTAAGATTTAATTAGCCTAATCGATAGTTATTCAAATTAACTAGTTTTAAACATAAGTCTAATATGGACCGTGTGATTTTACCACTTACTGTGTTTAAAATTGGTTATTGTATTATTACTATAATAACAATAAATTTAAGATTTATTTCGTGGCATAACCCCCACTATATCAGAAGACTGTTGAAAAATATTTTAATAATAAGTTCTAGAATTACGATTACAGAGTATTATTCTGTTTTGTCCAGATGCATGTCAGGAAAAAAAAATGATAGGCGGGTAATCACTGAGAACTTATTGTGTAAAAAGTTACAAATTATTATAAGTCAAAATCAAATTTCATGTTTCATTTTTTAAATAGATTGTATTCTTGTGCAATATTAAAAAAATATTGTTTATGATGATATTAACCCCTCAACAGTGACATGTATTTCAGAAAAATAGACCAAAAATGGTAAAAATTTTTTGACTGTTTAATTTTGTTCTTTATATTATTATAAAAGTTTAAAAAATGGTATTTTATCGCAAAAAAATAATAACAGCAATAACTACTGTTTATTATGATTTTTGCATACACATAAAAAACTAATGGATTACGCACGCATCTCATTCAATTAGAGCAAATTAAACAAAATTTTGAAGCTAAATATAATATAACTAGTATAATATAATATAAAAACACAATATGATTTTCAATACATACATTTTACAAATCTTTTACAGTATGGTATATCCCAAAATACCCACCTTTCCGTTATCGGTGAAAAACTAGGACCACTAATGCCATCTATTAGAAAAATAGTGAATTAAGTATCCTAAGTTTGAAACGAATAAAGCTCGGGCTTCACAAAATAGAACCGTTAATTTTTCTCGGTTTGGGCATCACAAATACTGCACGTAGTAGTTGCCCGAACTGGATTCGGGCGACACTCGCAAGGGGATAAATTATTCAATTCGCCTTCAATTCTCATGATTCAATTTACCTTTCTATGAGTGCCGTATGCCACCGTTCATCGTCGACTCTATGGAGACTTGTAATTAGCAATGGTTCAGTCTGTTTGCCTAGATTGAAACTGAGTTGAGCATATCCTTCGGATATGGCCAGAGATAGATAATCTCCTCGTATTGTTGCTCCCTTGTTCGTCCACAAAAGTAGACCTTTGTTTAGAGATGTTCGAAATGTCACTTCTATGTTAGTCTCCCTCTGACCTTCCATCCTAAATTAAACAGAGTTACATATTGATTGGGGAAATTAACAAAATAACATTTAATGGCGTTCTTCGAGCTTATTCAGCAAGCTAAATCTAAAAGTCACAAGTTCCTGGCCAAACTATAAGCACTGTATGTTTTTAATAAATGCATTTTTTGCTCGAGAAGACATTTGTCTTCAGAGGAAGGCATTGGCCCACATTGGGCTGCCTGGCCAACTATGATGATGATTTTTTATATACTTCCTATTTGTACTGATTTTTAATGTATTGCATTACAATGCTAACCAATTTATACACGATCGGAAACAAGTGCAAACCGGTTATAGGTGCGCTCTTGCGTGCGTCAGTTGCGGACGTGTTTCTGTTGCTTTATGCTCTTGTTTCTCTGTTTCGTAGTTTAATACCACGCAGTTATTTGTTTATTTTGTGTGCAGTGTATAAATAATCATTTGTAACATTATCATCATCCGGCAAAAAAGGCGATCCATGTAAAAATGCTGAACTTAAGGCCCTCGTGAATGTTAAAATATTTTTAAACCATGAAATATTACGCAGATTGAAGGTATCTTAAGCTAGCGTACGACGCATAAGGATGAAAATTGTGTCAGGGAACGAATTGAGCGCGAAACTAAAGAAAATACGTAAAAGTATCTTATTGTGCGTTTAATAATTTACCCAGGGACTGTATGTACCCCAAACTCGAAGCAATATTTTCTTAAAATTTATTTCAAACCACATACTTTTTAGTTTAAAACAATTTTGGGGTTTCAAAATATATAACAAATTTCAATAGTTAAAAATTTTTTTGTTAAAGTAATTAAAAATTGCTACTTTGACTATAACACTAAACTAGAACACCTAATTACTTAGCCCGAAACAAACAACATTCAGTTTCACGAAAGTGTGGGTTTTTTTTCGTTTAAACGATTTGAATCATTTTCATTATTAGCATATAGAAAACTTGATAAAGATTGGAAAATTTTAACGTAACACTCATATTAGTTAGGTATAAAAATAGCGTATTATTAGCTAAAAAGCATTATTTCATGATGCGGCAGTCTTCGAAAAACAGCCTTAAAACCAATTTCTGATTGTTAACTTTTTGATAATATGAAGAACACAATAAGAATACAGTGAAGTAATTTTTCAGTCAGTAAAAAACCGATTATAAACGCTTTACATAGTCTAAAAAGTGTAGATTTACTTCATATTTACCTTTTGCGCCTCTCATATGGTTGGCGTAAAAGGCGAATAACAACGCAGTTATGAATAATTATTGCGAACACTTTAAAAAACAGCAAGCAATTCCATGTAACGAGAAATGGCACTCGCAACACAGCCTCAACAATTGCGTATTCAAAAGATAATTATCCTCAAATGCAATTTTGCTTGCTAAGGCATGATCGTAATATTCTTAATAATTTAACAATAGGGTATTCTTTTTAAAATTTAAATTGTAGCATTATTCATAAGCATGCGATTATTAGAGTAAAATAGAATCTAATATTTAAAGTAGAACCTTGTTTTATTGAAATTCTCATAGGTTCTTACAAGTTTTATTTAATAAGTGTTAAATAGCGCACCCCCCATCACGTAAAAAATATACATATAACAACTTATTGCATTCTCTAATAAATAAATCCGAAAACTGTTTCCAAAGAAGTTATTAATTTCTGGGTTCATAAAAATTGAAAAATCGAGAGCAATTTTTTTCTCTCATTATAATGTGTGTGGGTTCTTTTTTTTTCTTTTACTTTTTTAAAGAAATTGAGATAAATGAGCTGTTTCGTGTAGAAAGGGAAAATAAAATGAGTATCTAAAAAGAGCATCATATTAAAAGAAAGACTAGACAAAACTTAATTTTTTTTTTAAATTAAGAAATAATTATGATTGGAACAGCTTTCATTAAAAAAAATACTCATAAAAACAAGTAATATAAGAAAAAAGTAAATTCCTACTTAGGTCAACAAGGAAAATTTTTATTTTAGTTACTTTTATTAAATAATTACAATATTTTCTCCCCTATAAAACTAAAATTAATCAATTAAATTTAATTCATGAATTAATATTTGAAAAAACTCTATTAACATCAAGAAGTGTTATCCACTACAAGCTCAAAAAATGTATTTGAACTTGAGTGGATGAATAAAAAGTATTTTCTTAAATATTGAAAGTTTGAACAATATATAGGGATAGGGTGAACTAATAGTAGCAATTGAATTATAAATTGTAACTCATTTTTTGGATATGATAAATTGTGGATACAATAATGTTTATTAACATATGTGTGATTTGTTGTACTGAATATTAAATTTTATACAATCAGAATAAGAGATAAATTGTTTACGAACTAGAACTAACTGAGTAATAAGGTATTAAAATTCATATTTATCGAAAGGTTTTAGCAAAAGCAAAAAAGAACGTATTTACTAAGGTGAAGTTTTTTACAGAGAAAATTTTTTCTCAGCGTTGAAAGTTTTTTTTTTTTTTCCAATGCCCACTTGGAGAATGAACTTTCGTCATACAGGCATCTGAAAGGCAGATTTGTTGGCCAATCTTTTAGGGGCACTATATTATGTGGGCCAACGTTGCTCCCACACTGAGGACAGATAATACAGAGAATGAAAGAACATCCATGCCCTTCCCGGGATTCGAGCCCAGAACCTTTCTGGTGCAAGGCCAGATTCTTGACCCCTACACAGGCTGGTTGGTTTAGCGTTGAAAGTATGATAATGAATTCAACATAACGTGTGTAAATTAATTTCCTTAAAATCTTAGTAGAATGGTTTTACCTAAAATCAAACCAAACAGAAAGCATTAAAAATATTTTTTTTTTTTTACTCAGCGGCAATCACGAGTGATTACGTTGAGATGAATCAGCAACGAATATTAGTTATAGCCCATCTTCTTGATGATAGACAATAGAAATAAATTTTTGATACAAGTTTACAAAGCATTACTTACCCTGTAATAGATTTGCTTGAAAAACTTAGGAAGTTACTTCCATCAAAAGAAACAGGCCGCTCTAAATCTTCTTTATTAATTTCTAAAATAATCACAATAACATATTAGTTGGGTGAATTATTCTATTAAATAAGTCATAAGAAAATAACCAAGCTGCTACATGAATTATGTGTGACAAATGAAAAACTGTCGTTAAACAGCAGATCTAATTTTTGGGTTTTGGACAACTAATGTTTTAGGTTAGGACAACGTTAAAAAGGTTAGGACAACTGATTTTGTACTCAATCCAGAAGACAAGGAACCTCCTGGATCGAGTATTGGGAGAAATTTGTCTTCGTGAAGGATTTTTTGATGGAACTAACTCGCATTTGCGTTACATAGAGAGTAAAACCTCCCATGGTTAGCCTGACTGCTAGGAGACTCTAACCCATCATCCATCTACCACTGAGGATATTTCATGTTAGCACTGTGGTCAGTGTAAGCCGGATGCGAAATTCATATCGACCAGCCATCACTGAGATTCGAACTCATTGGAATGCGAACGCTCTATTCCCTGATAGAGTGGACGCCTTCCAATGAGGTGTTAGATCCAATGAGAAAACCAGATTTCCAATGAGATGATTTTGGCCTGATAGATCCAATCTCATGATAGAGCGGAAATGAAGAGTTATAATTTATCATGGTATTTTCGGTTTTCAATCATTAAATAAGTTTAGATTACTTTATTTACACTATTGAGGAAGTCCTGAATAGCCATGTACATGAGCAGTATACTCTAGATGAATTGTATTCGAATTTCTGTATTAAATTCTATTGTTAAATTTTAAATGTTTTGGTATATAGTAAGTAAAGAACCAAACCAACTAAGGCATAATATTGGTACTGAATTTGATTCACGTTATCTCCGAATGATAACGATAACTTTAAATGCATGACAATTACTTATGATTTTTTTTTAGACTATAATGGATAGAAAAATCGTCAAGAAAAGCAATCTTAAGATTTCTTGTTTTGATCAGTGTATATGACCAAAAAAAAATTTGGCCTTTATCAAATTCCTCAAAAACATAAAAACTAGTAAAAAGTCGGAAAAGATGACGTGTTTTTAAATTATGTTTAAAAATTTAGTAATTAAGAATGAGAACGATGACTCAAGGGATAAAGCGTTTTCTTTAATTGAGGTGAACCGTGTTCGAATCCCAGCGATGGCTGGTCGATACGAGTTCCCATCCAGCTTGCACCGACCACAGTGCTGACGTGAAATATCCTCTGTGATAGAAAGATCATGGGTTAGAATCCCCTTGCCGTTAGGCTAACCGTGGGAGGTTGTGTGGCTTTCCTCTCCATGTAACACAAAGATGGGTTGGTTCCATCAAAAAGTCTTCCGCCAATGCAAATTTCTCTCTATACTTGATCCAGGAGTTTCCTTGTCTTCTGGATTGGGTTCAAAATTACAAGGCTACGGAGTTGAGCGTTAGTAGTCGCAAACCCAAATATTGAACCAGCTGTTCAACGACGGATATAAAATTAAAATAAAATTAAGAATGAGAAATCTACTGCGCATGGCCTAGTTTTAAGCTCATCTACTGAATTTTTATTGACTGTAGTTCGAAAATTCATCAAATGAAAAATCAACTGAGGAAAATCGTGAATTTTATTTACGTTAACATGAGATTCGTATGAATAAAATATTTTATAATTCTTTGTAAAATATTTTCCAAGTACCAAATATTGATATGTTATAACTATTCGTATGTATAATTTTAATTACATACAAAATAATAAGTGTTGGATTAAAAGTATTATTGTCCTTATTCATTCATTGGAGACTCTTTGGATCTATGCCTTTAGAACTGATGCTACCTTTGCATTTCCCCTGTAGCAGAATTTTTTTGAACTATCAGCGACAAAATTCTATAGCACTAATGCACGATAATTTTAATAGTAACAAACATATGTGTTACTAATTTAAAATAACAAAAAAAACAATAAACTATATGATTTTTTTTTAATTGAACATGTACTAATTTTTTATTCTAATATTATTAGTGATATTCTCACATATTTTTTTTTTTGGGGGGGGGGGAGGTGCACAAATTATTTCCTTCGCATTTTATAAGTAATCAGTGCAATGAAAAAATAATTAAAAATCATAAAATACGTAGTAGGAATTGCCGAAAAAAAAGACGAGATCATCACACGAATTCGACACCTCAAATTCGTGTTTCGTTTAGGTTAGGTTTTTGTAATAAATAATATCGTATAAAAAATATCGGATTTAAAAACTATGGACAAAATATCAAAAGCAATAGTTGCCTAAAATTCGATAAAATTATTGGCTTAAAAAGTAAATACTCAATCGCACGATTCGAAGTTTCCCAAATTGTTTGAATTATATCGGGATATTTGAAATCTACGCGAAAACAAATAACTGCCGAAAATACAATCTAAACATTACATCGATTTACCATACTATCGGCGCAAATTGAACGCGTCAAAAAATGATTTTCTAAATTCATGATTCAAATATTACGTGTAAATTTTTTGTAGAAAATAAATGTTTTTTTTTTTTTTACTTTTTAGAAGAAAAATCTTTTTGCAAGAACTCTGTCGGCGACAATGTCGCCGTGTCTGTGCTATTATGCTATTAAAGGACACTCCTGTCTTAGTTGCAAATATGTTTGAGTTCTACCAAAATTGTTAATGATTTTTGCTACAATGCTAAAGATATTTGAGCTTCGCAGTAGTACTAATTTTCCCTGTTTGTGCATTGTATGAATGTGTTAAATGTTTTCTAAAAAGTACACAACGCTTACTCTTTTCACATTTCAGTCCCCAGAAATGTAAAGGACATTTGCAGAGAGGCACATTTAAGCTGGGAACACAAACACCATCATTAAGGCATTGCATTGTATTATCACATGGTGGGCCCCTGTAACGATGGACACGATGTGACCAAACAGCGCGGGACATTAGTCTGTCCCATATGTCTCCATTTACGTTAATCCTTTGAATCGCGCCGTCCAGACCAACTTTCACGCTGGATTCGGGATTCACTATCTTCAAGTTTGGAACACCGCCAACGTACAAATTGTTCTCAAGATTCAGTTCTGTCAGGGATGCCTGGAATGATAAAAAGGATTTCAAGATGAGGGAGTAATTTATGTAGGCAGAAGGTTTGGTTAGAGATCATCACTCATCATGAATTGTCATGAAGGAAGAGTTGTTTAGGGATTAAATAGGATAAACTCTGCTTTTGTAGGGAATTGCTAATATTCTGAGTGTATCTTGCAAAGAAAAGTTCTTTTATGTTTTCTACTCAAAATGTACGCATATAGACATGTTCTCGATTTTGAAAAATAAAATGAGAATATAAATAAGAGTAATATTAGTTCTAATAATATTTCTATTAAAACGTAATTATAAGCATAAATATTGTAACTTGAAATATTTAAATATGGTTAAAAATATAATTTAATGGTAAATACAGATGGTAAAAAAACTAAAGTTTTTTTTGTGTTTTCTACTAAAAATGTGTGCAATTAGACAATTCTTTGAATTTGTAAAATAAAAGGCCAATATAGATCGGTGTTATATTAGTTCTAATAATTATATTTCTGCTAATGTATAGTTATA
The DNA here is from genome assembly GCA_949128135.1 of Parasteatoda lunata. Lineage (NCBI taxonomy): Eukaryota > Metazoa > Arthropoda > Arachnida > Araneae > Theridiidae > Parasteatoda > Parasteatoda lunata. Next base: position 17,606,461 of record OX421974.1, read on the forward strand.
AGCATAAATACTGTAACTTGAAATTTCTTTATATGGTTAAATATATAATTTAATGGTGAATACAGATGGTATAAGAAACTAAAGTTTTTTATGTGTTCTACTCAAAATGTACGCAGCTAGACAAGTTCTAGAGTTCGAAAAATAAGAGGCAAATAATCTCTGTTTTATAAGTTCTAATAATTATATTTCAACTAAAACATAATTATAAGCATAAATACTGTATCTTTAATATGGTTAAAAATAAAATTTAATGGTGAATAAAAAAAGTTTTGTTTTATAATAAATAAATATGTTAATATAGTGACTGATATTTACAAATTAAGCATTTGAAGTTGTGGATATAGAGGATTTGAAATTAGAATCTGCAATGTTTAAAATTTAAAATCTCACATATTTTTTTATGAAAATTTAAAGGCATGTATCAAAATACGGTTTTAAATCATCATTAAAACAGTATACTTTAAAAAAAAAAAGGTTTTAATGCTTTAAATAAAGAATGAAGTAAATTAATTTCTATTTTTTCTGGCAAAAAAGTGATAGTTGGTATAAGTGAACAGTATAATTAAAATGTTGCTCAAAAACATCTTCCCCATTTTACATCCGGTAATGTAGAGGAATAGTTTACGGGCAATAGGTAGAATTTTAGCAATGCTGGAGGTTTAATATTCATTTAAAACTCATTTCTGTAAATGTAAATTCATCGAGTTATAAAAATTTATATACCTTAAAATCCCAAAATGAAACAGAAATTAAGTTTACACTATCCAAAATCATCAATATATGCTTTTGGAACTTGCTAATATTTATAAAGTCTACATTTAAATTTTAAAAAACTTAAATTCATGAATTTATATAACTTCAATAGATTAATAACGTAAAATGCAAATAGTTATATAATTGAAATTCAACAATTTTCGAAAAACCTAAATTCATTGAGTTCATAAAATCGTATTTCATCAAAATATTAAAATTTTTATTGCACTCACTCTAGATACAGATTTTTTGAAAAAAAATGTTAAAATAATCATATGCGGTTTTATTTAAAATAAATGAATTTAAATTTTATAAATTTATCAGGTATATATGATCTAAATTCAACCATTTTATAAAATCTATGTTTAATAAGTTCATAAAATCTTAATCATTAAAATTATAAAATTTTATAATTTTAGCAATACGAATACCTGAATTATTTCATAAATTTAAATATTTATATTTTTTAAAAATATTAAATTTGTAAAGTTATAATAATCATATTGGGTTTTATAAAATAGCTTAATTTATATTTAATAAATTTATAAAATGTATAAGATCTAAACTTAACAATTTCATAAAACCGAAATTTAATAAGTTCATAAAAGCTTAATCTCAAAAATTATAAAATCTAGTTTCACAAATTTATTTATACATATTTTAAAAAAATATTAAATTCATAAAATTATAACAAGGGTAGAACTCTAACTACTACCAAGGATTTATGTCCTTCAATATGTACCAACAATTTCTCAGTTTTACTAAACACAAGAAAAAGAAGGTTCGCAAACTCCAAAAACTAAACACACAGTTTTCTTTTCTTACCGGTGATTCTTTGGCTGAAATACGACCGTCATCAACTTGCAAAGTGCCGTTTTTCCACAAACGATTAACCTTCACCGAATGCCATTCGTTCAAAGATATAGGCTCCGGACTCCTGTGGAAATATAAAAAAAAAGAACTTGAACTGAGCAAACCACTAGAGGTAGCAGATGAAGATTTTCCTGGATTTTGCTGCCAAAAAATGAATCTCCTTTTCTGGAATGTACTTATATTGAAAAAAAGTGACGTGGAAATTTCTAAACAGCATTTTACGAATTTGTTTTTGATAGTTCAGATGATTTGCGATCAAAATATACGACACTTTTATTTTGCCTGCAATTCAGTTGCTTCTCTAAGGCGAAAACATGAGTCACCAATGTGATTTTTGTTTTAGTTTTTTTTTAAAATTTTATATATATATAATATATCTACATGTGGTGACTATTTCTTTCTATAATTGCTTATTTCGAGCCGCGGTTGCTCAGGGGATAGAGCGTTCGCCTTCCAGTGAGGTGAACTGGGTTCGAATCGCAGCTACGGCTTGTTACGAATCCGCATCCTGCTTGTACCAACCACTGTGCTGACGTGAAATATCCTCAGTTTTAGACGGATAATGGGCTAGTCCCTTTGCCATCAGGCTAACCGTGGGAGGTTCTCGTGGTCCTCCTCTTCGTGTAAAGCAAATACGGGTTCGTTCTATCTAAAAGTTCTCCACGAAGGCAAATTTCTTTCCATACTTGATCCAGGAGTTCCTTTGTCTTCTGAATTGGGTTCAAAATTACAAGGCTACGGAGTTTAACATTAGTAGTCGTAAACCCATAAAATTGGGTCGGCTGTTCCACGAAGGTTATAAAATTAAAATAGCACTAAGTCATATCCATTTATCTCACTCATAGTTGGCAATAGGGGATGCGTTGTTGTCTTTCATTCGGAGCAATTGTTTCAATATTTCAACTTTTTTATTGCATGCATTTGTTTTATAAGCATATTTAAGGTACTTCGTTTCACAAAACTAAAAATTGTATTTTAGTAAACAAAAAAATATAATAATTATTTTTTGCAATACGAATCAATGACTTTTGCAATAATTTTCAATATTTCAAGTTTTTTAACGAATACATTTGTATCATAAGCATGTTTAAGGTACTTTAATTGCAAAATGTTTAATTATGACATAAGTTTCATGAGACTTAGAATTGTGTATTTGTAAACTAAAAAAATAGAGTAATTATTTTTGCAACACGAAACAACAATACGTTTCAATATTTCAACTTTATTATACATATATTTCATAAGTATGTTGAGGGTACTTAAATTGCAAAGGGTTGAAATGTGGCATTTTTTTCTACAATACGAATAGAATTTTATTTATATTTATACTTTTGAAAAGTGTAATTTAATACCATTTAAAAATTTTTTTTTTTCATTTCTGTGTCTAGCATGCTCCTGGCAACCATTATTATGATTAACCTCTATAGCATTTTTTTTACGTTATGAAATTTATTACAAAATCAATTATATGCACAAAAAACTTAGTGATTTTGTTAATAATAATTGTTTTATGTATAGACTGGACATTTAAATATAGACTGAACATTTTAAATATATAGACTAGAAAAAAAATTTTCAATTTTCATTTTCCTATAGATTTTTCCCTATTCCAAAATTTACGAAAATAAGTATTATGGATTTTAGGCAATTTTGAGTCCTTAAATATGTTGCCAAGAGTATTTTTTAGATTAATTATGTGATGATAAACATATGACTGTTTGGGTAAGCACAGACTGTTTGAACACATTCTCTTTAATTAAAGCTGCCATCTTTGAGGCATTCAGTGCAAGCAGTCAGAATTCAATGGTTTTTAAAACTCTCAACTTATTTTGAAAGATTAATTAATTATAGTTACAAAAATTCCGTTTCAAAAATACCAATTATTTTTTTCAGGAAATTTTAGCTATTTCAAGAAAGTTATTGATAACATAGATAATGGATACCAATTAATATAAAATAAATAACTAAAAAAAACTAAAAATATCCAAATATTTATATTCAATAATATTATAATATGTAATTATAAAAGTCATCGTACATAAAGTATGATTATTCATTGCTCTACTTAGATTAAAAAAAAAGAACACTCAGGATGCATTTTTATGTACAAAAGTAAATTAACTTCAATGAACATATTATTTAAATTAGAGGGTCTTTAAAATTTAAAAAAATGAGCATAACAGAATAATTAGGTAAGTATGAAAACGTAATCTCAATCTATGTTTCGCAAGCATTAATAATTTAATAAGTTTGTTAATAACATATAATAAATGATTGGAATAACCTGAAATTATTGGTATAAAAACAGATAAAAATATAATACCAAGTTAATATAAATTATTTTTTTCTTTAATCAGTATATGAAAACACTTGATCACCTTAGAATCAAAATACATATTGAAAGAGCATGTGTTTTATACATTGAGAACAAACACTACTTTAAAAATCGAATTAAATGTTTATAGTGGACAAACATGCTGAGTGACATTTTAAAAATATTCAACTTTTCATACTAAAACTATGTCATTTTTGCATTAATATATACTGTCAATTATAAAGAAATGCAAAAATGACAAAGTAAATTTATTAGGGAAAATGATGTTTTGTAAAAGTTTACTCATGCTTTTACAAAACATTATGCTTTTACAAAACATTATGCTTTTACAAAACATTATGCTTTTACAAAACATTATGCTTTTACAAAACATTATGCTTTTACAAAACATTATGCTTTTACAAAACATTATGCTTTTACAAAACATTATGCTTTTACAAAACATTATGCTTTTACAAAACATTATGCTTTTACAAAACATTATGCTTTTACAAAACATTATGCTTTTACAAAACAATATGCTTTTACAAAACATTATGCTTTTACAAAACATCATGCTTTTACAAAACATTTACATTATTGGTTCCGTCTAATTCGTTAAAATGTCCCTTATCTAAATCTTGCTTTAAATATGGTGATTGAAAACATTACTGGTTCCGTCTAATTCGTTAAAATGTCCCTTATCTAAATCTTGCTTTAAATATGGTGATTGAAAACATTACTGGTTCCGTCTAATTCGTTAAAATGTCCCTTATCTAAATCTTGCTTTAAATATGGTGATTGAAAACATTACTGGTTCCGTCTAATTCGTTAAAATGTCCCTTATCTAAATCTTGCTTTAAATATGGTGATTGAAAACATTACTGGTTCCGTCTAATTCGTTAAAATGTCCCTTATCTAAATCTTGCTTTAAATATGGTGATTGAAAACATTACTGGTTCCGTCTAATTCGTTAAAATGTCCCTTATCTAAATCTTGCTTTAAATATGGTGATTGAAAACATTACTGGTTCCGTCTAATTCGTTAAAATGTCCCTTATCTAAATCTTGCTTTAAATATGGTGATTGAAAACATTACTGGTTCCGTCTAATTCATTAAAATGTCCTTTATCTAAATCTTGCTTTAAATATGGTGATTGAAAACATTACTGGTTCCGTCTAATTCATTAAAATGTCCCTTATCTAAATCTTGCTTTAAATACGGTGATTAATGAAATGTTTATACTTACTTGATGCTCACAACTCCACTAATAGTAAGCGTAAAAAAAAAGATTTTTTTCATTATTCAAACATTGAGATAAATAAATGTTGTTGTTACGATATTGATTTATGTGATCTAAACATATATACTTGAAAATATATGTTTTAGATTTTTTTTTACAAAGAAATATAGAATGCAAATTTGAATTTAGAAATGCAGAAATTAAAGACAATTGCAGTAATTGAAAGTAATATTGTATTTATAAATGTAGGCAGTAAAGACAATTGCAGTAATTCAAAGGAGTATTTTTGAACGCAATTTTTATGGGATCAATTTTTTATGGAGTTTTTATGGAGCAGTCACCTCATTTTCTTCCATCTTCCACTACATGTTAAGTTACATTTAAGTTTCATTAAGTCTTTAAATGTTAGTTACATTAAGTTAAAGTTATTAAATTATGTAAAAATATTACTACTTTTTAATTATTCCTATTTAAGCATCTTGTTACAGCTATGTAAACAAGTGATATTGTAATCTAAACAATAGCTATCTAAGAGAAGTTTTTACGTAGTAAAATCAAAATTAAGTCAAGAAACTGATAGTTTAGAAGTTATAAGAGTATTATGCATAAAAGAGAGTGAATTATAAATTGTAATATAAATTGATAAAATCCTCATAAATTCTAAACTAGGAGTCCTTTAGACTTGGCTTTATCCTCATTCCATTCAAATATTTGGTCAATTTAAAAAAAAAAAACTATTTTAAAGGAATATTTAAAAAATTAAAATATGTTTGTTCCTAATTTTTTAGTTTAATTTAATGAGAGATTTTACGTGGAAATCTATTGGAATTGCATCAAAAACACTTTTTCATTGGTATCGTTGAAGAATTGTTTTAAGATCTCGAACGTTTTTTTTTCTTTGCTGAAAAATTCTCTAATAAATTTATGCAGTTAAGGACCTTTCTTTTCCTCAATGTAAAAGTGTAGCAATGACTGTAAGAATAATATATTATAATAACATATATAAATAATATATGAAACACTTTGGGGTGGTTAGATTTGAAAATATCTGATTTTATCTTAAATGTGACATAATTACATAAAAGTAATACTTAGGTTCTGCGTAATGTGCTTTTATATAGTTTCCCATTAGATGGCATCACTATATGCAGAAACATGTTATTACTTATATTAAGTAATGTTTTGCTGCAAAAAAAAGTGCTCACTTTCAAAACTAAAAAATTTAGTTAATCTTTACACTTTCATAAATACTTAATGTCATTTTTTCAAATTCAGCTTTATTTTCATGACAATTTATTGTTATGAAAAACCGCTAAAACTATGTAATCAAGCAATTTATGAAGAGTTTTTGAAAAACAAAATTGCTTTAGAATAATCTTTAAAAAATTTTATATTTATTCAAAGATAAAGTAAGCGTTAAAAGTATTAAAAAAATATATTTAATATCAATTGATCACAAATTGTGAATATAACCCTTAAAGTTATTATTTATGTAATATTAATTATTGCTTTGTTGAACACATTTTGTATGCCGGCAAAAAAAAAAAAAAACGTTCTTTTATATGTAAAATCTAAAATACTCGTATGTTACGAGTGTATTAAATTTAGTAAAAAAGCTACATTATGAAAGATCGTTTTAATTACGCGATGTGTTTAAAAAGAAAAAAAAAAACGTTAAGAATTAAGGTAAAAAATTGAATGTTTCAAGATATGATAAACACTACATTAGGAGCCAAATATTATTTTTTAAAAAAAAAACAAATTTTAAACGTGATTCTTCATTTGCGTTGTAATGACTCTTTGAAAATTAAACTGTAATGAAAAAGATAAAAATGCTAGGAAAAGGACAAAAAATAAAGTATGTAAAACTCCATTTATTTTTCTGGTTACACATTCTACTTCTTTTCAAAAAGTCTGACTAGCAATGGCTTAAGTCAGAGATATCAAAAACAATACCGATGTTCATTCAAATGTTCGATGTTCATGTTCGATGTTAATTAAATACCGATGTAGACAAAGTAAATTTTAGGTTGGGTGAGATGAGAAAAAATTTTATTATCTATGAAATTAATTATGGATTTTTTTTAAAATTTTGCCAGCAATTACGTTCTTTTATTTTAAGAATTTTTTTTTAAGAAACATGCAAATTTGTGTAAAAAATCATGAATAGGAAGCATTATAAAACCTGACTTATTTTCATCAATTATATTTTTTTAATATCTATTATTGTTAATTAAAACTGTTTGTTGATTTTTTAAAATAAAAATTTTGTTTTATAATGTCATTTAAATAGTTGGACGTATTTGAAAAATGAAAATTTTAACAGTTTTGTTAATTTTAATAACCCTAATTATTTTCTAAATTTCCATTACCATTATTACAATTATATTTATAGAATATTTTAATTTAAAAGGTAGCCAATATGAAAAATTTATGTTTTTGATAAAAATTATCTTCAGCAATTCAAAACTTCGCATGAAAAAATAGTTAAAAAAAGATGCTTCACGTTGATAAATTAATCCTTAAATAAAAAAAAATTCTTATTAAAATTTCAATGCTCACATTTTTTCCTAAAATGAAAAAGGTGGAATTAATTTTGCGTGACTTTGTTTTTTCGCATAAGGATCCTATTATTTTAGTAAGAAAGACTTAAAATATTTGCATTTACTTAAAAATCTATGTTTAAAATGCAATTTAAGTATATTATTCTGAGTTTTATTAGATTTATTTCTCTAAATCAGCATGCTTCAAGGGGTTAGGTAACCTATAAGGTCTTGGAGAACTTTAAATCACAACATCTTGAATACTTCTAAATATGGTGTTAAGCTAAACCCTATTAATAAACTCAAAAATAAACCCTAGATGATTGAAACGTTACTTGGTAAGGGGATATTAAAGAGTCTAGGGCTTTTTTGATTTCATCAAAAAATCAAGTACTATTTTTATTTACTTTCTGGTATACTTATCTAATATTAAACTTAGAATTCTGATTCTTTTACGGAAGTTTAATTTAAGCAAAGACTAAAATTGTATTAAATACAAACAGTTTTGTAAAATTTTAAATTTTTTAATTTACAAAAGCTTTAAACAACAACAACAAAACTTTCATAAATAATTTAACAAAACCTTTAACAAAAATGTTATTTTTGCAGAAGTATCTAATTTAGAAAAAGAAATGGATGCGTTATTTTCTGGTTTTTGACGAGTAGGTTTCAATATTATGCCTAAGGTGTGTTTTTTTAGAGTTATCTTATACTTGTTGTCAAATTGCTCAGAATAACATAGGCCAAAATAAATGTTTTCCCAAACAAATCAAACATTTTGTTGGGAAAATCGTTTCTACTCCTTAATTGTATCACAGACCATGAAATAAAAACTTACTAATTTATGTCCACCATATTGTTTGGCGCAGCATGTCCTCATTTGGACCTTGTGCCACTAAACCCTACATTCAATCAATCAATCAATCAACTAATTTATGTCAAACAACTTAGCGTTGTTTAAGTGCTCTTTTCTAAATTTTTATTAGTGGTGTTTTACCAACTATTTAATTTATATTTAAATATTGATTAATTTACTGCATTAAATTGCATATTATGATTAGTTTAATACCTTTTCGTAGTTGTAACTAACTAACATGATGTATCGATACTATCCATGATAGTATTAATTTAAAGTTTAACCAATTTTTCTGATAGTTTTGTTGAACAATTGGTTCAGTCATCCATTGAAAACAATTTTAGCTTAAAATACGTATTTTATTAAAACAATTTTTTAGGCTCATAAAGTCAAATTGACTTAAGTAACAGTCAGGGCAGCATTTTCCAACAATGTTGGTTTAAAGTATGCCTGTATATATTTTTCTGAAAGTCTACAACTGGTTAAGCAATGGCTTAGTTTCAGTAATGCATGTTTAGTATTTTTAGCTGAAATAAAACTAATCTATTAAAGTAAAATATAAAAAATATACACTGATATCAATAAAAGTAACTTACGAGACAGATTGGACAGCACTTCCAAGGTCATATCGAAAATCAATATAACCATCAGTTATGGTAATGGCTACAAAATCTCCTTTTCCCGAAGCTTGCTGTCCGTTGTAAAGTATTGTTCCGTGTAAGGCCCGTGTTAAAAACCAAACTTCAATGTTAAATGCTTGACGAACGTTTGTTAAAGTCGGAAATTCGAGATAGGAATCCCCCTTGAAGTCAGGAACAAAAATGCCTTCAGACTCTCGGTTTGCTGGAAAACATTTAAAGCATTTAATTGTAAATTATATAAATAAATACACAAAGAAAAATACTCATAATAAGAAAAATTGAATAACTTTAATTATTATTTTCCTTCGTGGAGGACTTCTTTGGTAGAACTAACCTGCATTCGCGTTGCTTGTACAGGAAAACCACGAAAACATCCAACGGTTAGCCTAACGACAAGGGGACTCTAACAACTGATTCGTCCCCCAACGAGGATATTTTGCGTCAGTACTGTGGTTGGTGCATGCCAGATGCGGAATTCTTATCGACCAGAAATCGCTGGGATAGTATATACATATGATACGCTCGTATTATATTCAGTAAGCGATAGCATATACATATTATACGATATGACTTGAGAGGTGAAAAAGTATAGCATGTAATGGATCACTGGGATGAGTTTCTTTCTTATAATTGGATTAATTTTCATTCTTATAATTGGATTAATTTTCATTCTTATAATTGGATTAATTTTCATTCTTATAATTGGATTAATTTTCATTCTTATAATTGGATTAATTTTCATTCTTATAATTGGAATAATTTTCATTCTTATAATTGGAATTATATTGGAATAACTTTCATTCTTATAATTGGAATTATATTGGAATAATTTTCATTCTTATAATTGGAATTATATTGAAATAATTTTCATTCTTATAATTGGAATTGTATTGGAATAATTTTCATTCTTATAATTGGAATTGTATTGGAATAATTTTCATTCTTATAATTCTTGTATTGGAATAATTTTCATTCTTATAATTGGAATTATATTGGAATAATTTTCATTCTTATAATTGGAATTGTATAGGAAAAGTTTTCATTCTTATAATTGGAATTGTATTGGAATAATTTTCATTCTTATAATTGGAATTATATTGGAATAATTTTCATTCTTATAATTGGAATTATATTGAAATAATTTTCATTTTTATAATTGGAATTATATTGGAATAACTTTCATTCTTATAATTGGAATTATATTGGAATAACTTTCATTCTTATAATTGGAATTATATTGGAATAATTTTCATTTTTGGGTTCACTAAATTTTTCTATCTCATATTTATGGTTGTTCAATACCCAAAAGATTTAGACTCGGAAAACTCTTAAAAGTACTTTACATGAACAAAGCCACGGGCAACAGCTAGACAGGGGGAAAATTTGGTTATTATATTGTTCAAAATAGATTAAGGTTCTATGATTAGAGGAGAGGCTGAAAAATACGAATACTTAAATAAAGTTGTGCCGTGATTTCTTCTTGGTTAACATTAAAATTCATATGTTATTGTACAAGATAATTTTGAAAAGGAACCAAGTTGGTCATCTACAGTACAATCATAATATCTTTGTTAAAAATTTTAAACTAGTGAATACTGCCTGTAAAGACGGAAATCAGGTGTGGTTGGAGTTTTATTTGGTATAATTGACCAATTGAAGATCGCGATGAAAACAGGATAATGAAAATGACAGTTGAAGATGAAAACTAGATCATAATTATAATAAAACTTTTATTTAGAAGTAATTGCAGAGCTCGAGTTACAAATTATAATTTTTATCTATAATTATAAGTTAAATAAATTTTGCATAATAATATTGATAAGTACAGGCCTTGGGAGACAAATCACCCATGACTAGCCTAATCAAAAGCCACATTAAAAAGTGATTGAATTGTTCCCAACGGACAGTTAGGAGCATAAAAGAGATCCAAGATTAGTGATTCATTGAAAAAATAATATATCCAAAAATAACGCCAACCCTCTATAATCATTATTAGGTTTGAAAATACATTGACGATCGCGAATCGCCAACAAGACTGAGAATTAGTATTGCCATGTAACTAAGCTTATTTGTGGTAAGAAATTTAAGAATAAAGAGTTATAAATAAATTTTTGTTTTCGATTAGGCGAGAAAACGAATTAATGAGTCTACATTAGTATTGAAATAAAAAGTTAACCTTTACACTGATCGATAGGAAAAGAATAAACTATCTTCATGTCCGCTTTGAATGAAAATTAACTCATTGATTTAATTTAATTATAATTTGATTAGGAATGATTAAAAGAAATAAGTTAAAGGAAATTAAATAAATTTTAAAAGCTTGGAAATATGTAATGCCAATATTAACAAAACATAAAAACACAATAAATTATACTTAAGCAGGGACTAATCCTATTCATATATTGCCACGTGACTAATCTGCATACACACTTGATGAAATAATATGATTAAGAATATTTTAAATGAATTATGTATTACAATGTAGCAATTTGCTCTTCAAAATAATTTAAATAGACTGAACACGTTGAAGTGTTTCAATATATGGAAGAGCCCGATAAAAGGGATGGACGTTGTCCAGGGGGAAAATCATTGTCCAAATTGAATATCTAGTACGCTGAGAGTTTCTACGTAATTTGAATAATATATTCAGCGACACGTCATCACTTATAAGAGGGTTGAGCATTCCGCTGCTAAACATGTGCTGGGACTATTAATCATTTGCAAATCACAATTTCAGTTATAATCAGTTTCCTATGTGATTGAAATTTATGTAACTGTAAATGTTAAATGCTGATTAGAGAGAGAGTTATTTAAAGAGGATTTTATTCAAAGGTATTTTGTTTTTCAAATCAATTTTATTTGAAACTAAATGATGGATTATATTTTATAACCTTCGTTGCACAGCTGACCCAATTTTTGGGTTTACGACTGCTAATGTTCAAACTCCGTAGCCTTCTAATTTTAAACCTAAACTAGAAGACAAGGGAACTCCTTAATCAAGTATTGGGAGAAATTTGCCTTCACGGAAGACTTTTTGATGGAACTAACCCGCATTTACGTTGCATGAAGCGTAATACCACGAGGACCTCCGACGGTTAGCCTGATGGCAAGAGCACTGTAATCCGTCTACCACTGAGGATATTTCATGTCAGCACTGTGGTCAGTGCAAGCAGGATGCGGAATTCGTATTGACCAGGCATCGCTGGGATTTGAACCCTGGTCACCGTATTGGAAGTCGAACGCTCTATCCCGTGAGCCACCGCGGCTCTAAATAAATAATGGATTTATAAAATTTTTAATAAGCAAAACTAAAATGAATTTCAGATATTTTTTTTACAAGAATTTCATAATGGAAGAATAGGCGTTTGTAATAGACGGTTTTAATGTTTATTTTTTCACATACTTTTAATACATACTTCTATTTTTATTTAATTGCTAACGTATTTTTATTGAGACGTGGTAGCTCGAGTGATAAGAGCACTAGCCTTCCAATGATGAGAGCCAGGTTCGAAACTCAGCGATGTCTGATCGATTCGAATTCTACTCTCTGCACTGACAAAGAGTTCTGGTGTAAAATAACGCGCAATGGCTCACGGAATATGGATAAATTTCCGCTTGAGGAAGAGGGAACAGTATTCATGGTTTTTCTCTCGACTCTCCGTATAACGGAAATGAGGGTTAATTCCAAAATAAAATTCTCTACGAAGGCTAATTTATTCCAATGGTTAATCCAAGAGTTCCTTAGTCTTCTGAGTTGGTATCAAAATTATAAGGATAAGGAGTAGTACATTGATAGCCATAAGCCAAAAAAGAAATGAGTCATCTAAAGAGGTATATAAAATGAAATAAATATAACTTATTGTAAGACAATTATAAGATATAGTTTTTTTTTTCAAATTAGTTTTCTTTTCCTTAGTTCAGCAATAATTAAATAAGCAACAGAAAAAATAGTACAAACACTTTTGAGTTATTACCTACAAAATATATCACCACATTAAGAACGTCATAAAGAAAACCAAAAGGCATATTTTAAAGGAAAAAGTGATTGAAGTACTATATAGAAATATGCATAATGCATACTTAATATATATTTTTAGCACCTTTATCAACATTAAATCAATGTTTTATCCTTTTTTCATAAATTTTATATTTAAGTGAAGTAAAAACAAACATGCAATCAAAATATGTAACTTAACTAGTGCTCAAATCATAAACTATTATCTGCTTCAATAAGCAATCTAACAGCGTAGAACTTTTTATCCTTCCTTCCTGTGATTTGTTAGTTTGATTCGCGTTCTTGTTCGTTCTCTATTTAAATTTCAGTTTGTGAGCCTTCGTGTTTTTAAGATTTTTTCTTACAAGATGAAAACATTATAATATATATATATATAGTTTAAAATAACCATTCATAACCTACTCTTTTCACATAGTTTTCCAGCACGATCTGGAGGGCATCTACACACAAATCCATGCTCTTCATGAGTTACACATGTTGATCCTTCTATACAGGGGCTGTTTATGCATGCGTCTTCTAATATTTCACATGTTTTTCCTGAATGATAAATTTGCAATAGATTTAAATTACAACATGTATACATGCAAACATATATACTACATGAATGAATCAGAACAACATATAAACATACTTATAATACAAGACATAAATATATCCAAAATAAGTTTAAAAAACAAATTAATTCAATCAAAATAATTGAAAACTCTCCATGGTTTTTTTCTGGTGTGTTGCTTTTTAAACTAATATACAGTACTAATAACTAATATAATGACAATAATAATACTAAATAAGAATTCTAAATAATAACAATAATTAATAATAATAATTGATTTAAACTAAGATTGGGAGAAATTAATGAGAGAGAGAAAATTTTTTACTAAAATGATACCATAAAATCAATCAAATAAAGAATTTGACGAATTTGAACATAAAAAGAAAATTACGTTTTACCAACCTCCGTGTAATAAAGCAGATGGTAATCTGGTATACACAAAAAGTATGCGTACGTTCTTCTGTTCATTCGTTTAAATAATGTTTTTAACAAAATTTTGCCTTATCGATACGATTTCTAAAGCAGAAGTGTTTGTTACAAAAAATCCGCAAAAGCAAAATAACATGAAAAGCGGCTTTTGAAAAATAAAGACATCCACAAAAGTGCATTAAATTGTTCAAAGCTCTTCGTTTTCCAGTGAAGCATAGATACCGAAGATTTTTATCTCGGCTTTGTGGATACTTTTTTTTTTCTTCTTTTCGTTCTTTTTTTTTTCAGATTTGAGTTAAAAATATTTTTCTAAGCTTGACGGATTACTTGGGAAGCGGATTTTTATCTTAGAAAGTACGATAAGGTTTTGGAGATTGAATTACGGGAGACTTTTAAAGTTTAAGTAGAAGAAATTGTATATTTGAAATGAATTTTATATAAAATGAAGAAAAATTTCAGAAACTAAAGTTATTTAGGTAAAAAGAAATACACTGTTAGACATTTAACGGAAAAAATGGTTGAATAACAATTTACTGAAGGGTTATTTTACTATGCTTAATCAAAACAGTCAAGTAACCATAAATAAAATGGTAATCAAACTGTAAAGTTTGAGAAAAAGTGTTTATTAACTGCTTTCACCTAATACGGTTAACCAACCATAATTTTATCGCACCCACTTAATGAACCACCTAATGAAGCTACTTAGTTCTTTGCCACTGCAGCCGAGCGGGCTTATCTGTCAATCTCATGACCGACAGAACTGGAGTTCGAGTCCCAGTGTTGACACCACAATATTTCAACACACGAAGACTTTCCAGGATCCAGCACTCTCCAACGCCCACTACCTTAGGAAAAGCCGAGATCCTATGTCTTGTTAAATATTTTTTAAACTTTTTTGAAAAATGCTAGTTGTAAATGTTTAAAAAACCGTATAGTTTTGTATTCATGGTTTTTTAGTTATACTTTTTGTAAGTGGTTTCAAAAGCCACAAAGGATTTTTTTTTTTTTTTTTACCGTAAACTTTACGGTTAATTGGATGGACAGACAGCTGCCAGTTATTTTACCAAAATTTTAGAATCAAACTTCTAACAGTGTATCTAGCTTTTTCTCATTGTCCGTTTAATATAAATGTTTGGATTATTGTGAAATACATTTTTAAAAATATATAAAATATTGATTTTAATATTTTTAAATTAAATTTTTCTCGTGAATGAGTTACACAACATGTGGCAGAATTTTTTCGAACTATCTGCGACAAAACTGTCTAGCATTAATATCTTTCTGCAAGATACTTTAAATATCGGGTTGAGTAAAAAGTTTTCCGCCAAAGGGAGATACCTCCGTGCCATCAGCAGCCATTCCCGTGGTAGTTAACCTTTTTTGAAGCGGGATTTTTACATTTTAAAGCTGAAAGTTGGAGCTACACAACTGTGTAATTGGTTTGTCAAAATTTTATCATCTTGTGCACCAAAATATTGTTTAAAATGGAGCTATCACGTAAACAGATCAGAACGATTTTGTACTATGAGTTCCGAAATAAACTCAGTGCAACTGAATGCCACAAGAAAATGTGTGAAAGTTTAGGTTTCAATACTGTTTCTCTTGACACAGTAAAATTTTGGTTTCGAAAGTTTAATAGTGGAAATTTCAACACTAATGATGAACCACGTTCTGGCCACCCTATTGAGGTTGATTGTGACCAATTAAAGCAAATTATTTATCAAGACAGAAGTGTTTCAACACGAACCATTGTGTTAGAGCTTGACGTTTGCCAAAAAAACAATAGTAAATGCCCTCAAACGCATAAATCTAACATTTAAGTTTAACCGCTGGGTGTCTCACGAATTGACTGCTGAAGACAGGAGCAAAAGAGAAGCGATTTGTTTGGTTCTGCTCAGAGATCAAGGAAAACCGAACATTCTGGACAGAATTGTGACCTGTGATGAAAAATGGGTATACTACAACAATACTAGCCGTAAAGGAGGGTGGTCAGCACCCGGGGAAGCAGCAGGTTCGGTTGCAAGACGAACGCTAACTAACAAGAAGGTCCTTCTCTGTATCTGATAGGATTGTCGTGGAATTATATACAAGGAGTACCTGAAAAGCGGGCAGGCTATCAACAGTACAATATACAGCAATATGCTAATCAAAGTTAGCGATGCCATTCGCGAAAAACGAAAAAACGAGTTCAGAAGGAAGGTGATTCTCTTTCATCAAGATAATGTCCGGCCACATGTCAGTGCAATGACCGGCTGGACCCTCTATACGCTGGAGTGGGATTTGATGCAAAATCCACCATACAGCCCAGACATGGCTCCTTCGGATTACTATCTGTTTTCACATCTGCAGCTGCATCTTGATGGCACAATCTTCCGTTCAAATGAGGAGGTCATAAATGAGGTCGATCGCTTTCTGGACTCGCGCACCCTCCAGTTCTTCGCAGAAGGGATTGAAAAGTTGCCAAAACGTTGGCAGACTATTGTTGATTTGAATTGAGATTACTATCCTCAATAGCTTTGATGATTTTCTATGTATTTATCTTTTTACAGGATTGTTTTATTTTGGCGGAAAACTTTTTACTCAACCCGATATTAACTAACATATATGTTACTAATTTAAAATAACAAAATGCTGTGTTTACAAAAGTTTTTTTTTTCTTAATTGAATGTGTAATACTTTTTTATTCTAAAATTTTGGGTGATATTCTCGCATTTTGTTGGAGAGGGGTAACGCACAAATTATTTACTTCTTCTGATTTTGTATATAATCGTTCTCAATAAAAATAATTAAAAATCATGTAATCCGTTATCGAAAGAAATATCGACTACAAAATCAAGTGAATTGGACTCCTCAAAAAGGGATTACTCAAATGCATTATAAATAATTGTAATATCGTACAAAAAATATCGGATTTAAAAACTTTGAGAAATCAATAGTTGCCAAAAATTAGATTGCCTAACAAAGGCAAATGCGAGATTCGAATGTTCCATATTGTTTGAAATATATCCAAATATTTAAAAACCAAGTGAAAATCAATATCAATAACTGCCGAACATACAATCGAAACATTACATCGATTTACGATACTATGTGCGTAAATTAAGCACGTCAAAAAATGATTATCTAAATGCAAGGTTCAAATATTACGTTTAAATTTCTGTAGAAAAGAAAACAAATTTTTATTTTTCAAAAGAAAAATCTTTCTGAAAGAAATCTGTAACGTTCTGCGACAATGTCACCGTGTCGCTGCAATTCTGCCACGGGGCACAACCGATTCATTATATAAGACGATTGTGGAAAATGCAGTTTCCTCTTAGAAAGACAGGAATTTGGTTAAATTTATTAACTCCCTTATTTATTTTTCTTAGAGATGGAATTAATGTATAAATCTTGACTTTAACTATAATTTTATACCCTTACTAATTTCAATTTTGATGATTTTTAAATAAAAGAAAACATTTATCCAAAACTTCACAAACAACCGGTATTGTTTGAAATTATTTATATGTCAAAATGCTTCTGTATCCTAAGTTTCATTGGATTGTTTTTTGTGCTTTTAATAACGTTAGGGCAGCATTTCTTTATATGAGGTTAGCGATCCTAGGGGATAAAAAAATTAAATGTAACTTGCATTAAGAAAAAACACACATATTCTCAGAAACAAAATACATGTTGAGTAGCTCTTTTAAAGAGTGCTTAAAGGTGCTTCTTTCATTGTGTGTTTTTAAAAAGTGCTTAATTTTCTCTTTTCGAAAATTAGATTTTTTCCATACCGTGTTGATTTTCGCCACATATTATGCAAAAGCGTGCTTTTCACATTGTTCTATTCAGCGTTTTCACAATTCATTCAGCCACAATCTATTTCGGCGTCCCGTATCCACCCATAGCGTATGGAAGCGCCAATCATTTTACACGTTTGATGAAATACGTGCGAGTTCGCATGTGCGTCTACTAAGCTGGATTCATTGAGATTCAAGCACTCTCATGTGCAACTCTGCCGCATTTTGCAAGATATTCTCAATTTTAGGCTTCATTTTCCACCCTCTGAAATCGAACCCAAGAATCTTTCGATCTTTTTATGTTGGCAAATATAATCAAAAAAAGTTTTCTTTGTCAGAAACTAGTTATTTTATCATGATTATGTAGAGTCTTTGAAAATTATTTTGCATTTTGTTAATGTATATAGGGATTAAAAATATTTTTGAGAGCTTAATAAGTACTTTTTTTGTTGAGTGATTTGACTACGCACCCTGAAATATAAACATAAATTTCTAAGAAATTAGAACACACGTTATTGTAGTATTACTATTACTGTAAGAAATCTTATTTTTTAAATTAAAAGTACGGTATAATTTGTTTCCCAATTAAAACATTTTTCATGTGTGACTCTACTTTAGAGATAAAACACTTCTTGTTATTTTTTCCTGTTTTTTAAGCAGATTCCGGCATGAGACTTGCAAAACATTAATTAGTCTTATTCATTGTCTTTTTTTTCTTTTTAATGCAAAGATTCGGAACCAACAAGTTTATAAAAAAATGTATCTTACCTGTAAATCCTGGCATACAAAGGCACGAGTAATCAGTCTCGCCAATTGGTTCACATATTGCATTATTCTTGCAAGGTAGGTTAATACAGGAACTTGTTCCGCATTCATCTGCAATAAATTAATAGATTCTTTAGAATCAGCATATAAGATTATTTCATACCAATAAGTATAAAGCTTATTTCATGCCGATACGTATGAGGATTATCTCATGCGAATAAGTATTGGGCGTATTTCATGTCTCATCATGAACCGAGAAGTATGAAGCACATCATGACCCGAATAGATAATAAAGCCTAACTGATGTCAATAATCTGATTTATTCTATCTCTCTCAGCTTATCTGAAGCTTGAATGTTTAATGCTTATTTTATGTCAAATTGTATCAAGTTAACCCATATTAATAACTAATACATTTTTATCATGTTTATGAGTAAGAAAATTTCGTCTTAAAAAGTTAGATAAAAAAAGTGTACATTTTTTAAAAAGTGTACATAAAAAAGTAATTCATTTTATTATATGATTATAATTACTCCGGCTGATAAACAATAAATTGGAAAAAGGTACGAAAATAAGAGAATATTTTTGTGCATTTATTAAGAATTTACTGATTTATGACTCTAGAAGAGATAATGGAGGAATATTATGTTAGAAATTTTTCCAACTTTATAAGAATATTACTGACAATATCTGTCTAATATTACTTCATGACATTTATATGATGTACAATATATAATGTTGTTGTTGTTTTTGTTGTTACTTATCGGACTGTCGGACGGAGTCAAACAAGATTCACGAGTTCGTTGACTGAAAGGAAGTCGAAGATTGTGAGAGGATTGCCAAAGAGATCCTCTTTAGAGAGTCTCATGCAATCCAAGAGGTGCTCAGGAGAAGCCTGATTAATCTGGCACTCGGTGCAAGTGACGAAGGTTTTCCTGCCCTCGTTGAAAGTGAGGCACTTGATGTGACCACTAGCAAGCCTTGATAGAACAGTCTGGGTACGTCTGTCACACGGGAGGTCAAGGGACAAACCCGGTTTTGATCCCTTGTACCAATTATGGGTTGGGTGTTTTCCACTCCCCCGATAATTTTTATTTTTCCAGAGAGTATAATCAGGGACGCGCTCGAGGTTTAGGCAGAGGGCTTCGACTGACTGAGTAAAACTCCTGGTCCTGATGGCCTCCGTAGACAAATGCTTGAAAATCATGGTCAGAAAGGGAATGAAAGAATATATAATGCATTATGTTCTGTAGATATCTTAAAACTAGGTATTTTGGGCGTTTGCTTATATTTTATAGAACTTAGAAAATATATTTTAAAATGTGTAGATAAA
Source organism: Parasteatoda lunata (assembly GCA_949128135.1). Lineage (NCBI taxonomy): Eukaryota > Metazoa > Arthropoda > Arachnida > Araneae > Theridiidae > Parasteatoda > Parasteatoda lunata. Next base: position 17,626,557 of record OX421974.1, read on the forward strand.
ACAAAAAATGTCATATAAAACATATTAAAAACTACCTTATTAAAATTGTCATAAACTATTGTTCTCGACATACAATGATACAAATGTGGAACGCAAGCGCAAATAAAACAAACATTTGAATTTTTTTTTTCAAATATTTTTTATTCTCAGTACATTATATAGCGTCAAAAGTCAGACGTTTTCAAATATCATGTAAATGTCGTAAGGTAAAATTATACAGATATTGTCAATAATCATTGAAAAATTTCTAAGATAGTATTCCCCAAACCTCTTTTTTGAACTATTTTTTATAGATATCCCAAGATAATATTCCCCCCATTTTTTTACAGTCATAAATCAGAAGTTTGAAAATATGCGAATGTCATATAAAGATAAAGGATGGATATCTTCCAATTATATTCTGCCAAACATTTGATGCGGACAATATTTTACAAGCAATTTAATGTATATTAAATATTTGTGCTGTTAAGACTAAAAAAAGTAAATAAACAGAAATGGAGCTACTATAGTTTCGGTTCTACGAACAAAAACCTTCATCAGTGTCTAAACATCAAGGGATGATAAAGAAGTAAAAATAGAAACAATTGCTAAGTGGTTTAACCAATAGGGACGAAGGAACAAATTTAAGCATGATAATAGAAAAGGAGAGATAAGGAACAGGTGTGAGTGGATCGGCTGGAACCATTCCGAACTGCAACAGACTAAATTAGAATAGACTTCCAAATATTGGGAAACCGTGGGATACTAGGAACTTAATTATTAGACTCATTAACTTATTATTAGAAATTTTGAAAATATTAAAGGGCATTAAAATTCATTAAATACAGAGAGGTGTTGAATGATTTTAAGATGTAACGCTTTGAGATGTAGCACACGAATCGGTGGTTGGAGTGAGCTTTAAAGTAGTTCAGTTGTAAAAATGCCGTGTTGTCAAACTTATGTACACCAAATTTGGTGCAAATCGGTTCACAATAGCGGATTTGCGTAAGGGACATCCTGCGTAATTATAAAGATAGAGAAAAAAAAAATTCTTCTGTCGAATTTTTTTACGAAACTATTCAATTCTTCCCATAAGCTCTTAAATCGAAGTAAAATAAGTAATATCGATATTATATATATATTAAAAATAGTATTTTTTAACTGTGATTACTTGTAATTACTTCTTTCGGATATTTTATCTCAACTTTTTATAGTTAAAAAAATCCTCTTTAGTCCATCCTAATAGTAAACTATTTCATTCTTCAGCTATTTCAGTTAAATAAATAATATCGATTTTTATATATATAAAATTTTTTTCTTTAACTACGATTGCTCTGCTAACATATAGATCCTATAGATAATTTATCCCAACTTCATATCTAATTAAAGTTTAAATTTTAAAGTTAAAAAAATCTACACTATGGGAAATAGTAAACTATTTAGTTGTCTTCGAACTGTACACCTAATTTGGTGCAAATCGGTTCACAATAGCGGATTTGTATGAAGTACATACGCAAATGCCTATAAACATCATGCTTTATTTATAAGGATAGATTAAAAAAATCGTCTGCAGATTTTATTACTAAACTGCTCAATTCTTTCCATGAGCTCTTAAATAGAAGTGAAATAACTAACACCGATTTTTATATATATTAAAAATATTATTTTTAAACTGCTATAACTTGTACTAACTTCTTTTAAATAATTTATTCCAACTTCTCATCCATTTAAAATTTTATTTTTATAGTTAAAAAATTTACTCTAGTAATAGTAATAATAGTATAATATTTAATTATTCAACTATTAATTTCAGGTAAATAATCTCGATTTCAATATATATGAAAAATTTATTTTTTTACCTACGATTGCTCTACTAACATCTTTTGGATAATTTATCCCAACTTAATATCTATTTAAAATTTAATTTTTATAGATTAAAATCCACTCTAGATGCAGCAGTAAACTATTTAATTCTTCAACTATTACTTTCTGTTCAATAAATAATCAAAATTTTTTAACTATTAAATTTTATTTTTTTATTGTTAAAGATTTCTTTGATTTTAGATCTATTCAAGTAGGTAGTTAGTAGATCTAGAGAGCTATTTTCACTATTCATTTTTTTCAGTAAATTTCCAACTGAAAATTTTTGTTTGACCAATAATCCTAATTTTTTATCTATGAGGATGTAAAATGTATAGTTAAACAAATCCAAAGTCGAAGTTATAGTAAACTATTCAATATTTATTTCTAAAATATTCATCATACTTACGTATTCCATGTCCTCTCAAAATATCTTTTGAATAAGGAAATCTGAGATCGACTTCCTTTTTTCCAATTTTCAATCGCCTAATGCATCCCACCATACCACTAGTAACTGCAATATTTTCAAATATCCTGTAATATTTCATAAAAACGTCATTTTCAGACAGACCTACAGACAGTTTCAAAATAAAAATAGAACATATAAAATTCAAAGCTTATAGAATAGAAAATATATATATACATATTGCTAGACCTGCTTTTAAAAATGTAAGTTTCAGGGGAAGAATATTATTAAAAAATGACAAAAGTGGAAGTAATATTAAGATGGATGAATGTGATTTTGACCGTAACGGGGAGGTAAATGTCAATCAAAATCATTCCATAAGAATAATACCGAACACAAGATGAAATTAGATTTTTCTTATAAAATATATCTCGAATCGGTTTCTTAACTGTGGTGAATTAATCATTTCACGTTATTCATCGCAACATTTATTTTACACAAAACAAGTTTATAATCATTACACATTGTGATTCATAAATGTTGTTAAAAAAAGTCATATGTGAGTCATCAATATGAAAATTATACGTCATGCAGGAATCTCAGTACAAAATCATTTTGTAACTTCGAAAGCCTACTGAAACAATATTTTTTAAAAATAAAATTAATGTATGAAATCATGGTACTTTTCCACTAGCCAGGCGCAAATGTCACCAAGTGTGAACCAAACGCGAATCAAGTTGCCAAGCGAAGCGAATGACAAAACAGTCAACGGAATGAAATTCATAAATGTTCAACTATAAACAAATATTAATGAATTGTAAACAAAACAGTTTAACCCAAAAAGAATGCTTAAATTAATGCTTTTTTTAAAACAAAAATTAAGAAAGAAGAAAGGAAAACGTGTTTTGTTTTGAATGAATTCAGAGAATGGAACACGTGTGGCCCCAAACTAACATTCCCCTTATGGTTGTAAGAAATTTGGCGGAGTTCTACAGTATTTGACGACTTGCTCCCGACTGACGGAAAAGTACCGAAATCGTTATCTGCGTATTTTTAGCCAATAAGAATTCACTAAAAACACTATGAAACAATTTTAAACCATTTTCTTTTAATGTTATATCAAGAGACAGAAATAACTGTCGGTTATAGCGTTTAATCTCGTGATTTCCTTACACTGACATTTAATTAATAACACAAGCCATCACATAGTCTGTATTTTCAAAGTTAATGCTTTTTAATGGTTAATTAAGGAACATTTACTGACAACAATTCGTATCGTTTTTATAGATTTATACCTTTGCTGTCTAAGATCCAATATTAGTCGAATTTAAGCTGTTTTTGACGGCTATGTTAGCACATGAAATAAAGATTTTCTTGACAAATAATACGTTAATTTTATAACTTCCGCAAGTTTGCAACAGTCATTCAGGACAGTTTTATCTTCATCCTTTAATTAGCCAACATCTTACATTTCTTTTAATATTAAAAGCCATCAAGCAGTCTGTATTTTCACGCAATTTTCCTCGCTAATGATTTTTAAAAGTTAATTAATGAACACTTACTGACAATGTGTATTATTGATCTAAGCTTTATACTTTTATCGATAAAAATACAATTTCAGCCGAATTTAGACTGTTTGTTGACTGTTGAAGGCTATGTTAATGCATGAAATAAAGCATGTAAAAAATTAATAAAGCTTGTAAAGAATGTTTCATAAATTCTGTGATTTTTCAACAGTTAATTACGACTGTTTGTTCTTTATCCTTTATTTAGCCTACATTTTAGCCTACATTTCCTACATTTTTTTTAATGTTAAAAGTCATTACACAGTCTGTATTTTCGTTGTATTTTCCACGAGCATGCTATTAAAAGGTAAATTAAGGAGTATTTACTGACAATAATGCTTATTGTCGATATAGACTTTATACATTTATTGACTGAAATCCAATTTTAGCCGAATTGAATGCTATGTTAGCACCTGAAATAATGCTCTTTTTGGTAAATAATATGTTAAATTCATAACTTCTGTGAATATGCAACATTATTCACGACTGTTTGGTCTTTATCCTTTATTTAGCCACCATTTTATATGCTAATTCTGAAAATTGCGTAAAACTCTAACTTAAAGAAAACCCAAATATATTTTTTAGAGAAGCTTTGCGTAGCACTGTTGAAGGTGTAAACGAAGGTTATTTTTAGAGCTTAATCCAATGGCCATTAATAACCTTTCTTTAATTATACCTAAGATCGTATTTTATTAGTTTTTATCTTTGATGTTTGCATTTTTATTAAAAAGAGAATTAAAAATGTACCACCAACCTCATAAAGCTTAAACTAGTATTTGAAAGATTACACACTTTGAGTAGCTAAATGCATTTAAATTGGAATCGATATTCTAAAATTGATTCTTACCCTTTCCTCTCCGATGGAACGTACCCCAAGAAGAGATTTTCTCCGAGATCTAAGGATTTCAAAGAACCTTGACTCTTACCGGCCACATCTTCCTGTCCCTCCAGCGTAAGCATTCCGTCTCGCAAATACCTTTTGGCAATCAGGCGGTGAAATTTACCCAGGTGTAATTTTTGTGGAGATCGCAGAACTACCGGACCGTTTCCTAAATTATACCTAAATTGAGGAAACTTGTTTTAGCAATTAAATTTAAGGTAACACTCGTTTACTTTATTCAAGACTAGCTGAATACCCGTTCTCCGTACGGGGTTAAACAATCATTAAGCCAGTACTGAACAACACTACGAAAAAATGCACAAAACTGAAAGACATACACAATTAATAATGAAACACAATTGATAATGAAACACAATTGATAATGAAACACAATTGATAATGAAACACAATTGATAATGAAACACAATTGATAATGAAACACAATTGATAATGAAACACAATTGATAATGAAACACAATTGATAATGAAACACAATTGATAATGAAACACGATTGATAATGAAACACGATTGATAATGAAACACGATTAATAATGAAACACAATTGATAATGAAACACGATTAATAATGAAACACGATTAATAATGAAACACGATTAATAATGAAACACGATTAATAATGAAACTCGATTAGTAATGAAACACAATAAAGGAAAAACAGTTCGAATTTGTTTTTTAATTTATCCATATTTTTTTACTTTGGCCGATGACTTAGCGTTTTTAACGCACGTTGTTAGATGTCCATTCAAAATAATGAATTAACTGCATTCAGTATCTTTTGGCGAGACGCTTTTGCTGGGAACCATTTCATGAGAGCCAAAATTTACAAAAATAAAGCATTTTTGTCCTGCACTTTTTGAGATTCCGAAAAAATCATTCCGCAGTATGTAAATTAAAAATGAAGATCTGCTAGTGATGTCATCGTGGGTTAATCGTGGTATTCGCAGATTCAGAGGCCACTCAACTCACAGGAGTGACATTGCTTACATGTTTCCAATTAAATTACATGATTCTGCCCAATCACGTATTTTTCTTGGAGTTGCAAGTTGCCAATACCACCATACCATAATACTAAAAGTATATATTACTAACAATGGCTTCAATAATAGTATCATTTTAGCGAATTAGAATATAACTATATTAATTATGTATTTTATACTTTAGTAATTAGCCTATATTTTTGTTTCAATTAGTACTTATTAAAAAAATAATAAACCTTATTGGAGAGCCGCAGTGGCTCAGGGTATAGAGCGTTTGCCTCCAGTGAACCGAGTTCAATTCCCAGCAACGGCTGGTCACTTCGAATTCCGCACCCGCCTCGCACCCAACCATAGTTCTGCATAAAAAAATAAATCCTCAGTTGTAGACTGATCATGGGTTGTTAAAATATCGAAGGATACCAAAAATGTTCAGTGCTTTTTTTAATTTTTTAAAATGAGATTTCGAGATTAAAAGAAAAAAAAAGTATATTAAACAATTAATTTTTCTTTTATTTTTAAACACATTTACACATATGAAATGACAGTTTTAAATGAAATTATTTTAATTCATAGAAATTTATCAAAAAACAAAATTATCTGAAGTTGCCGAGTTTAAAAAATGGACAAAATAAAACATTTTTAATGCAAAATTTCTTTTTTTTTGTATTAATAAAATAGTCATATTGAAGTAGGTATCTAAATTTAAAAGTTATATATGTGTTCAAGACTACTTAATAAATGATGCACTAAAGTTTTTTTAAAAGTAAAAATAGTTTTAATAACTATAGTTATTCTCATATAACCAAAATATGCCTAACGTTTAAAACGTTGGGCTTTAAAATAGAAATGATATTTTTTACCTAAATTCTGCGAACCCGTCTCTAATAGCTAAAGAGACAAAATCGCCAGTTCCAGTAGCTGTTTGGCCATTGTATAACAAAATTCCGTCGTTGGTAAAAGTTCGAAACTCCAATTCTAAAGAGAGACGCGAGTAGGCCTGAAGGCGTGGTAATTCTAAATAGGAACGCCCAAAGAATGACGGTGTTTCAATAAAGTTCCCTGTAAATAAATTAAAATATGAAAAAAAATGTTTGGAAAGGTTTCAATGTGTGTTATTAAGCAACAAACAAAATGGACAGCATTTAAAATATTAATATTACTATAGAGAATTCTAGTCGTGCGAGTAGGACAAACAGGTACAGAAATTTAAAAAAAGCAAATTGTGTCAATCGAAACCCCCTGCCAACGCCATCTATGAACACTAAAGAGAACAGTTCTAAGTTAGTTTAACTCCATCAAACCGCAAACATGTAGGTTTCAAAATCCCCCCACTTAAATTTTGTTTTCTCCCTGAATGTATTAATGCTTTATTTTGTGATGTTTTGTGATTTATAACTTACCATTTTATGTCCTTTGGCTCATCAAAATTCTCAAATCACACCGTTGATTAGAATTCTTTGAGTCGCATGGCAACGCAAAATTAATTTTATTTTATCATTATGTGATGAAAAACAAAAGAGTGACACACAATCATCGGGCTCCTCAAAAAAAGTTAGGGAAAATCTTTCAAGAATATCCGTAAAATGACTCGTTTTAGAGAATAAGGGAAATCTTAGTATTTGTAATTGGTTTATTAAGTAGGTCACGCGATTCCCACAAAGAGCAAAGAGCAAAGGGAAAAATGTCTTACTTTTAATTAATGCATACTTGAACCAACAATAGATTAAAAGACAGGATGTGAATTTAAAAGTGTGAGAAAGCGTTTCGTTTTGAACAATAAATTAAGAAAAAGATTTACAGAAAAGGAATAACATTAACATTAATTGAATGAGCGTTTAAATAAAAGTAAAAGAATGATTTAAAGTTATTTAAAGATAAATTCTGATGAAATATTAATATTCATAATTATTAATATTTTTTCACATGGAATTGTTCATGACCGAAACATTGTGAATTATACGGTATTTTTTTCCCTATATACCCTTATATTTTAGAGCAAAAAATCCAGATTATGTCTTATGAAATGTTTATTAAGTTAGAGAAAGTACGTTTTTGTTTCCGATTTTGTGACACAAAATATCGAATGCAGTAATTTATATATTTAAAGTTAGGGTTTTCAACCATTAATATTGAGTCCAAGTACGTAAAATTCTGGTTAGTAGATCATAAATTATTAAGGTATTATTTTTTATTGCACATTACGTGGAATTTGAACATTTTTAAAGCGTGAGATGTAGGAAGGATATGTATTCTTTTTCTGAGTTCAAATTTAAATAAACATAACTTTCTTTCTTTATAGTTCATTTTTCTGTGTTTTAACAATCTTACAACATTCAAATATTGATTTAATGGCTCGTTCTTAACAATTATTCCATTAAAAATTATAGCGAACGTTACAGCCTGAGCATAATAAGATTCTTAAATTCAGAGGTAGTTTTCAAGGCATTTCAGGAACTTCCAAGAAGAGTGTCTCAAAGTACTGGCTAACTCAGGGAACCCTATATCCCATTATGGCCAAATTAAAAAAGAAGGAAAAAAAAATGTTTAAAAGATCATCTTCTGGATAAAATTCTCTTAACTTTCTGAACTTTAGTGATGTTAAATATGAATGTTAAAAAAGTTAGTTTAAATCTTTTTTGTTAAATTATAAAAATATCAATTTAAAAAGAAACAAATATAAAAATTGTATTTTTTCAAATTTAATTTTGTTAATGACCCCTTCACAATAACTGAAAAGGTATTTTAAACGTCATTTCAAACCTACCCGAAAACTTTTTAAAAAATTTCCGCATCCTTGTCGCATAATTTTGAAAACATTTCCGCATAATTTGAAAGGCCCTAATTATGGTCAATTTTTTTTTTTTTTTTTTTTTTTTTTTTTTTTTTTTTTGTATAAGCAAAAATTTAAAATTTAAAAAAAAAAAAAAATACCCATAAAATGATGAAAGATAAATTTGCAATCAATTCTAAATTACAGATTTTACAAAATACTTTCAAGTAATTATCCTATTTTAAGAAACAGGGAAGAGAATTTGAACGAGTCGTCTGCAAATGCACTACGAAGCTGTTGAAAGCTGTTAATCACACTACAGAGGAATAGAAATTTCGAGAAGTGCCATTTTCGTCGATGAGAAATGGTATCGGCAATTGCTCTGCGAACTTTTATTTTGACGTCATTAAAATTTACTGATGGCGGAAGCGATTCATTTTTGCGAGATTAATGGTTGCCTTTTGAGATTCATGCATTTGTCTCGGACTTGTCATTATTGGAGACATTAATTTCAACTCTAAAAGATATCGCAGTTAAGGGTTTAAAATGCATTTCGGATTTATTCAGTAGCTTGCTTTTATGCAAGTTAAACTAGCCAGAAATGTAGAGCGTTAAAAATCGATAATTAAGAGAGTACCTTTCCAGACAATATTTTTAGAATGTTTGATTGAATTGTTAAAAATATAAAACTAAAGATTATAAAGAAAGTTCGTTAAGTTTTAAATAAGTCTCAGTAAAGTAGATAAATATTTTTTACATTTTCCATAGAAATATTTTTGTTTAGCTCACCCATGTTAAAGTATCCAAATTTGATAATTTTTGTTTTAAAAAAAGTACTGATATTCAAAACTTTTACTTGGCACATTTTCACACTGTTAACAATTCTTTTTTTTTAATTAAATGATCATGCATTTGTTTTTACTTTGAGGTTCATTTTTACTATTAAATTTATACTTATAAATTAAATTTGTAAACTATGAAGATATGAAAATGAGTTCATAATTAGAAATGTGCAATCGAATACATAAGTGATTAAAAACTGCGTATTTAACTTGAATGTAAAGATCTAATATATATTTTTTGTTAAATTATAAAAGATACGTAGATTTAGGTAATAAATAATATTTGTACAACTTTCATGCAAAAAGAAATGCTAGTTTTTAAAAAATTTAGATTAGATTACATTTTACCATTTCCTTGAAGATACAAACTTTTAAAACGTAATCAGCATCTGACAAAGCGTAAATGTGCTAGAGATTGTTCAAGTTTATATAAAATCTAATTGTTAAAAATATGACAAACTATAATCAACTATCAATTATCCTAAACTATCTATTTGACATCGATTATCTTTATAAATTGAAATATCCATTTTATTACGTAGTTGCTTCCAACGAGTTCTTAAGATTTAGTGTTAATTCCTAAAATCTGATTATTTAAAACAGAGTTCAAAAACTTTTGGATCTGAAGTTTCTTACTTCCTTTTTTTTAAGTTTACACAAAATATTGATTTGTGACATATTTGATAATCAAGGTAAAAAAACTGTTTATGTTCATGTAAGCTATTCTAAAAAAAATCGCCTAAAGAGAACAGATTTTCTACACTGTAAAAATTGTGGCGGAATGTCTCTTGGAATATGGGATTGAAGAACCTAAAGAATTCTGTGATGGAACACTTTATTCCCAGTTAACACTAAATCAAGCATTCATATGGGGTTTACAGGATATAAATTAAATCTAAACACTTAAATTTGAATAATCTTACCCCAAATTTTGCCCTTTTGCACCCCACAAGACAAAGTTTTTAATTTTTAATTCGTCTGCATTTTTCATTTGGCGCGTTTTGAATGTCAAAAGGTCAAAGGACGACTGGTCATCATCATCAGACGTTTGTTCATATTTGAAATGAGCTAGTCGGAATTTGTAATTTTATATCATGTTGGTTGTGATGGTGAGAGCTATTTTAGTGGACCTATCGAGAGAGTTGGAAGATAGATAATGTCGGACGTATAGCAAGATTTATTTCAGTGAATAGGATGATCCAAATGATTGAATCTAATGATGGTCTGGTGTTGAAAGTTATTTTAGCTAATATCAAAAAAGATACTAGTATCTAATGTCTGTTTGATGGTAAGAGTTAGTTTTGTAGATATCAAGAGAGTTATTTAGGCAGCCAATATCGGTGCAATGAGCCGACCGGCCAGTGTAGGGGTCAGGGAACTGGCCTTGCATCAGAAAGGCTCTGGGTTTGAATCCCGGACAAGGCATGTCTGTTCTTTCATTCTCTGTACTATCTGTCCTTACTGTGGGAGCAACGTTGGCCCACCTAATAGGGTGCCCCTAAAAGAGTGGCCAACAAATCTGCCCTTCAGATGCTTGTATGACGTAATTCATTCCCCAGGCGGGCATGGGAAAAAACTATCGGTGTAATGATAAGATTTATTTTTGTTATCAAGTCATTTTTGTTATAAATAAGAGTTATTTTATTCGAAATCAAGAGAGATAAAAGAAATTGATCGAATGGTAAGAACAATGTTAGTGGGCGTACCAATAGAAATGGGAGTAGCCAATGTTGGTCTTGTAGTAAGTTGATAAGTTTCTGGGCGACCAACAGATATGTCTCTTGTTGATTTAGTTTCTGAATGGTCTGCTGCAGCTGTTCTTTGAACTGTTGATCTCCGTACTGGTCCCGGCGTAGGTGATAGATGTGGTACTAAAAAAATAAATTTCATAGGATTATTTGAAAGCAATAACGATAAATGCAATTATTTAATAATTCAAAGCAAGCCAGCGATGGAAGTATATTTACTATTTTAAGAGATCTTAATACTATTTTTTAACTATATTAACTGTTCAACTAAACTATACTTTTTTCATTTCACTTGCTGAATAATTTAAGAGTAAGAATCTTTTCATATATTGTATAGTATATTTGTTGAAAATGTTTTAAAGAAATGAACATAAATACGAAATTCTAGTAGTGATGGACAAATCTCTACAATTTAGATAAATCAGATTCAAACTCATCTTCATTTTTTGCACAAAATTTAACTTTACTGACCACATAATTTTTTTGTTACAGTGTATTTTTATTGACTTCATTTAAATATATTTTAAGTAATATAAAAAAATAAAAATAACAAAAATATAAAATAACTAATAAGTAATCCGTCCTAAACGTTTTTAGTGTGTAGTTTAATTAATTCTTGTCACAAGTCAAGTCTAAAAAGTATGCACAGTAGGAGTCGTAAATTAATGTTAAAATGATGAAACAAAAATAAACAAATCGCCCTAATTCAGAATGAAGCTAAATTGGATTTAAAACCGGTAATTAGAAATATTGCTAAGTTACACATGACAATCAAACTACTTTTTGTCTTTTTCAGACAGCCTTACGCACTATTACATAAGATACTAATAAACTTATTTAAAAACAAAAGGGCTCATGAATTTTTTTTTATTCAAAACTGTTTTAAACATGAGTCTAAATTAAAATCTGTAGCAAAGTTCGTCTGCAAAAAAAAAATTGAAGTAGTGATTACATTTCAAATGTAGTTTGTAGTCACTGTGTTTAAAATGTATTTGCAGCTGTAGTTAACGACTCTTGTAATAAAATAGTTGCGTTGTAGTTAACCATAAAAATAGTGTAGTTCCTCTGATAACTTAACTAATGGCTTAGGGCCAACTGTACGCTTGCTTTAAAGCGAGCAACATACAATCGTTTAATTTAAGTTGATTAAACCCAGTGGTCAAAAGTAGTACACTATAAGTAGTGAAACTACTGTAGTCGCTACTTTTTCCGTAGTTTGCAGTGTCGTGTGCTACTTTTTTAAAAAAAGAGTGTAGTGAACAGTGCGATACAAAAAAAGCAGTAGTTGGTTGCGAATCTTGGAACTACTTTTAACGTTTAGTTAAAAATAGTAACACTGCTCTAACTCAACTAATTTTTCTAATTTGATGGGTACAAACCTTCGCGGATTCGTCAATGGTTGCAATGAAAATGACCTTATGGCTGCAGTTTAGCGTTAATAGAAATTACGTATAACTAATATATAAACTAGCCATAACCAAAAATAGATAATTAATCATTTCTGTCACATTTTAACATGCGCATGTAGACTTGTAAAATATCAATGTTATTCCAAAGGAAGGGAGCGTATTTTCGATGTATCTTAATTTCTTAGAGGAAATAAAAGTGGATTAAACAATCAAAAGTTTCAAGTATTTGAAAGTTTTGCCATTCTTAAATTAAATATTTTCTGTCGAAAAAGGCATAAAAAGTTGAAGGTTAAGTGAACAAATTCGGAAAAAAAATGTTTTTGATTAACACTCATAAATTATTCTTAATTATTTTCTTATATTTAATGTAAGTCAATTTCTTATTCAAAACCGTTTTAAAAACAGGTGTAAATTGAGTTCTCCAGCAAAGTTCGTCTCCTTAATGTAGTTATTAGATTCCAAAGAAGTTTGTAGTCACTACATTTTTTATATTTTTTATATCTGTCGTTGAGCAGCCAACCCAACTTCGGGTTAACTATAACTAATGCGCAACTCCGTAGCCTTCTAATTTTTAAACTAATCCAAAAGATAAAGAAACTCCTGGATCAGTACTTCCAGATGTATTGATTTGATATAGGAACATGGAGGACTCGACAGATTTAACGTGCATTAGTCACCATTTACTACATGGGGAGCCTTTGGCTGGCCTAGGAACGAACCCACGAACTCTTGAACATGGGCCCAGTGCCCTACTAACCAGGCTATCCCGGCTCTACATTAGTCACTACATTATTATATTTGTCGTTGAACAGCGAACCCAATTTTGGGTTTACGACTACTAATGTTCAACTCCGCAGCCTTGTAAGTTTGAACCCAATCCAGAAGACAAGGGAACTCCTGGATTAAGTATTAGGAGAAATTTGCCTTCGTGGAATACTTTTTGAAAGAACTAACCCACATTTGCGTTACATGGAGAGGAAGACCACGAGAATTTCTCAAGGTTAGCCTGACGGTGAAGGGACTCTAACCCATGACCCATCTACCACTGATGATATTTCACGTCAGCACTGTGGTTGGTGCAATAAGCCAGATGCGGATTCATATAGACCAGCCATCGCTGGATCCGAACCCGGTTCACTTCATTGGAATGCGAACGCTCTATTTCCTGAGCCATCGCGGCTCTAGTCTCTGCATTCAAAAAAAATTTTAGTTGCAGTTGTAATTAACTACATTTGTAACAAAGTTGTAGCAGTACACTACATAAATAATACGGTTTTTCCGACCGCTAGTTAAACCTCAACTGACCGCCACATTCGAAATTTCTAGATCAGACTGCGTGCGTTTTTCGAGATTTTCAGCCTCTCAACCCGGTTCGTGACCCCCATGTGAGATGAGAAGTTGTCATTCTTTTGATACCTTTAATCACCCTCTGATTTTTTTTTCTTCAGTTTCATGGATATTGGTTTGGTATTATAGGCAAATTTCATGGCTTGAATGTTGGAGTACTCAGTCAATAGGAGTTTATGAAGACAGGGTGATGAGTTATTTTGTATATTTGTTAAATCTATTACTATTTTGTAGTTTTTTACTTCAAATACATGGCATTTTAATAAACAACTAAATATTACATAAAAATACTTAAAAAATTGCAAACAAACATAAATTCTAATAAAATATAATAATAACTTCAGAGATACGTGTTTAAATCAATTATAGTATTTTACTTATTCTCTGCTGCATCCGAAAAAACGAGGAAATTTATTAACTGTTATTCAACTTGGCTTATTCAAGAGTTAATTAATTTATAACAACAGCGATTGATTAATTATCTTGATTTTGGAGAAAATAGTGCGACGATCTCGACTAAAGCTGGAAGAAAGGAAATTAATTTATGTCCAAAGGGGAAACGTGAAATATTGGATGAAGCTTTTGTGATGTCAAATAAATAATTTGTTTTATATACCGAAACGTATTTTTAAGAGTTTAGATCCCAGTTAAATACAGAAAATTATATATAAAGCAAAATAATTGATGAATAGTTAATGTTCAAAGGAAAATAAACCGAAGGAGGTAAATAATTAATGAAACTGTTTTCTCAGTTAAAGGAAAAGATTTCAAATTTTTGCATACTAAATAAAATTAAATGTTTAATTCAATTAATCAAACATCATGCAATTTTAATAAAAAATTGTATTTTCGTGAATCATTTTTAATCAAATATCATCAAAAAATTTTAGCTGAATGCATAAAAATAAATATAATTTAGTTATTTTATTTTTCTAAATAAATATTTTATTTTTTATTCGTGATTTATATGTATTTTCGAGCACTCGGCCGAGAAGAAATCAATCACCGTAAAAATATTATTTAAACTATGTTATTCTAAAAGTTATGTAACTATAAAATAAAGAAAACTAAAGTAATTCTTAAAAGTAATCCAATAATCTATTATTTTTTATGAGTTCTATTCTGTTCCTTAAATTTGCCGTTAATTTTATTGTATGTGAAAGTTTTGCAAAATGATATAAAGCATTTTGTTTAGTTTCCTAAAAATATTAAAAAATTTTATTACATTTATTATTTTAGTAGCTTTTCTTAGTAATATTTTTTATTATCGAGTGAAATATATTTAGTAACTTTTGGATACACTATATATAACACATGGCAGGAAACAAATTAGGTAGTTTTGACTGTGATGCTGGTATATATCTCTGAGCTTATTTTATTTTTTTTTATTTACTATTTACACTTAAAAAATTCCTGGTCTGAGTTCGTGACCCAAAAGGGCGCTATTGGTCAAACACTAGATGACAGGAAGACTTTAGCTTGCTCAGATGAGCCTCGATCCCAGCTGGTCAGAACTAGTAGCAGAGTTTGAGGATGGCACAATCCCCCCAAAGCCATGGGCACAAGTTCTTAACAAGGCATTGTGCAAACAAGTGGTATCTCCATAATGGTGTGAGCTACTTTTTTTCAGGGCATGGACAAGGTTCTATGGTTCGATTGCTCTGGACAATGAATGGAAAGGTTTATATTTAGCTACTTGGAGACCACTTGTCACCATTCCTGGACCACAAAACAAGGATAGATCATTTATGGATGACAATGTGTCATGCCACCTAATCTTGATTGCTCCCGACAGTTTTGAAAAACATTCTGAACGAATCCTACGACTGATTTGGTCACCCAAATCCCCCGACATTAATCAACACCTCCTAGAAAAGAGTAGGTCTTAGCACGGGTTACCATAAATATCCTTTAGTAGTCCTAACGTAATGACATATTTCGTATTTTCAACCACTGCGCAGCTTAGTACCCCGAACGTAATGACATCTTTCTTATTTTTCATCAACTGCGCAGTTAACTTTGTCACATCGGAATACTAAATTGATCCGTGCAGAGGCCTTCCTTCCTCTAGGAGGTGTTGCATTAATCCTTTCAAACATTTATGGGATATGATTCATAGGTCAGTTTGCGCAAAAACTCTTGTACCGGTAACACTTTCGAAATTATGGACATCTATTGAGGCTGCCTTTTTTGAATATTTCTGTAAGAGAGTTCTAACTAGCTGTTAAGTCCAGGCTACGTTGAGTTGGTGCAATTTGTAGAGATAGATTAGATTCAACACAATATTAGGAAATATCCCATGATTTTTGTCACATCTATATATATATATATATATATATATATATATATATATATATATATATATATATATATATATATATATATATATATATATATATATATATATAAAATATCGTCTAATTTAACCAATTGATAAGCGAACGTAGACAAGTATAAACCAGTTTCAGTTGCGTAAAAACAAGATATATTTCAGATATATTTCAAGATGAATATATAATTATTATACTTAGACGGATCTATAGCCTATAACATCCAGAAGTAAAAATAAGATATAAAATAAGGGTCTTTTTCAAAATATATATGTTATTACATTTACAACAACCGGAATATCACGCCTTAGATATCTCATGTTTGAATCAGACTTTTCAACTGAGAAGATATCGATAATCATCGATATCGCGAGCCCATTATTTTCCGCTACTTCAATCAAAGTTTTCCGTCAAAGAGGTTGTCTATCTCTTCACACATCAGTGAATTATATAGAGCGCCTGATATCTCGAAGATGGATGATACAACAGTGAGGATAGAAGCAAGATTAAGTGACTCGCTAGAATTTTTCACCACTTTATTCCCAGACAGAAACTAAATTCTTTCCACCCACCGTCTCGTGAATGATCCCCGTTCAATTCGTTGATAGACTTTCATTGTAGTATATCAATACATCAATGGTCTATATATCTCACATGAATTGGAATCTGTTAGAGTTATAGATTTTGTTGATTTTTCCATTACATTTACATTTATGCTTTTTAGTGGATGTGAAATTCTGATAGCTATGAAATATCGAAAATGATTTTTAATGCAGATATATATATATATATATATATATATATATATAAACTATATATATATAACTATATATATATAACTATATATATATAACTATATATATATAACTATATATATATAACTATATATATATATATATATATATATATATATATATATATATATAACTATTGGTGGTTCTTAAAGAGTTAAGTAATGGTTTGTAAACATAAGATTATTTATTTTCAGCTGTTACATTCGTCCCTTTACTTATTGTTACAATCGGCCCCAAAACGCCATTTCAGCTTCATTTGTTAAAAACAATGCTAGTTAATTAACAAAACTAATCTTTTTTTGAAATGTTAATTAAGGTGTTCATTTACATATTCGGTTAATAATTTTTATTTGTTTAAACAAAATTACTTTGTTTCAATATAATATTCTAATACCAAAAAAAGTACTTGGGGGAGAGTCGGGTAGCCCCGCCCAATATCAATTTCATATGTATAGAATATTTTTTCAAGTCAATGGGCCATCGGACAATAATTGTTATATTAAAAAAAGATTATTTTCAAAGTTTCAATATGTTGAATACAGTTGTCATGATATTAAGAAAAATTGGTTGAATGTTTCGATTAAACTTCATTTTAATATTAAAAAAATAATTTTTTCTATACATACAGCATTAAAGTATTTAGTCTTAAGTTTAGTTTGCACAAAGAACGAAGTTTATTTGTGAAAAATTGTTCGAGTAATTACAAATTTACAAAAAAATTGGGTTTCGGGTAGCCCCGCTCATATGAATGATAGGTATCAAAGCCCACGTTTATTTCGTCGATAAATGTACGGTTCCAAAGATTTACTTAAATTAAATTTTTTTCTTTAAATATTTAATATAAATATATATTAATATTATAATATATTAATATACATTAATTATAATAAAAAATATAACATTTGTTGTTAATAAATGTTAGAATTCACTAAAAGTATATAAGTATGTAATAAAAAAAATAATTTTGTGATAAAAATGATAAATAAGTTTTATCTATTGTCAATACATTGGTCATTTTCATTTACACCTGAAAAAACAATCAAAAAACATAATTTTTGTAACTGGGCGGGGCTACCCGACACATTTTGAAAATAGCTGAAAAACATGTTTTTTTAAATTTCTATTTTTTTAAGTTAAACTATTCTTTTTTTGGTTTATTCTTTTTGTATTTAATTAAATGATAAAACAATAGAAACATACAAAAATCTTGATTATTACTCAATATTATACAGAAATATAAGCAATAGTTCTTAAGTGGGCGGGGCTACCCGACTCTCCCCTACGTAGCGTGAAAATATCTTTTGTTATGTAACTCTTTCAAAAGTACGTAAAATTGGTTGCCAGCAGGGGTATCCATGTAGATTTATTAAATACACGTTGCGCGCCGCCTAGGAACCAAATCTAGAACCCGACACTCGAAATTTTTGCTTTGTTACAATCGTACCCTAATATAATTGACCCCACTCTCCCCTACAGAATAAAATTGTGGATAATAATCAATTATTAAATAAATAAATAACTTTGATTACATCCAAGCATATTACAATCATACATAAACTTGGTATTAGGTTAATATTTGCTTTTCTTCCTTACAGTATTAGCTGTTTGGCATTCATAAGCCAGGATAATGACAAATTCGCCATTTTATAGCATATAACTTTACTTTAATTAAATATTTTGGCCTAAGACGTTTATATTCTGTAGAAAACAACAGGATTTCTTAAAATAACTCAGATAAATATATGTAGTTCATGTTATTAATGGTTTCAAGAAGCCAGGAAAATGACAACATAAAAAACCTACTCACCTTGAAAAAATTTTTGAAATAGATTTTTAACCAGAAAATTGGTTTTTATTCATGCAACAAGACATGCTCATATAGGAGCGTATCTAATCAATCTATTAACATAAGATATTGATTGCTGGCTCTATCTATCTTGGTTATAAACCACTAAATAAAAGTAGTCAGGAAAATGACAGATTTTCTTGGGACAAACAAATTATTGGCAGAAAAAATTAATTTAAACGAGGTTTTTGTAAATAATACCGTCTGCGTATATTCTAGAAATGCTTACACCTGTCGAGATAAAAAAAAAATAAGATATTGAAAAATTTATAGGAAGTTTTGAAGCTTGTTATTATTGGAAACATTGTTTGGGACATGCCAGGAAAATGACATTTTGAAGCTCAAATTTTTATTTTTAACTATACAAAACAGTCAATGCTAGTGCAAAGTTATTTTAAAATGCTAAGAGCAATGCTATTTTTTAATTTTTTTTTTAAAAAAAGTTTTTTTTAGTATTATAGTATTGGAGCAAGGGACAGTGAATTGTCATATTTCGTGAGAATCACCCATATATATACAGTTCAGTATAACAGGCATTTCACTATGTCAGTACTGCAATCAATTTTAACTAATTTTTTCCGAACTGCTCCCTTTTATTACACATATTATTTAAATAAATGACCAATAATAAAGAAACAAATAAAATGATATAAAAAAATAAGAATATGCAGTATCAAAAAATGTGTTAACTTTTATTTTTTATTACCCTTCGTCTTGCGTACAAAAAATTTAGGGATGGGAAACTGAGATTGAAGAAGCAAACAAAGAAAAAAAACTTTCCACTCAATAGATGGTTTTGAAAATCGGTATATATATTTTATGTAGAAATTTTAAAATTACCAAGAAATGAAGAAGGAAAAAATCAGAGGAAGGCAGAAAAAAGTTCATAATATTCAATTTCCTCTTTTTTTTTCTTCTGGTTCACTTAATCCCCAAAAAATAGTATATGTGCACGGGAGCGAACATTTCGCTACCTCTATCCGGGAGTTCGGGAGTTCACTATATACCATGTTTACTATAACGGGATTTGACTGTATAATGTTTTATCGGATTGACTTCGTTTAAATATAACAATTTTCCTTTGATTTTCTGTTTAAATTATATGTGTGATTTTTGACATCTTTTTTATTGTATAATTCAAAATTTCTTGTTTTAAGAATTTTCATAGAGTAGCCTGTATGAGTCTAGAAACATTACAATGAAAATTTAGAAATGGAAGAAAAATAAGAAGAAAAAAATTAAAAGATGTTTTATAAGTGGGGATAAAGCAAGATAAGAGTAAATTCAGTAAAATTTTTTACCGCGTTTTTACCCGATGGGAACTAAATCCTTTTTGAGTATCATTTAGATCCTTCTCGTATAATTTCTAGTTGGATTTTCATAAAAGCATAAAAATGCATTAGCGGTATATTTATTATATGAATAAAAATCTAGATTAGTTTTCTTTTTCTTTCAAATTTGACATATATTTTTTTATTTGTTTAAAATATAGAAGGGAAATATGAAGACTAGAAATTTTAATTAGTGAATTTTACTTTGCTGTTTTCTGAAAATGAATGATTTAGTTATGATGATAAATGTTTAAACAAAATTTAATTTAAATCAAACTCTATATTTTTAAAATATAAATTAAAGAGAAACGATATTTTGTTTTTTGTAAAAGGCTTAAGTGTAAATTTTAACTCAACAATCGTCCCCGTGTATCTTTATATTTAAGTATAGAATAATTAGTATAGAATATTTTTCTGTATAGAATAACTATGGTTATCAAAACAGGTTACCATTTATCTTCATATTTAAAAAATGTTTTGTACAGTACATAATAATTATAGTTACGAAAAAGGGTAACAGTATCTTTTCATGCGTAAGAGTTGTATTTCAGCATAGAATAATTAACAAATATAAAATTTATCGTATAAAAATAAAATTATTAATACATTTGTTCAAAACTCAGTAACTATTTATTTTTATTATCTATATCGAAAAGGCTTAATTAGGGAATGTGAAGTGCATCGAACATGACTACAGTCATATGACTGGAATTCAATCCTCAGAACCAACTTGATGCCCCCTCGGCTTCAGATCGATGGGTAACACCATATCTGGGATGAATGAAGGATTTGATGAATGAATGGAATGAAGATCACATTGCCACAATCATGAGGTTGGTCAAATGTGGAGACTTGAACTCCGTGAACCTGACTCCTCCTGTCTGATAATGAGCCGTTGGAAGAAAACTTTGTTTTTGGAACTACAAATCATACCATTTTTTATGACCTGAACACATGTTGAACAAGCTTAAGTTTCATTATATTGAGCTGACGCAGATTCAGCTCACACCGAGCTGCTTCTGGCTCTCACCGACCACGTTGCTGACATAAAGTATCCTCAGTGTTAGACAGATTAGTGTTTTGAATCTTTTGCTTAATCGTTGGAGGATGTCATAGTTTTCTTCTCCTTGATAGGCAGAGTTTATCAAAATATCCTTCACGAAGGATAGTTTATTCCAATGCTTGCGTTTTCTTGTCTTTTAAATTTGGTTCAAAATTACAAGGCTTAGGCGTTGAACACTGATAATCGACTGTTTAACGTCAGTTATCAAATTAAATAAAATTTAATTATACGATAGAGTTCAATTTAAGGTTTTATGGTTCCTTGCCTTATATTATGGTTCGCATATTCTTTTGAGCTTGTGTCTATTAACACTTCATCTGGAGAACTGCTTTCCCGTATTCTGTGATTTTTGTTTCTAGTAAAATGTGACATGAAAAATAGAGGAGTTAATGCACAACGCCAAAAAAAAGTGTTAATTAGAAAATAAAAAAGAGGAGTGAGAAAGAAATCTTTTTTTTTTTAATTAATCAATAGAAAATACATTATATGTATTTTTTAAGACATGACTGGGAGGCCGGGATAGCCTTGTTGGTAGGGCGCTGCAAGGCTATCCCGGCCCGGCTTGGGCATGGGCCCAAGAGTTCGAGGGTTCTATTTCCGGCGGCCGTGATAAGCCGACTGATGCACGTCAAATTTGTCGAGTCACAAAGTCCTCCATGTTCCCATAACAAATCAAAACCTCTGGGGGTGCTGATCCAGGAGTTTCCTAGTCTTCTGGATTGGTTCAAAATTACAAGGCTACGGAATTGAATATTAGTAGTCGTAAACACAAACAATTGGTTTGGCTGTTCAACGACGGATTTACTAAACAAAAGCAAAATATAATTTTGATTTACCCTTTGCGTTAAAGCAAATTGATCTGAGTTTTAAATAATTGTAAATCCCTAAAAATACAAAAAACATTTATCTATAACTTTAAAAAAAGGGGGGAGAAACGTCTTTTTGATTTTTTGGAAAATTTCTTAAAAACAAATAGAGCTATTTTTGAAGCGATGATTTTGAAATGACACTCACCTTGTCCACCTCTCTTGCATGGTCCGTTAGATGCAACAGAAATCTGCTTCTGGTATCTGCAGCTGAATGCTTTTAGTTGACATTCTGATGCGTATGTGTTTCCATCTGAACCACAAACAGTTTCCTTGTTCTCAGCAGCTGTACAGTGAATATTGCATGTGCACTGAGCTAAGCCGTCTTTCTCTTGACACGTTGCACCATGGATACAGCGTAAATCAGAGCATGAACCAGATACAGCTTTCGAGATAGACACTGAAAATGGATTTATTGTTAAGAGATTTCAAATGAAGCTGCTTTTAAGGGATTAATAGTTACCGCTTTGCTCTGAATTAAAAGGAAAAAATAAATTCTAGTCACATAAAAGAACAAGCAGCAGGAAAATAATGCTATCTTATCTTGTTAGAGTTACGGTCAAAAATATTTTTGGAAAAGTTACATACCATCCATGCATCCATCGAGTCCTAAAACTGTTCCAGGGGGGCATACATCACATTTCAACCCTTTTATGCCTTGTTTACACACACATCTTCCAGTCATTTGTTCACAATCATCACGGACTGAACCATACGTATTGCAACTGCATGCTGTAAATTGATGTTTAAAGAAATATAAATTTGCGATAAATCAATACCTGCTTTCACACTTTGCAATTTTTAATTACAATGGCATTTTTAGATAAACAAACTAAGTAAATATTGAATATCTTAATCATTGCTTTAATCAACAGTCCAACAGTGGATTGATAGTAAAGACGCAATTCTAAGTAAGTCACGCATCACTGGTTGCGGTCATTAAGCGGGTGGGTGACCTCTTTGATCAGCCTGCGTAGGGACCGAGGCTGCGTGCTGTTAAATGGTACTACCCTAAAGTGCTCAACTTAAAATATATTCAATAAAATTGAACAAAATTTTTAGAGCAGTTTAAAATTAATTACAAAATTTTCTATTAAATTTAATAAAAATTCGTTGAAAACTGTGCAATATATAAGTAAAGTAGTGGTTTTATACTGCCCATGCGCAAGAAAAAAAAAATTAATTTTTTTCGTAATTTTGCAGCGAATCGTATTTTGTAACTAATGAAAAACGACCGAATTGAATACTTTAGAAAAAAGGTTTAAGGAAAGGTTTAAGGTTAAGGAGTTGTTTTTGTATTTTTTTTTTAAAAAAAACTCAAAATGATAATGGGTTTTCTGCAAATATTATTTTGTATCATAAGATCAAATTAAATAACGAATGATAATACGAATGCACTGGAATATGTTAGTATAAAGAAAAAAAAAACAGACAAAAAGAAAGATATTTTTATGGGGGATATACGATTACTGATAATGCCGTTGCCCTTTTTAGTAAATCTTGTTTAATAGTACAAAACGAAATATGTGGAAAAGTCCTTATCATTATAAGCTTTCTTTTAAAAAGTACGAAAACTACTTAAAAATTTTAAAAGCTTCTAGCCATTTTCTAAGACATTAAATTACTCATATCTTGCGCAGTTTAAAATAATTTTTTCTTAAGTTTTAAAGCAATAATTTGGTAATTAATTTCAAATTACTTCTAAAATTTTGTTTCATTTTATTGAAATATATTTAAGAATTAAAATTATAGAAAACACATATTTTAAAATTATTTTAAATATGTTTTTACTATAATTATATTTATAGCAAAAACACATTTTAAAGATGCATGTTTAAATATGTTTTAAAATTATAGGAAAAACAAGGGAGACAAAAAAATTTGTTTTTTCAAACGTTCATATCTCTAAATATATTTAGGATAGGTCTACAAAATTTTGTGCAATTATTACATGTGATGAGGAAATTAATTGTTATAAGTTAAAAATTTATTGCTACATTTTTTGGGTTAGGGTGTTTAAAAATAACTATTTTCGATTTGTAATTTATTTTGTTCTCTCAAACCTCTAAGAGCCTTAAACTTTATTGATAAATATGAGAAATCACACACACTGGATATTTCTAAATTTATAAAATAGATCTCTAAGTATATTTTGAGAAAGATCAAAAACTGTAAGGATAGATATATTTCCATTATTTTGTCCAACCCATGGAATTCTTTACTATTTAAAAATCTTGCTCCAACGCTGCATTATCTGAACTCAAAAATAAATTATAAAAAATTGAGAAAAATCTGTGAATTTTGATAATTTTTTATCTAGATAAAAACAAAATTAAAAATTTAAGTTATATTGTATTATTCTAAAGCAAATATAAGTTTTTATAGCAAGATGTTTTTTATAGTTGACTCATGTGTAAGGCATTCAATATAGTTTTTTATTAAAAACTTTTTTCGTGAAAGAGTGCAAAAAATACTATTAGCTGATTCTTTAAAAATGTTTCGGGAAGCTTCATATTTGCTACGACTTATTGTTTTCCCTCCAGTTGTTGTCCTCAGGAAGTAATCATCAGATTGGGAGAAATTTCATATAAAATTACTGAATTTTTTAATTAATAAACCCCCTATAAAACCCCCTAATAAATTTGCCCCTGAAAGAGATTTTTGATATTAATAATCATTTTCACTGATTATTTCAATGAAATACAAAAAAGTTTGTTTTACTTACACGAGCAGCCACTGCTTCCTTCTGATGCTTTATGAAGTCCCCAATACCCGGGTTCACATCTGTCACATCGCAATCCTCCAACGCCTGGTTTGCATGAACATTGTTTGCTTTCAGGATCACATGTTAAGGCGTAAGAACCAAGCCTGTTGCAGTTGCAAACACCTGCAAAAATTTATCTCAACTATTTTAAAGCTTATTGTAAAATTAAAACGTACTTCCATAATATACTTTCGTATCACTGTTTTCAAATCTGGAATTGATTTCTGTCTCCAGGCTTCAATTTTCTAAACGCAATTTTTGTCGAAATATGCAAATCAAAATGTATTTTCCTGTCTAATAAATGATTACACTGGGAAATATTTTTGGTTTTGCATGAGATTTTTCAACAGATCTTAGATACTTTCGTATCACTGACTTAAAATCTGAAATTGATTTCTTTCTCCAAGCTACAGTATTTTAAACGCCATTTTTTTTTTCAAAATGTATAAGTTTAAAAGCATTACATATAACAGGGGTCGCACAAATGTTTCTTCGCGTGCTTCTGAACAGGTTATAATAGGGAAGCATTCCAAGCTATGCGACGATATTTCTGGCGATGTTTTCTTAGTCAGTTTTAATCCTGATGATGTCTCCCTTAGAAATTTGTCATAACATTTACTTGTAATATAATACCCTCTGTAAGGTAAAACTTATTTAAACTTTTCAAATAATATAGTCTAGACATATTATTTAAAAACAATTCTATAGCTTTAAAAGCATAACTAATTTCAGATTTAAAATCCTTTACCAGATATTAAGCATTTATGCAACAAAAAATAATAATATCCCTAGAGTGATTTAACTAACCAAGCTATAGTTTTAACTGAGGATGAATTAAATACTCTTACTGTAGATAAAACCAGACTCAAAAGTAATCTAACATATAGAAAAAGTGAAAGAAATATTATGCTAAGTGACAATCAGCTATCAGTGTTTAAAAAGTTTAAACAAATTTAAAAGCTGTTGAGATCACACTTTTCTATTTAAAAAAAAAAAAAAAAAAAAGACTTTCCAAAATATCTTTTTAAAATAAATTAATGTTCGACATACAGATGGTAGTACAAATTTTTTAAACCTAAAAACTTTGAACGAAAAATAAATAATAATAAACTTTACTTGGACAACCAGCATTATTCGGACCTGCAGCTGCTGTTTTATCATCCGGGCAACAGCCATAGGAAGAGTCTGCGCATGTCTTTATTAGAGCAACTATAAAAGGCAGAACAGTATTGAAATTAATAAATATGGATGAAATTAAGAAAAATAGATACATGATAATCCATGATGTGTGAATTTAGTTTAAATCCCCTGAAGTAAAGGGATTTATTTACACAGAAATCAATCAAAATGTTTAACTTTGTTTAAAGAATAATAAACCAGAAGTATTCCAGTTTTTAGTTATAAATTTAGCAACTTTAATGTTTAAAGAATAATAAACCATTTTTTCCAATTACTTCTGTCAACAAAGTTAAAATCAATCTTTCGAATTTTATATTGCTAAACATTTCTTACTACCTTAAAATATGTATATTCAAGATAAAAAAAAAATTATTTTTCAAAAATTAATTTAATATAAAAGTGAATTAATCTAATATATCTAAGTGAAACGTAACACAAAAATTCAATAGAATCGGATTTCCCATATTTTCTTAATGCTCTTTTGTCATATTTATAAAATATAAAATTAATGATATGTGTTTGTAAAATTTAAAGAAAATCGAAAGTGAATAAATAAAAAAAAACATTTATTTTTCCTTTAAACACAAGAACCATTTATATTTTTCTAATCACACATTTAATTATTTTAATTCGAATAAAGCAAAAAATTAACCGCAGTTTCGAAAGGTAATCTATTTATTAACCAATTCCTAAAATATATAATCAACATGTTAAAATCAACTTGTTAATAATTCAAATACGCATTAATATTATTTAATTAATTTATTTAAATTGACACAAAAACTAAACAAGTGCAATCCACAACTCTTAACGAGTTCCACTTCTAAGTATAAAATCAACACCATACGCAAATAATAAATGAATTACAAGTAACTAATTAATAAATTCTTTCAGATAAACTGACCCAAGCGAATGCCGAGCTTTTTTATGACTTTTTTCAAAGTAGAAAGAGTT